>JAOPSE010000552.1:0-456157 GCA_029449295.1 Zea luxurians | reverse complement strand
AAATAGCAGGTACAGATGTTTCCTTAATTACATCTCTGATCATCACTTGATTTACAAGGATATAAGTACACCATAAACTTAATTCAAAACAAATGAACATACAGGTCTGGGGCTCTAGGCAACGCATCACGATATAACTAGATGATACTTATTTGGTTTTTTAGTCAATAGGAACTTCATCTCCATCTTGAGCTCAGAATTGCCATAATCTGAAAATATATATCAAGTTTGTCAATGAAAAAATGGTGCTTCCTTCCAGCTGAAAATAGTGCAATACATATGAATCATAACTTTTAAGTAAATACCATAGGAATTTCCAAGGCATATCAAACCAAAAAAATTGGGTTTACAACATAAATAATTGCTTCATGTATTTCAGAATATAACAGACAATTCTTCTAGACTAGCCTTATCATATGGTCACAATCACAATGTTTACAATTACAAATACTATAGTCGAACCTAGTCGCCATGGGACCGACTAGTCCACTAATCATAATTATTCATCGACCATACCGATTAATCGAGCCTAGTTCATTCTGATAGAAATGAGACTTGTATATTATGAGGGGTCCTAAACCTAAAATATATAGAAGTACATGAGTTTACAAATATAGAAGACAAAATGCAAATATGGACATATATCTCTAGCACCCCCAAAAAAATTCAAGGTGGGTCAAGAACACTGAGTTTGGAGAGATAAAACCGATGCTGAGCACGGGGTTGTGCCTTTGGAAGAAATTTGCGAGCTAAAGCTCTGATGGCACATACCGAAGAGAAACAACATCATCTTGTATTAGTGCTCGTGTATAATGAGCGTCGACACCAATATGCTTGGTAAGCTCATGCTTACTAGATCACGAACAATACTAATAACACATGGCTCTGCCTTCCCTTCCTCTATGGGAGGAAGAATTTGAAGATAATCAGAATAATGTCTATTAATAGAGGAACCATTGGACGCCTCATCTTAAGGGAGAGAAAGACAGGAAGGTGCGATTTATTTTTGGGATGTGGACCTGGAAGTTATCTGATTTTTTTAAACTAAGTTATCTGAAAATCAATCTCCATCTAGAATCTAGCTGTTTATATTGATGAGAGTACCATTTTTTGGGGGTTTCCTTAAGTTGGCCATTACATACACAAATGCAATTCCATATTACTGACTCATGTTGTTTTTCATATCTCATAATAAGCAACCAGAAGATCGTTGCACCCATAACCATCCTGGTCGAACGAATAGGGTCTTCCAAGTTACCTGAAAATGCTCACCATGTTTCTAACTTTGGTTTCGCATTAATCTAGAAAAACCTAATCATAACAATAACGATACAGCTTATGTCTATTATCAAGAGACTACGTTCCAAGAGAGACTCTACTTTCTAAATTATAAGTTGTTTTAAATTTTGGTTTTCAGATACATACCTGTTACTAATGTCTAGACTTATTACTACTATTTATTTCCCATTTTATAATTCGTTTGACTTTTTTATCAAGTTTAACCTGCTCATCTTACTCAATTTTTTGTGAAAAACGAAAAATTCAAAGTCACACTTAGTGTATTATATGCTGAGCGATTTTACAGTAAACATTAATAATAATTATGAAATTTTTGAATAAGATGAGTCCAATCAACTTCTAGTAAAAGGTAAACGAATTATAAATTAAAATAGAGGGAGTTTGTATTTAGACATAATGTATATCTCGATGCATGGAAAAGCTACATATCTATTATCTAAATATAATATATATCTCAATGATAAAATAATTGTATATAAAAAGCCAGAATAACTTATAATATAGAACGAAGTGAGCACTAACTAATATTATAGTTTATAAAAGTACTAAGAGCCATATATTCAGTGATGACTTGATCATCTGTTTTTTTCGACATAATTGGTGTAGCAGTAGAACCTTACATCAATATGATTATCTGGACTATCACATGGCGTATAACAAGTATTAGGGCTTGTTTAAGAGCGGATTGAGAGAGCTAGAATCTCTTACTATTCAATTTTAAATAGTAAGGGATTCTAGCTCCCTCAGGGCTGGTTTTAGGACTAGGGATTTAGAGAGAATCCATGAGAGAGGAATCTTCTTGCTATTCAATTTTGAATAGCGAGGGATTCCTCCCTATGGATCCTTCTAATTCTCTGGTCACCAAATCAGCTCTCAATCTCCTACCAATGTTCTTGCTTCCAAACAAGCCTTAAGGAGTACAAGCGCAAGTCAACTAATCCTCCAAATAGCAGGTACATATGTTTCCTTAATTACATCTCTGATCATGATTTGATTTACAAGGATATAAATACACCATAGACTTAATTCAACACAAATGAACATACAGGTCTGGGCTCTAGGCTTAATTCATCACCATACAACTAGATGATACTTATTTGGTTTTTAGTCAATAGGAACTTCAACCTCCATCTTGAGCTCAGAATTGCCAATAATCTGAAAATATATATCAAGTTTGTCAATGAAAAAAATGGTGCTTCCTTCCAACTGAAATAGTGCAATACATATGAGTCATAACTTTATAAGTAAATACCATAGAATTTCCAAGGTATATCAAAGCAAAGAATTGGGTTACAACATAAATAGTTGCTTCATGTATTTCAGAATATAACGGACAATTCTTCTGGACTAGCCTTATCATATGGTCACACTCACAATGTTTACAATTACAAATACTATAGTTGAACCTAGCCACCATGGGACCGACTAGTCGCTAATCACAATTATTCATCGACCAGACCGATTAATCGAGCCTAGTTCATTTGGATAGAAATGAGACTTGTATATTATGAGGGCTCTAAACCTAAATATATAGAAGTACATGAGTTTACAAATATAGAAGATAAAATGCAAATATGGATATATATCTCTAACACCCCCCCCCGAAAAAAACTCAAGGTGGGTCAAGAAACACTGAGTTTGGAGAGATAAAAACCGATGCTGGGCACGGTTTGTGCCTTTATGAAGAAATTTGCCAGACTGAAGCTCTGATGGCACATACCGAAGAGAAACAACATCATCTTGTATTAGTGCTCGTGTATAATGAGCGTCGACGCCAATATGCTTGGTAAGCTCATGCTTTACTGGATCACGAACAATACTAATAGCACATGTACTGTTAGACAAAAGAGGAGTCGATATACAAACATTGACATCAAAATCCTCAAGCAACCACCGCAACTAAGTAACCTCCGCAGTAATAAGAGCCATAGCACGTAACTCAGCCTCTGCACTCGAACGAGAAATTGCTACTTGTTTCTTAGTCTTCCAAGCAATGAGGGAACAACCAAGAAAAACACAATAGGCAGAAAGAGAACGATGATTAGAGGAATCACTAGCCCAAGTAGCATCACAATATGCCTAGAGCTGTAAGGAATTGGATCGTGGAAAGAAAAACAACCAAGATAGTTCCGTGAAGATAATTAGAACTCGAAGCAAGTGACTATAGTGAAGCTGAGTGGGGGCGGAAAAACAACTGATGGAGAATATGAACAGAAGTATGATATATCAGGACAAATAACACCAAGGTAAACAAGACTCCAAACAATGTGGCGATACCGATAACGAGTAGGATCCTCAAGAGGTTCACCATCCATGGCACGAAGATGAACATTGAGTTCCATAACAAGTATCAACTGTCCGCTGATCAGTAAGAGAGGCCAATCAAGAAGATCCAGAATGTACTTCTCTTGAGACAAATAAAACCCTCAGATGAAGAGGAAAAACTCTATCCCAAGAAAATAACGAAGAGGACCAAGATCAGACACGAGAAACTGCTCACTAAGACGTGCCTTATCAAAGGCAATATACTCAAGATTGTAAGAGAGTGAATGCTTGATTGTATTGCATAGAGGTGGTGGTTACATATATAGACACAGAACCGTGATCCTAATGGGCCGACATCCCAACAGTGGTGTTGGCCCACACACAGTCTAACATCTCCCTGCAGTCCAACGGGGGCACCACACCGATGAGACTGGAGTAGAAGCCGAAGGTAGGAGCCGACGAGTTGGTATTCCCCCCGCAGTCACAACGTCATGAGGGTGCGACTGTTGTGCCTGGAGTACAGACCGGTGTGGACTCCGAGAAGATGATAGCCCCTGGATGCCGAGGTAGCCGAAGTCGAGGTGGTCGTGGCCAAGAGACACGTAGCAGTAGCATGTGCTTCGAGAGGGGTCAACGTTTCGAGCGTCAATGGTCAGCAAGGCGACACAACAAAAGAGCACCAGCAGGCCGACCTTCTTGCTTCTTCGATCATCCGGACGTCGAGGAGCCCCGCCAGGGAGGCCGGCAGCAGTGTACGCGGTCTGTGTCAATCATGGTGGTTGCGCTCCGTGGCAGAATAGAAGGGGTAACAACGAATCCGGTCGGGATGGCCACGACAGCGACGGATCCTGCCGGGAAGACGGTGATCCGGCCAAAGGGACGACGGATCTAGCCGAGAAGGTTGCAGCAAACGTGAATCCGACCGGGAAGGCCGCAGCAGCGATGGTCGATGGATCCAACGAAGGCGATGAACGGGAGGAGGGCGACGAGGGCTGGTTCCAGCCAGGCAAGGGCCAGCTCCATGGCGGGGTCGACGGTGGCCTAGACGGCTTGAGAAGGGGCTTGGCGCAGAGAATCGGCGCTTGGAACAGGGCGGTGGTAGGATATAAGGGAGAGGGAGCCAGCCGACGGATGGGATGGGTGTCACCCCGAGAGGGAGGGATGAGCCTCCTAGGGGCGGCGACGCAAAGTAGGTGGTGGCTCCTAGCCTCTCGAGCGGGTGGTGGCTATGTGGTGGGTTACAAACCCTAACCTTAACCTAGTCTAATACCATGTAAGAGAGTGACTGCTTGATTATATTGCATAGAGGTGGTGGTTACATATATATACACAGAATCCTAACCCTAATGGACCGACAGCCCAACAATGGTGCCGACCCCCACACACAGTCTAACAAAGATCATCTCATGGGATGATCATATCATCAACATAAAGAAGAGTCCGTACACGAGATGAAGTATGCACAAAAACCGCAGGATCATGAGCGTTGGCAGAAAACCCAGCCGACATGACCATAGACGCAAAGCGTTGAAACCAAGCTCGTGGAGCTTGCTTAAGACCATAAAGAGAGTGGCGAGCCGGCGAAGATGACAAACCATACCCTTAGGAAGAGAATACCCAGGCGGCGACTGCATGTAGACCTCTTCACGCAGTTCACCATTAAGAAATTGTTGACATCAAGCTGAGAGATGGACCACTCACGAACAGAGGCCACAAAAAGAGGAGTGTGAATAGTCATCATGTGAACAACTAGAGCAAAAGTCTCAACATAATCGCGGCCATGTTCCTGCTGAAAACCACGAGCAACCAATCGAGCCTCATAGCGCTCAAGACTCAAGAGAACCATCTTAACCTTATAAACCCACATACACGTGATAGTACTTCAGATCACACGTGAGAAACTCCCAAAGACACATACACATGTGTAGACGCATGTTGGGAACCCAATCTCGATAGTTGCA
This sequence comes from Zea luxurians, assembly GCA_029449295.1. NCBI lineage: Eukaryota > Viridiplantae > Streptophyta > Magnoliopsida > Poales > Poaceae > Zea > Zea luxurians. The sequence goes on along the minus strand of JAOPSE010000552.1, from coordinate 450,632 downwards.
CTACCGGAATTTGGCTCTTTGCCGAGTGCCATATTCTTTGCCGAGTGTTTTATTTCGGGCACTCGGCAAAGAAGCTCTTTACCGAGTGCCAGGCAAAAAACCCTCGGTAAAATAAAACACTCGGCGAAGAAGCTCTTTGCCGAGTGTTTTATTTTTGACACTCGGCAAAGGATTTCTTTGTCGAGTGTTTTATTTTTGACACTCGGCAAAGAGTTTCTTTGCCGAGTGTCTTTTTTTGACACTCGGCAAAGAGCTCTTTGCCGAGTGTCACAAATACAACACTCGGCAAAGAGCTCTTTGCCGAGTGTTTTTTCCAACACTAGGCAAAGACAATTTAAAAATCACATTTTAAAGTAGTAAATTAATTCAAATGAAAAAGTTTTCAACTACAAATTTGTATAACTCATCATGATGTACAATTTATATATTGAACATTTTTTCATATGACAAAATAAAAATAAATTTGTTCATAAAACTTATATCTCTCTCGTAGTTTATGAAACTACGAGAGAGACGTATAGAATTTGTGCATATTGTTAGAACCATCATGTGAGATAAACAAATGATCAAACAACCAAAATAAACTTTGTAGATCTTGAGAAGTTATAAAAGTTTATAGTTAACAACTTTTTCATTTGAAGTCATATTGTCAACGAAAACTACGTTTGAATTTAAAAAATTTAAAATTTGAATTTTGAAAATGACTTCGAAAGAAAAAACCACCAACATGAAAGTTGTAGGTATTGAAGAGTTATGAAACTTTGTAGTTGACAATGTTTTGGTTTGAAATCATCTTGTTATGCAAAACTATGTTTGAATTTTGAAATTTGAATTTTTCAAACTGTCTCGGATGGAAAAACCACCAAAATAAAAGTTGTAGGTCTTGAAATGTAATGAAACTTTGTAGTTGACAATTTTTGATTTGAAATCATCTTATCATTGAAAAATTCGTGTGAAGTTTTCAAATTTAAAATTCAAATTTTGTAAACGGTCTCGGATGTAGAAACTATTAAAATAAAATTTGTAGATCTCAACAACTTTATAGTTGGTCACATTTTCAAATGAACTCATTTAGTGCCTTAAATAATCAAATTACTCTCAATTTATTATAGTATATGGGGAATAAAAACGTAATATAGACATAATTGGTTTAGTAGTGTAGTGGTATAAGAGGGTATGCGCGCGAGAGAGGTTGTGAGTTTGAATCTCACCATTTACAAAACATGTAAGTTTGATTCAAATAATAGTGAAAAATGTTAGGGCAACGGGTAACCTAATAGGTAGGGTTAGAGAGTTGTTCCTAGAATTTAAAAAAATGTTTTGCTGTTTTTTTTAAAAAAATTCGATTCTTAATTTGCTGAGTGTTTTTCTTTGTCGAGTGTCCGAAAAAACACTCGACAAATAATCCGTTGCCGATGAAAATATTTGTCAAGTGTTCTTTGCCGAGTGTTACACTCGGCAAAGGCTTTGCCGAGTGTAAAATAGCCTTTGCCGAGTGTCTTAGACACTCGGCAAAGAACGCGATTCTGGTAGTGTTGGTGACATTGGAAAGCATTGGATATCGCAAGACGGGAACACCACCAGACGAAGAAATCGAGTAAGGCAGCATCTTGACAGTCGATGTGGCAGGCGACGAGAGCGTAATAAGGGTAGGGGCACAAGTAGCAGCAAAATGTCCTATTCTTTTTTCTTTTCTTTTTTTCCCTTTTTTGTTTTCTTTTTTCCTTTCACCTCGTGAGACGCCCACTCATGTGCAGGGGCCACACGGTAAGAGACTCACAACGAAACCAGGCCTAGATGGTGGCCCAGCAGAAGTGGAAGTCGTAGGCGAAATAAGGTCGCGACGAAGCGAGTTATTTGAGATTGTAATAATCTCGTCGCGCGGCTTCGCCACTTCGTTACTCCGCAGCCGCGCATCGCCAGTATGGTATTCTCGAGCTCACATCCTTGCCAGATAGGGACAGTTATTCCCCCGTCCTCTGTTACCTTCGATTACTAAGGTAAAAGTCAAAAATGTCCCTGCTGTTTACACGAGGCCGGTGAAAACCTAACTTCCTCCTCTCTTCTTCCACGGGGCTCTCCTTTGGCGCCGCCACTCATTCCTCCAATGGCTACTCCGGCAAGAGGCAAGAAACGGCTCGTCGTCGACGTCGATCTCGAGCTCGACAGTGAGGTCGAAGTGGCCTCCGCCTTCAGCCGACTGTCTGTTTCAGTCGTTGCCAAGCGTACAGGCGAGAGTTCTACAGGCGACGGTTGCGGCTTCGAGCACTCCACCGTCAAGCAGCGCACCTCCAGCAAAGGAGTGGACCAGCGGCAATGAACTCACCTGCGCGGCCACATCAGGTACCTGTTTTTGTGGGGCTAACTGCCCAACGTTGGATGTGAAGCTGTTGACGTTGGGTGTGCAGGTGAGTTCCTTGCCGCTTCTCTAGCTTCGTGGGGTTAACTGCCCAACGTTGGATGTTGCGCACGAAGCTAGAGGGATGTGAAGCTGTTGACGTTGGGCAGTGATATTTGTAGAGTTCTGTTTTTTTAAACTGTTTTTATCCAAACTGTCTAGTGACCATTAGTGCTAGAAGCAGAGGGGGCGAGTGGCTTTAATTGTTAACTGTTTTCTGTCGAACAGAGCTCACAGCCGGCGTCAATCACTGCTCGGCACCTCGTTCAGTGTCGGTAAGGGTTGAACTAAGTTCAATAATATGCAGTACTATGTTCAAATCCAATAGCAATTTTTGTGGTTTCGCAGATTACCCGATTTGAAACAGTTCGTAGTGACCTCACCCAAGCCATTACAAAGATGCGTGTAGTTGGGAAGGAGTTGAAAGATTTGGCTGGAGACGAGATTATGAATTCGCCAGATACGGCCAAAGATGTGTCAGTGAACTTCGCAATGTGGCGCGTGTATGAACTTGCTCTGTCACTTGAGGACGAAGCACAGCGTTTAGATGATCTCGAAGCTGGTCCGTCGCCACCATTATCGGAGCAGTTCAACAACCAATTTGCTGAAGATGAACAAATGGGTGGTGGGGAATGGGCACTGGATGATGTCAGTTCTGAAGAGCTTTCGGATCGTCAGATGAAGTAGATGTTGGGGGCTTGTTTCTCAAGTGCTAAGAGTTAAGAACAAGGCAACACAGAAAATGTTAAATATTAAGGTCCTTCGTCCTTCATCACATTATATCCTTTCGGAATATAAGGGACTTCGGACGAAGGTTACGAAGGACGTACCTTCGTAAACATAATAATGAAGGATGAAGTATTCGTATAATCATGATGTATAAAATAGACATTTAAATGTTAACATAGAATCATTTCCATTTTTACTAACATGAACGAATATAAATGATTTCAAATTACAAATGTACCTTCGGTCCTGAGGAAGGCGAGAATACAAGTGTGATGCGAAGGCAAATGACAGGTTCGCGTGAACAGTACAGAGGTACTGTTCATCTATTTATAGGCACAGGTCGCAGCCTGTGACAAATTACAATTATGCCCCTTACAAAAGTTTACAACATTGACTCAGACCTATATGTATAAAAAGGTCATTCTATCTCTATGTCGGTTTGAAACGCCGAAGCTCCATGAAAAGGAACCTTCGGCCATCTCTTGGAGACGACTTCAGCCGAAGCTGCTTCTTCGTGTGAGACCTTCGGCGCACCGAAGCACGACCCCAACAGTAGCCCCTTTCGCGGTGCTAGATCGTTTTTCGTAACGAGCTTGACCCGTGAAAAAAGCCTCTTCAGCTTCGGGAAGCCGAAGGTCCAAAAAACACCTTCCCTGAGCTCGTTGCGGAGAAACGATCCGGCTTCCGAGCGCGTGCCAGGCCCACCTTGCAGAGTTACTGTTTGACCTTTGCGGTCCACTGCACAGCGAGTACAAGTGACTGCCCGCGTGGTGCAAAAATCCTGCCGCTCCGCCTTCTTACCTGCAGCACTATATAAACAAACGGGTAGGTGTGAAGTTACCACAGCATTCATTGCTATTTGCACTGTTTTGCTGCCAAAATTTTCCACCATAGCCGAAGCTTGAGTCTCAGAATCGAACGAAGGTCCATCTCGACGTCTGCTTCGTCAGAAAGAAGAGCTTCGGAGAAAAGAAAAAGGAAAAAAGTTTCTGACTTCCCCAAACTCAGAATCAAATGGCGAGAGTACAATCTACTGCTAAAGTTGTACGTGAGGGAGACGAAGCCGAAGGTTCGGACACTGTGCCCATCTCCGAAGCGATGCAGCGTTCCGGTCTAGTGACTGCGGAAGAAATGCCTGCTGCTGAAGCAAACCCGACAACTGCCGAAGGAGAAGATGAAAACATTGAAGGGACTGACCCCGAAGATGACTACCACATTGCTATGCCCAGCAAGCCCAGTCACCTGGATTTTTGGGAAATCAACTGTTTCAAAAGCTGATCTTTCGAAGATGGTGAAAGCAGGTTATTTCAATGAAGATCAGAAGAAGCTACTCCGCTTCGGGGGAGAAGAAACCACCCCGAAGCCAGGGAAGGATGAGATTGTTATCTTCAAGAGCTTTTTAAAGGCTGGGCTTAGATTCCCTCTTCACAATATTATTGCGGAGATACTGAAGAGGTTTGGTATCTACTTTCATCAATTGACTCCTAACGCCATCGTTAGGCTCAATGTTTATATCTGGGCCCACCGAAGCCAAGCTGTGGAACCGTTTGCCGACAGCTTCTGCCGAGTTCACGAATTACATTTCCAAACAAAGGCCAGAAAAGATGGGCTACATGATAATTTCGGTTGCTATAATTTTGCCTACCGGAAGACAACAAAGTGTCCTGTCATCAGCTACCGAAGCAAATGGCCAGCAAGCTGGAAATCTGAGTGGTTTTATGTAAAAGTTGACGAAGACAAAGAAAAATTGGTACAAAGCCCTCTGGATTTAATCTTCGGAGAGACAAGGCCACGATGCCGCATCGGCGATCTAGAAGGTCCCACCTGGGCTGCTCTGGGTGAATTTGAAATTATTTCAGAACATATTGGCACCAGGGATCTAGTTCAGGAGTTCTTGGCATTCAGAGTTTTCCCTACTCTAAAAGAGTGGGAAATGCCGAAGCTGGAGGGAGAGAAGAAGAAGGGGGAGCTTGTCCGGCTTCCTTATCACTTCAAGTTTAAGAAGTACTTCAAAAAACCCTGCAAAGAGTGGTTAGACACAGTTGAGGTGATGTGCAATGAAATCCTGGGGAACTATTCCAAAAAAGAGGATCAACTAATGACAGCGGCCTTCGGTGCCCGACCGAAGCGAAGGCTGAACCGAGTGCTTGATGCCCTGGGCTTCGAGTACCCAGACTATGAGCAGTTGAACAAGAGTGCCGAGGGCCATAAAAAGAAAAAGAGTAGCTGAAACTCTGATCAGGGATGAAGAAAGACCAGCAAAGGAGAAGAAAATTCCAAGAAAAGAAAAATATCTACTCCGAAGCGCAAATCACCCGAAGAAGAGGGGTCCCCCACACCGCCTTCTACCAGCGACGTGGAGGAAATTTTAAAGGTAATGACTGAACCCATGCCCACGAAGCTAAGTCCATTAGGGCTCCAACTGACGAAGCTTTTTCAAAAGGTGGACGAGCCGGATCAAACGAAGATAAACAAATCCAAGCGGCAAGAATTATTGCGGTAACTGAAGTTATCGACAAGACGCCGCCTAGGGCGTCAATTCAGAAAACGGCAGCTGCTGAAGGTACAGCAATCGCCGAAGGCGCACCTTCGGAGGTCGCGGCTACCGAAGCCGCTACAGCCAAAGATACAAACTTAGAAACTACCATTGAGGACATTAACAAGATTTTAGAAGACATAGCTGCAGAAGAAGCTGGTGCTACTACTGAAAAAAACCATGGCCACAGTGCCTGAGAAAGGAAAAGAAATAGCCGAAGACACTTCGGACGACGAAGCCTACTCTTTCCAGAATTTAGTTGGGCAGAAACTGACGAAGGACGAAATAGAAGAACTCAAGGACTATGCCAAATCTTGCGGCTACAAGCAGGAGCCCTTCTATTTGGAGGCATTGATGACGAAAAATTGGGCTGCATTCGAGACCACTGGAGCTAAAGGTAATCGGTACTCTATCAAAGAGTATCGGTTTTCCGAAGCTAGAGACAGACATCAGCCGCTACCGACGACAACATATCGTCGGCAGCTTATTTTACTCCAACTTCAAGGTAAACAACCTTTTCTCTGGTTTTTATTGCTGTTAATAATGAAAATACTACTAACGTAAGTTGTTTCTGTACAGAGCATGCTACTGAGCAAAGCTCTGAAGATGCAACAAGACTTGGAGGACAAAAAACACGAAGCTATAATCGAAAATTTAGAGAGCAAGATAAAAGAACAATCAACCATCATTGAAAAGAAAGACTTCGAGCTCCAATCCGCCGAAGGCCTGCTGGCAGAGACTGAGGCTAAGGTATCAGAATTGAATTCGAAGCTTATCAGTCAATCAGAACAATTCAATCAGGAGAAGCTGGAGCTTAATTCGAAACTTAAAGCCGAAGTCCAGACCAGTTCAGAGTTGAAGAAATCGTTAGCAAGCCTTCAAGACAAATGCTTAAAATTTAGCAACAATTGTATTGGACGATTAAAAAAGATATTTTACTCTGTTGGAGCCAGCAGCGGGAAATTTAACCCTTCAGCGGAAAATTTACCACAGGCCTTCGATCATATCGAAGCCGAAATCGAAGAACTTGACGAAGTTATGGCCGGCACGGCGACTTCTGTGCCTGGGTAGCTTCTCGGGGTACGCTGCTTGCATTCCTGAGGGCCGGTTGCGAGCATGGAAAGATTGTCAACAGGCCCAACTTCACCCTATCTCCATCAATCCTGGATTGATATACCTGACCTCGCCCGAAGCATCTCAAATAGATTTATAAAAATGATATGGACAGAAGGCGGGCGGGAGAAGGCTGGAGACGAAGCACGAAGTCATCTTGAACCAGTAAGAAATGATACTTCGTACTTACCTTTTCCTTTGCCACTTGATTTTTACTTACGATTCCTTGATTTATGTAGGATGACGAAGGTGAAGATGATACTTAAGTTATATCGCCGAAGCTGTCGCCGAAGCTTGAAGCTTATGAAGATCAGTAGAAATGTACTATAGGATAAAAACTTAGGATACTTTTGTAACAACTTTTGTAAATACATTTAAACTGTTCTCAAGGAACTTTGTACATACCTGGTAATATATTCTTACCTTCGATTGAGGCGCTTTGATGTGGACGAAATCAGTATTTTGAGCCGAAGGCGAAAAAACACCTTCCCTTCTTTTCGTACACAACGAAGCATAAAAGCAATTCTTCTTTTTGCCGAGCAACGAAGGCTTTCTCTTTTGTATACAACAAAGCATAAAGCAATTCTTCTTTTTACCGAAGCTTCTCTTTTTTGTACACAACATAGCATAACGAATCATAAAAAACCACTTCTCCGAAGCTTTTCTTTTTGCCGAAGCAACCACTTAGGAACACAAATGCTATGAATGAATGCTTATGCATGCAAATGCCATGATGTAATGTAAATGTGCGAATGAATGTCCGAAGCGTATGTCCGAAGCCACATTCTCAACCATTACTTCTTTAGAACCAACCACACCATCAGCTCTGCATTCCCTTAGGAACGACTTTGGAGCATCTTTGCCTTTTACTTAGGCAGTATCAGCGTTGACTTTTCGCTGTAAGCTCTGCATTCCTTAGGGACGTCTTGGAGCTTCTTCGCCTTTTACTTAGGCGGTATAAGCTCTGCATTCCCTTAGGAACGTCTTTTGAGCTTCATCGCCTTTTACTTTCGGCGGAATCAGCGTTGACTTTTCGCTGTGAGCTCTGCATCCCCTTAGGGACGTCTTCGGAGCTTTTTCTTTTTTTTCAGTTTCGGCACTCGATGGTGCGCTCTCAGCTTGTACATTTACATTCTTTGGGGGATTTTGCTCTTATAAAACTAAAAAGGAAAATTACATATGATGGCCCCATTAAAAACCTTTCTCCCCCTTTAGAAAGGAAAAGGGTGCCATGAAAAAGAAAAGAAAAACATACAAAATTACATCGAGTTATACATAAAATCGCCGGAAGCTCATCCGCATTCCAAGATCTTGGAATTTCATTGCCATCCATGTCCTTCAGTCTGTACGAACCAGGGCCTTGACGAAGATGCTACTAAGAAAGGCCCTTCCCATTTCAATTGTAACTTGCCCACTGTATCTGGGGTTGACCACTCTCCGAAGCACCAAATGCCCTAGCTCAATATTTTTTAGCCGGACCTTTCTATCTCGCCATTTGATTGTTTCAGCTTGATATTTATTGATATTCTCCACGGCCTGAAGCCTGATCCCTTCTAGGGCATCTTTTTCCACAAGGCAAGTATCTTCGGCACCTGGTTCTGCCGAAGCTACCACTCTTATTGATCCAGCTTAGCTTCTTCTGGAGTTATTGCTTCGTCACCGAATAATAACTTGAATGGGGTAAAGCCTGTAGACCTTGATGTTGTTGTATTATGGCTCCAACCACTTTGGTCAACTGATCTGGCCACTTTCCCCCTTGGTTGGTTAAAGATTAGCTTCATTATTCCTGTCATTATGATGCCGTTGGCCCTTTCAACAAGCCTATTCGACTCCGGATGCCTGACTGATGCAAAATGGATCTTCGTTCCAATTTGATCACAGAAATTTCTGAAATCTTCGGAGTCGAACTGTGTTCCATTATCTACAGTGATGGCCTTCGGTACTCCGAAGCGACAGACAATGTTCTGCCAGAAAAATTTTTGGACAGTGGCTGAAGTTATTGTGGCTAATGGCTTCGCCTCAATCCACTTGGAAAAATACTCCACAGTACTATAACATATTTCAGATTGCCTTGAGCCGGTGGGTAATGGACCCAGCAAGTCGAAGGCCCCACCTTTGCAATGGCCAGATGGGCTGTATCAGCTGTGTCAAAGACGAAGGTTGCTTTTGATCTCTTGCACATTTCTGACAACCTTCGCACTTTTGAACCAACTCCGCTGCATCCGAAGCTGCCTTCGGCCAATAAAACCCTTGGCGAAAAACTTTTCCAAGCAAGGGGCCTGGATCCGATGTGGGATCCACACAGGCCTGCATGTATCTCTTTCATCAATTTTATACCTTCGGCTCTAGATAAGCACTTGAGCAGCGGGGCACAAACTCCATGCTTGTATAACTCCCCTTCTATCATGATATACGGACGAGCTCTTGCCTCTATTCTTTTATTATAAGCTTCGTCATCTGATAGGAAGTTGCCCTGAAGGTAAGAAATTATTTCAGTTCTCCAATCTTCACTGTACACAGGAGAAATGTTAAGGACTGCTCTTTCAAGTAGCTCCACTGAAGGTGCCTTTATTGTTTCAAAAACACATCCGAAGGTAACGGCAGCCCCTGTGCTGCAGACTTGGCCAACAAATCAGCATGCTCATTTTGTCCTCGAGGGATATTCTTAACAGAAAATCCTTCGAAAGAAGCTTCGATCCTTCGGACCGTGTCTAGGTATTTTTCAAGCTTCGGGTCTTTAGCCTTGCAACTTTGTCAATATGACCCGAAACAACCTGGGAATCAGTTTTAAGAATCGCCCTTCTGATCCCCATTGCCTTTAGTTTCCGAAGACCCAGGAGCAAAGCTTCGTACTCAGCGATATTATTTGTGCAGCTGAAGTCAAGTCTTGCTGCATAGCAAGTTTAACCTTGGACGGTGAGACCAAAACAGCAGCTGCACCTGCTCCGAAGGTTCCCCAAGAGCCATCACAAAACACTGTCCATGCTTCGGCATCTTTATTCGCTTCTTCGTCATGAGCCCTGGCGTCCAGTCGGCAATGAAATCTGCCAATGCTTGAGACTGGATTGAGGATCTATGCACATAATCAATGTAAAATTCATTGAGCTCCGCAGCCCATTTTCCAATCCGACCAGTAGCTTCTCTATTTCTCATGATATCCTTCAACGGCTGGCGAAGAAGGAACAATGATATTGTATGCCTGAAAATAATGCCGAAGCTTCCTGGATGCCATTAAAACAGCATACAACACCTCTCCAGCTCTGTATAATTTTTCTTTGAGACACTAAGGACCTCAGATACAAAATATACTGGGACCCTGCTTCTTGACTTGTCCATCAAACTTCTCCTGAACAAGTGCCGCACTTACTGCTGAGTGCGAAGCTGCCACATACAACAACAGAGGAGCCCCTGGCGTTGGTGGAGTTAATGTTGTGAGATCTATTAAGTATTGCTTCAGCTCTTCGAAGGCTTTTTGTTGACTTGGGCCCTATTGAAAGACTTCAGCTGACTTCAGCACCTCGAAGAATGGTAAGTTTCTTTCTGCTGATCTGGATATAAATCTGTTGAGAGATGCCAGCCTTCCTGTCAATCTTTGGACCCCCTTTCTTGTGGTTGGTGGCTCCATTCGAAGTATAGCTTCGATTTTATTTGGATTAGCTTCGATTCCCTTTGTTGAAAACCAAGCATCCAAGAAATTTGCCCTTCTTCACTCCGAAGACACATTTTTCTGGATTCAGCTTCAGACCAGCTTGTCTGAAGCTGGCGAAGGTCTCCTGCAGATCAGCAATATGATTTTCTTGCTTCGTGCTTTTTACAATGATGTCATCGACATAAGTCAACACATTTCTGCCTATCTGAGATTGGAGAACCTTCGCAGTCATTCTGCTGAAACTCCCTCCAGCATTCTTGAGCCCCTCGGGCATCCGAAGATAGCAATATGTACCACTTGGGGTGATGAAACTAGTCTTCGGCTCATCTTCCTTCTTCATCCAGATTTGATGATAGCCTGAGTAGCAGTCCAGGAGACTCATGAGCTCCGAAGAAGCTGCCGCATCAACTAAAGAGTCTATCCTTGGCAGCGGGAATTCATCCTTCGGACAAGCCTTGTTGAGATCTGTGAAATCAATACACATTCTCCACTTGCCATTGGCCTTCTTCACCATAACAGTGTTAGCTAACCACTCTGGATACTTCACTTCTCTGATAACTTCTGCACTAAGGAGTCTTTTTACTTCATTGCGAGCCCCTTCGGCCTTGTCATCAGACATTTTCCGAAGCCTCTGCTTTCGGGGTCTGAAGGATGGGTCAACATTGAGCGAATGTTCAATAACATCCGATTCACTCCACAGAGATCATTGGCTGACCATGCAAAAAACATCTTTGTTGTTGAATAAAAACCTTATCAAGGTTTTCTCCTGGTCTTCAGATAATTGCGAGCCAACAACACCTTTTGCTCTGCTATGTCTTCACACAATAACATGGCTTCGGCTGATCTGCTGAAGCTGCCTTCTCCCTCCTGAATTTGTACTGTTCACAAGCTTCAGCTCCATCTATGTTATGGATTGCCTTGGAGTCAGTCCAGCTTCCTTCGGCCCTTCTAGCAGCTTCCTGGCTTCCATGAATAGCAATAGGCCCTTGGTCCGAAGGTATCTTCATGCAGAGATAAGCTGGGTGAAGAATTGCTTCGAAGGCATTAAGAGTACCACGGCCGATGATAGCATTGTAAGGATACTCCATGTCAACAATATCAAACACAATTTGCTCAGTCCTTGTGTTGTTAACAAATCCGAAGGTTACCGGCATGGTAATCTTCCCAAGTGCTACAATCTGCCGCCCTCCGAAGCCACAAAGGGGGTGCGTAGCATCATGAATCTTGTCTTCAGGCTCTTGCATTTGTCTGAAGGCTTTAGCAAATATAATGTCAGCTGCACTGCCTGTATCAACTAGGACATTGTGGACCAGAAATCCTTTGATCACGCAAGAGATAACCATGGCATCATTGTGAGGATAATCCTTAAGCTGAAGGTCTTCCTGAGAGAAAGTAATTGGAATGTGGGACCATTTTGACTTGATGAAGGGTCCCTGCACTCCAACATGCTGCACCCTTCTCTGAGCCTCCTTCTTCTGCTTCTTGTTAGCCGGCTCTGAGCAAGAACCTCCTGTTATCGGGAGCACCAGCTTCGAAGCCGAAGCAGCTCCAGCTTGATTGTTGAACGAAGCCATCAGCTCAGAAAAGTGGAAGTGAGTTCACCGGAGGTGGGCGCCAATGTTGGGGGCTTGTTCTCAAGTGCTAAGAGTTAAGAACAAGGCAACACAGAAAATGTTAAATATTAAGGTCCTTCGTCCTTCATCACATTATATCCTTTCGGAATATAAGGGACTTCGGACGAAGGTTACGAAGGACGTACCTTCGTAAACATAATAATGAAGGATGAAGTATTCGTATAAATTATGATGTATAAAATAGACATTTAAATGTTAACATAGAATCATTTCCATTTTTTACTAACATGAACGAATATAAATGATTTCAAATTACAAATGTACCTTCGGTCCTGAGGAAGGCGAGAATACAAGTGTGATGCGAAGGCAAATGACAGGTTCGCGTGAACAGTACAGAGGTACTGTTCATCTATTTATAGGCACAGGTCGCAGCCTGTGACAAATTACAATTATGCCCCTTACAAAAGTTTACAACATTGACTCAGACCTATATGTATAAAAAGGTCATTCTATCTCTATGTCGGTTTGAAACGCCGAAGCTCCATGAAAAGGAACCTTCGGCCATCTCTTGGAGACGACTTCAGCCGAAGCTGCTTCTTCGTGTGAGACCTTCGGCGCACCGAAGCACGACCCCAACAGTAGAGTAATATGGGTGTTGTTTAACGGCACTATATGTGTTATTTGTGTAAGGGACAGCTTGTGTAAGGTATCCGTGTAATAGTTAGCTTGTGTAAGGTAACTGAACTTGGTAGTGAAGTACTGTCAACCTGGGTTGTCCATTCTGTCGAGTGTTGAATGGCACTCGATAGCTTTTGTAACGTTGTCCATTCTGTTTTCATTAAGGTTATCTGAATATGGCCCTCGGTAACTTGAACTTGTGTTTCAGTTTACTATTTTCTGTCCATTCAAATTTCTGTCATTTGGACATGTGTAATGGCCATTTGGACAGAAGCTGGTAACTGTAAAAATTGGACAGATGGAGAACAGGAAACACAACCCATGTATGCATTGCAGGAAGGAGGGATCACTGGCATTTGCAGTGGTAACAGCAACGACGTATCTGGCGACTGAAATCAAGCAGATGGCCAGTTTCTTTTTGGACAACACCAGAAGACCAGCAGTGGTAACAGCAACGACGTATCTGGCGACTGGAAATGAAGCAGTGCCAATTTCTGGTGCAATTTGCTGGTCTTCTGGTAGCTATAGTTTCTGGGTTCCTTGCAGATGGCGACTGAAATCAAGCAGATGGCCAGTTTCTGGTAGTTCCTGGGTTCCTTGCAGATGGCCCCTATTTTCCAGAAATTGGCACTCGGTAACTTGTGCAGATGGCCAGCTTCATTTTGGACAACACCAGAAGACCAGCAGATGGCCAGTTTCTTGAATGCCAGGCGCCAGCAGAGGTTACAAAAAAGAAGCTGTCAAACATTAAGCTGAAATTGGCACCAGCAAATTGGTCTTCTGGTAGTTGAGCAGATGGCCAGCAAATTGGCACCAGAAACAGAAGACCAGCACTGTGAAACTACCAGAAGCTGGCCATCTGATCAACACCAGAAACTATAGCTACCAGAAACAGATAATTTCCCTCAAAATAGCTACCAGAAACTATAGCTACCAGAAACTACAGCTACCAGAAACTACACTGCTTCAAACACCAGAAACTAGTATCTGTTTCTTTTGTATGCATCAAACACCAGAAACTACACTGCTTCAAACACCAGAAACTATAGCTACCAGACCTAGGTTCACAGTGCCAATTTCAGGGATCACTACCAGAAACTATAGCTACCAGAAACACACTGAAACTACACTACCAGAAAATAGCTACCAGAAACAGATAATTTCCAGGTTCACAGTGCCTTTTGTATGCATCAGATAATTTCGCAACAGCTACCAGGAACACACTGCTTCAAACACCAGAAACTACACTGAAATACACACTGCTTCAAACACATACAGATTTCTGGTTCACTACACATTACAACTTGAAACTGAAATCACATACAGATTTCTGGTTCACTGAAAACAGGAGATAGTTAATACACATACACACTGCTGGTTCAGAAATACACACAGCTACACATTTTTCTTTTTTGGCGTCAACTTCTTTCCTACTGCTCTTTTTTGTGCCTTCGTGGGGTTAACTGCCCAACGTCAACAGCTTCACATCCCTCGAACTCCTGCTGCCCAACCACCACATCCTCGAACTCCTGCTGCCCAACCACCACATCCTCGAACTCCTGCTGCACAACATCACCTCCCTGTCGCAAGATCAGCTGTGTTTCACTGTGTGCTGCCATTCTAGACATGAACAGTATCTCTGTTCTGCTTTGACAACGTGTCTGCTGTGAATGTTGTTATTATCACGGATCTCAGCATGATAGTAGTCACCTTTTTGTATAGATAAATGACCCAACCCCCGGGTTCTAGCCTTCAACAAATTGATGACTATGGGAAGGATTGTACCACCCAATTTGTCGCCGATCCTTTTCCTTCTAAAAAAGAGATCCATAACCAAACATCTGATTTGTCCGCAAGTTCACAAACTGGTAGGTCTTTGTAGTCTTTAATCCAGTTGTTAAATACCTCAGCAATGTTGTTGGTTATGTAGTCACACTTTATAGCCGTGTTGAAACCACATCTGTACCATAAAAGAGGGTGCCACTCATCGATCCATTGCTTCACACCCGGTATATCTCTGGCTTTACTGAAGTGGTGCTCGAAAATGGTGTTCCTATATGCTCTAGCCGCGGGATACATGTGCTCAGATCCAGTGAAGTGCTTAACATAGTTCTGCATGAGGTGGCGGAAGCATTCTCTTTTTTCAGCATTTGGAAATACATCGTTCACTGCTGATGTCAGTCCTTTGCATGCATCAGAGCAAATGGCTAAAACAGGAGGGTTGCCTAAGGCCTTTCGAAGTTGTTGCATGAACCAAATCCAACTATCTTTGTCTCTGACTCGAAGAAACCAAACGCCACTGGAAACATCCAATTATGACCATCAACACTTGTTGCTGAGGGAAGGTGGACCATTCCAACGACCATTTAGAGCTGTGGAATCCACACTTAAGTAGGGCCTGCATCCTTCACGAAACCCTTGAAGACAAGGGCCAAAAGCACAAAAGAATCTGCTGAAATATAATTTCCCATCATCAACTACTAGATCAAACTCAATGACTGAGTCTGGCATAACCTCCAAAACAGCTTCTCTCCATCTAAATAGTAATTTGAAGCTGTCCTCCCATGTTCCATACAACTCTCTAAGGGCCTTCTCTTTACCTTTCCACACTGTATCATAAGAAATTGTGCAATTGTGCTGCTCTTGCAAGGTATTTTGCAATTCTTTAGCTCCCATATGTGGTTTCTTCGTAAGGAATGGCATTGCTAGGGAAGCAACCCATGAGCTGGTGGGTGTTGTTGTTTTTCGACGACCACTAGAAGTGCATGTGTGCTTATCCACGATAACTGTAACCTGCAAACAATATAAAATTCATTGTGAGCTTCCCAAATTTCATTTAGGATCCAAAGTACAAACAATGTGTGATACAACAATACTCACAACGACTGTGGGAGACCCGGCATTTTGTAGCCTTGCATTGATTCTCCATGGACAATCACCTCCTTTGCAATAAGCTCGATATCTGAATGGTGAGCTTGACTCAATCCCTAACTCAAACTCATTATTAATTGCATATTGCCTGATAGCCAGTCTAAATTCTTTCATATCCTTGTACAAACTCCCAATCTTCATTACTGGATTAGATCTATTGCACTCAAATACCCTTTCTTGTGGTATGCAATCAGTGCAGGGCAATTCATCATTAAATTCATCGCTTTGGCGGACAGTCTCTTGCCTTTCAGTAGTTTCACG
Source organism: Zea luxurians (assembly GCA_029449295.1). Lineage (NCBI taxonomy): Eukaryota > Viridiplantae > Streptophyta > Magnoliopsida > Poales > Poaceae > Zea > Zea luxurians. Next base: position 434,763 of record JAOPSE010000552.1, on the reverse strand, counting down.
TTCATCTTCAGCTAACAATCCTAACCGATCATACATCACTGACTCAGAGGCAGTCTCTTGTTCTCCTTCTTCCTCCCATCTATCATCAATTTGTATTGCCCCCCAATCAATTTCTAATACCTGCAAACATCCAATTAAGAGAGCTATGAAGTACTCGGCTAAGATGCATCAAAAACTAAACTGCTGGACAATATTTCTATCAAACCTCCATTCTCTGTTCATCCCCTAACAGAAAATCTTGGGGATCAGACAAATCCGAGCTCCTAACAGGTAGATCCACTCTTTCCACAGGAGAAACCATGGGATGCAAGGAGGTGGCGACGACAGCTGTCCGGTGGCAGGGGGTGGGGCGGAAATCTGGCTGCTGGCAGAAAATGGCGCGGACATCTCGCTGGTGGCAGGGGGTGGCGCAGAAAGCTGCTGGTAGACGGCAGCGCGCGCATATGGAAGCAGGATAATGGAGGATTGCGCGAGCACCTGGTGGCGAGTGCCCCTGCTGGCAGACGGCAGCGCTCGCAGATGGAAGCTGGAGAATGGAGGTGAGCACCTGGTGGCGAGGAGTCGAGTCCCCAAGCTGGCAGACGGCGGCGCGCGTTAGTCCGGCTGCCAACCGAGCGCAAGAAACCCGTAGGGGTACGTTAGTCCGAAGGGGAACACAACCGGCATTAAGATTTGCAAAACATACGTTAATAGAGGGCGGGGGATTAAATGTCCCAAACTGGCGAGGCTGTGAGCTCCATAATACCATACTGGCGATGCGCGGCTGCGGAGTACCAAAGGGGCGAAGCCGCGCGACGAGATTATTACAATCTCAAATAACTCCGACGAAGCAGCGGCCGGGCGAGAGACCTCACCCGGGACAGCGGCCACGATGCTGGTCCTGGCCGATGGACGGAGGCCGCGACGAAACAGCGGCAGGCAAGAGACCTAGACGGCGGCCGCAACACCGGTCCTGGACAGTGGCCACGACGGAGATAGGAGACGCGGCGGCCGGGCGGGAGGAGTTGCCCAATGAGGTCGGGAACCGAGCGGTCGCGTGCAGGTGACTGCACGCGAAGCACAGCGACGGTGGCCGAGCAGGAGAGACGACCGACTCGCGTGCAGGGGACTCCACGGATGCGCGGGCAGAGTAGCAGAGGGGTAGCACACCCAGCATTCAGACTAATTGAGGGGCAGTAGCACAGCAAGCAAGCAAGGGGGCAGGGCTAGTGCTGTGGAGTGAGGCATAGGGGAGTAGGGAAAGGACACACAATATGCAGAGTCATCACGAAGAACGGAAGAAGGGTGGCGGCTTCACCGCATGAACGACATTGAACAAAGAATAGTGTGCAGGAGACAAAGAATAGCAATCAGGGGAGGAGGAAAGGCGCACAGGAGATAAATGACAACGCATGTGCGAGGAATTGTAGTGGTGTGGGAGAAGGAAATCTGTGCTGCCTCCTTTCTCTGTGTTTTTGGTGGTCTGTGCACCTTTATACTAAACTAACATGCCAAATTGGCAGCCCAATAGCCCACCACTAAGCCTAGTTCAGCAGGTCCATGAATAGGACAGGCAATCATAGATCCAGCCTGGTCATCCCCCTCCAAGTCAGACGACTAATCGCGATTAGGCGACGACTAGTCGGATGACTAGGTTTCTAGTCAAGCTAGTCGCCTTGGTGACCCTGATCAACCTCCATAGACCGACTAGGCCGATTAATCGTGGCTTATCACAATTAATCGGACGACTTGTAAACGCTACACACTCACAGTGTTCATTGTTTGACTTACTGAAAGATAAGCGAATGGACAATAGCAGGTGGCAGATTTTAATACCTAAATTTGGTTATACAGGTATTTGCAGAAAGCAGATGCCATAACAAAAACATTTCGTTCATTGATTCGATAGTATGCAAGCAGCAGCAAATGGATCAGAAGAGTTGAACCTTGTCTGAAAAATGTATATTTGAGAATATAACTGTTACTTGTTCAGACAGTGTATATAATTATATATGTTACATTGGATGCCATCAGTGTGTATTCGATAAAAAAAAAAAGGTACCGACAATCCAATATTGAGACCTTTATTCAGACAATATTCTGAACCCTCCTAATGATTTAATATGTACTTTGTAGACTGTTATATTGATTTTTTCACAGCTTTACAAATAATAAAGCTCTTCCACAGAAAAATCACTCCTTCCAATAACGGATCTGATCATCTAAAACAACATGTGTTCCAATACTTGCTAAGCTGCCAACTTGCCATAACACCCAAGTGTAAGGAGGAACAGTCTTACCTTCATAAAGTCTGGGAGTGTGAAATGTGAATTTTTTGTGTACCCAGCTTCTTCTAACACATGAGTCAAGACTTCCTGTAATGCACAATAAGTGCCTTTGCGTGAGCATATCCAGAAAAGACATTGGGGGGGGGGGGGGGGCAGAAAACCAGAATGAGCAAAATGTCTCTTATATTATTATCACGCAAATAGGTAGAATAATGAATGTCTTTTAAATCTATTATACGCAAATTAAGAAATCTTAACTCCAGGAAACTATATCCTGCCGCATGGTGCCAATAGTGCCTTTTTGGGGGAGGAGAAAGAGATAATTTGCAGATAAACTCCTTGCAAAAGGCATTATGTTTTACTGAGATAACTTCTCAGCTGAAACTAGCTAGCAGTTCATGCCCATGCAAGAATTGCTATGTCGTGTGATAACCCAAGAAGGAACCGGAAATCCAGAGTACAAACCTGTCTCTGTTGCTCTGTCATAAATGAACCTGTCAGATCTCGCAAGATGCTTAAGATGTCATCAAAAGCAACCTTCCCGTTGCAGTCAGTATCATAAACCCTGAAAATAACTGGAGAGGAAACAGCATAATCAGACACAAAAAGGATTTGAAACAACATCCACACTACATATTGACAAAATGGAGAATTACAATAAGAATCTAATACCTACATTCGATCTTTTCCTGTAGGCTTGTGCGGGGGCTAAAAGCCGACAAAAATGCTACAAACTCCTTGAAGTTGAGACCATCCAGCATCCTCAGGAGCCTCTGGTATAGAACAAAGCAACCTTCAATTGCAAATTATCAGGAGACAACACTTCCTTGATCACACAATTCACTTCCAGCCAAAACCCTCAACGTAGCATGGTCTCTAGCCATTAGCATATTCCACAAATCCGAGGATGTCGTTGGAACGGAAGGGTGGTTACTGACGTGAGGCGAGTTTAGCGGTAGGTGGGGGGCCGTACCTGGGAGAGGGGATTTACGGCGAACTCAGGTACCGACATGAACTCGTCAGCGGAGACGAAGCCACCTCCGTTGCGGTCGAGCTGGCAGAAGCGGTGGTACAGCGACACGATCTCCTGCTGCGAGACTAGCGCCAATACTCGCGATGCATCAGATTAGATCAGACTAGAGCAGATCAGGGGGAGCGAATTAGGCGTCAGAGTTAGCGACTCACATGCGTGGTTACAATGGTCCTGGACCTCCTCGATATCGTATTGGGTGAGCATAGAGGAAGTGCTCCCCATCTCGGCCGGACCGCTGACAACGGCGGTGGAGGAGATCGCCGGAGCCGGACGAAGTGACGATTCTGGTCGGGGACGGAGAGGAAGAGGGCGAGGGCGAGGGCGAGGGCGAGGCGTGATGGAATTTCCAATCTGGACGTGACATAAGAAATGGAACCATGGAGTTTTTGGACTTGGGCCGATACCGTCACCCTTTCAAAAACAAAATGGATGTGGACGGACATTGCGGCAACATTTGCCCCATGGGCCACGGCCCGTATTCTTCGAGGAAAGAGATTCCAAGGTCGATAAATGTTTGTTTTTTCTGAACGGGGCGTGGCTCAGGGATGTTAGGTATATTGAGACCTACGTTACCACGGATCACCAGATCCGCTCTCTTCTCTCCCGTCAGCAGTAGAGGCGCAAGAAGATATAGAGAACCCGTCTCCCTTCCCATAAGCACGACAGAGAAAACACACGAGACACTGGATATAGGGTTGGGCCTCTAGCCTCTTTCTCTTATCTGTCATATGAAGGGGTGTACATGTTCCTTATATAGAGATGTGAGACCCCTCAGGGGCAAAGCCGATATTTGCCCACATAACCCTAATTAGGGTTACTTAACACTTCCCCTTGGGCGAATACCGCGACCAACACATGACTCTTTAAAACTCCCAAAAACCCAGTGGGAAAAATATGGAGAAAGAGTACATGGTGACGTAAATTGCATTTGCACTTTGTTGCCTCATTAAAAAACCTCATGTGAGAAACTTAAAGAAAACTCACCAGGGGAAAAAGAGTACAACAGCTGTCATCGGGACAGATTTCGATCATCTGGGATCTAGATTCTATCGAATCTTCTATAAGGGCTAACTTTAGAAATGTGCTCCCCTGATCCTTGCAAAACCATATCAATAAGGCAAAACATCTTCTTCTGAAAGTATATGCACATAAAGACTTAGTAAACGGATTGCATATCCTTGCAAGGACTATTTCAGGAACTTTACCTCTACTTACTTCTATGATATACGAGATAAGTGCACGTATCAATTTAAATAAGCCACTTTGACTGATGGTGTTCGATCGACTAGATCTATATATTTGATAGAAAGTTCCATAAAGGTTCATATATTGATCATCAAGCTCACGCCTTCAGTGCATAAAATATGACATTTATTGTCTCATGGTTGTGATCAATATAAGCATTCGCTCCCCCTGACGATGACATCTGTCAAAGTCGTTATCCCTCATAACTCAAGCATATTCTTCAAGATATATGTCTCATTGTTCATCTGGAATAACGAGAATGGATGAGGTTGGGGTGCTATCATTTTCTATCTTACACCACAATTTATACATAGTTGTGCAAAACAAATAACATGTCCTTCAATAAAACTTAGGGGATAATATAGTTGCAATAGTACATATTCTAAATATGACACATCGCTCCAGATGTCCATTCTTTGCAACATCTATGATGGTGTAACAAAAGTCCATCAAAGATCGTAATCCATCAGGGATTTTTCATCGATCAGATACATCGTTATAGTCTGTCATTCTGGCACAATGGGGATATTTTGCCAGTAACACCTAAACCTTATAGGTTTCTGCCATCAGGGCTTTAGAGGATACCGTAATTCCACATCTAGTGGAAATTACCATGAGTAAAACTCAAGGAATGCACATGTGCTTATTCGGTGAACTTCAAGTCCTTTGGTACCTCATCTTATTCCTTTTCGAGTCTATATGGGTCTTTATCCCTTTATAGGGATTATCAAACTTCGGTGTTTAACACAGACTTTATTTCTTTTGGAAAAGTTCCATCAAGGAACTATAATCTCATCTAAGAGATATTCTCTCTACATAGAAGAGTGTTCATTCGTCAGGAATGTATTATTCGGTACGAGATTTATATGTTGCATATTTATAATTCAAAGATATGGATCCTCCTAGGATCTCATGACGGATCTTCAGAATCCTATTAACTGCATAATTTAATTCATGCCATTTGCCAGATATATTACATAGTGGAACAGTGTTTATTCAACACATACGTGGGATGGGTCTCTCACGAGACCACTTGAACCATCGCATTCACCACACATTATTTCAATAGTGCCCATAAATGTCCGAACTTCAAGCTCGCGACTTTCATTTTGCGATTATTGGTTCAACCTCGATTGCATTTATCAATGACCCGATAAGAGAGCTTAAAGCACTCATGCCTAGGACTTTGTTTTGGATCCATTTGCAATCTAGAGAGGCAAGATAGGTATCGACATATTTGTCTCCCACATTTAATAATGATCTCCGTCATTTCCCAAAACGAAAGATTCATTGTTCCGTATTCCCAGCACAATGATATTGCGCGCATTGCTAGGAATTTCATCATCAAGATGAACCTCTTTGTGAGGCAAATCACCATCAGGGTGAATTAATCAGAGGAGAGTTATCACAGACCACGTGAATCTGCAATCAGAACATATGCTTTGATTAAGGCCAATGGATCATGTTCGCAGGCGTCCTCGAGAATAGATCAAATACCCATAAGTCAAATGTGGATATGATATTAATCCCGAGTATATCCACATCTACATCAGGTAGAAGCATTCAGACTAATATGGTTACTCCTCAACGATTTCTGGCAAACTCCATATACACAGGAGTACACACCGAACGACAGGTTCAGTTTGGCTTTTGTGCGTTTAATAGAATATTGAGGCATTACACTATATGGGCATTCCTCCCCCTAATGCCGAGATGTTCTAAAAGCATACAGATAAAATCCTCAACCACAATCATCCAGTTGTGGCCAATGTATGCTATTGTGGTGATTTATTTGAGAAATCTTACGCACATTACAGATAGGGGTTTTATGCAGTGAGCTTTGGACTTAGATTAATGTAGTGGCATGAATACTACATATTTGTCCTTCAACATGAAGGGTTAGTCTCAACATCCAGCGAGACACGCAACAACAAGTTGCTTCATGGTTACAATTCTGCAAACTTATTGTTATTATTACCAAATGCACAGTCAATCATTAAGATTTAGACTAATATGCACAACACTATTTTATTCATAAGGATCCTTCAGGGGCTCATGCATATCATTCGTCGTTTGGAGCCATTAGTTGACTTCAGATCAACAAGTAAAATGACCATCAGGGTCTAGCGCTCACAAGGACATTCACTGGTTGTATTGTGCTTTGAGGCACATAGGAAAAATGTGTGTGCTTATATTGGTAGTAAAGTGCACGGCATCAGGCTAATGCTGCCAAGCAAAGATTTTTATATGCAGAGATGTATAGTCCAGCTCATTTTATTATTGCCCATGGTTTACCCAATTACTCATACCGCTCTGAAATTGGGTATCGGTATATGCAACATTTTTAGGTATAATAATTTTGAAAGAGAACTTATAACAATAATTAATTATTTGTGGTGTTGCCAACAAGGCAAACATTTCTCCTCTTATTATATACCAAATTGTTCTATATAGCATTATTTCAATCTCTTCATTGTTCAGCAAAAAGAGAAGCTTTGGAATAGAACAGACAAGGCCAAGAATTCCTTTTATCTGGGAAAATCACCATATAACTTTCTTTTGATGAAGCAAATGATGATAACTGCTTGGCAAGGACGAAACAATACTGGTATCCGCCTAGGATCCATCTTCAACAACAGATAGTACTACTCTCATACAAAGGAGTCATCAAGACTAGGGAGAATACAACAGGTCTCCATAAGATCTTTATATTTCTATCACAAATTACCATCACTAACAGTATTGCGATCGAGAATTGTGGCTCTTCCAATGCCAAAAACCAAGGACAAATTAATGCCTAATGTAGCTTCAAGCTCTGTGGTGATGTGGGATTCCATGGCTATTTTTGTACATTTCTTACTTCTGGTAGATCAGATATAGATTATGGTAAGCATGCTAAGGGGTGGAATACAATGTAGTTCTGCTACATAAACCCCAGATATATGTCTATTCAGAATCGACCTTTACCATTTGGTTTATAGTATATACCATACCAGTCAAAGGACTATCCCAAGTCAATTCAGCGGCTATAAGTATTTAAATTCTGAGAGATGTATGCAACACAAGCATAGAGGTCCTAGATAGGACGAGTAAAGTGGTTCGACGAGAACACACAATGGTTTTTCAAACAAACATTGTGAAAAAAAAAATTCTCAGAATTACCTTTCGATGTACTCGCAACTTCGTGTTGCTAAGGTACTAGCCATTTATCTCAAAGTTTGCTTCATGCCGTTCAGCGACAAATAGCAATGTGCCAACATCTGGTTGAGCAATGTATGACTGAGATTCTAGCATTTATTCATCTGACAAGGTCTTATTGCTTACTAATAAAATCCCAATTTGTGATGTTTTCTGTGCCAAAAAGGCTTTCATGCATTAATATTGAATTTCTTCAGGTTACTTCGGGTAAAACTTTATGCACGAGGAGAGAGCAGAGATTTATTTTATCTGTGTTTCATTGTATTTCGATTTAATTTCCCAGAATTAATATAGTTGTTATGGCCACTTGGCGATATATAAATATACAATGCCACACAACACAGTCAAATAAAATATAGAGCCAAACAAAATTGTTTATGAAGGTTGCGCATAATATGACTTCAGGACCTTGAATAACCCACCACAATCCACGCGAGTACAAGCTCTAGCGTATCTAGCATCAACGCATGTGCGGCCATCAGGGCTACGACAGTATAGCAAGCCTTCGTAATAAGCGCAATAGGCACAATTATGGCTCGGTAATTGGGGTTCAAGATAAATCCACGCAACATGCGCAACAGGCGCAATTGTGGCTCGCGGCTGACAGACAGTGCCTACAGGGCATGCAAAAAATACGCGACTCAGCGATGGCGGTCTGACTCAACGGGAGTGTCGGGGACCATAATTAGGGGTACCCTCAATACCCCTAAATCTCAGCTGGTAACCCCCATCAGCACAAAGCTGCAAAGGCCTGATGGGTGCGATTAAGTCAAGGATTGGTCCATTCAAGGGACATGATCGTGCCTCGCCCGAGCCTAGCCTCGGGCAAGGGAAGCCGACCCCGGAGAACCTACGTCTCGCCCGAGGACCACCCTCCAGCAACGGGCACACTATCGGCTCGCCCGAGGCCCAGTCTTCACCAAGAAGCAACCTTGGCCACATCGCCACGCCGACCGACCGAATCGCAGAAGCATTTAATGCAAAGGTGGCCTGACACCTTTATCCTGACGCACGCCCACCAGTCGACAGAGCCGAAGTGACCGCGGTCACTTCGCCGCTCTATTGACCGGTCTGACAAGAGGACAGCGCCGCCTGCGCCGCTCCGACTGCTGAGCCACCCGATAGAGTGAGGCTGACAGCAGCCAAGGCCAGCCTCGGGCGTCATAGGAAACTCCGCCTCGCCCGACCCCAGGGCTCGGACTCGGGCTCAGCCCCGGAAGACGACGAACTCCGCTCTGCCCGACCCAGGGCTCGGACTCGGGCTCAGCCCCGGAAGACGGCGAACTCCGCTCCGCCCGACCCAGGGCTTGGACTCGGGCTCAGCCCCGGAAGACGGCGAACTCCGCTCCGCCCAACCCAGGGCTCGGACTCGGGCTCAGCCCCGAAAGACGGTGAACTCCGCTTCGCCCGACCCAGGGCTCGGACATGGGCTCAGCCCCGGAAGACGGCGAACTCCGCTCCGCCCGACCCCAGGGCTCAGACATGGGCTAAGCCCCGGAAGACGACGAACTCCGCTTCGCCCGACCCAAGGCTCGGACTTGGGCTCAGCCCCAGGAGACGACGGACTCCGCTTTGCCCGACCCCAGGGCTCGGACTCAGCCCTGGCCTCAGCCAACGGTCTCCGCCTCGCCCGACCTAGGGGCTCGGACTCGACCACGGCCACGGAAGACAGACTCGACCTCGACCTCGGAGGAGCCTCCACATCGCCCAACCTAGGGTGCGGACCGACCACGTCGACAGGAGGCACCATCATTACCCTACCCCAAGCTGACTCAGGCTACGGGGAACAAGACCGGCGTCCCATATGGCTCGCTCCGCCAGATAGGCAATGATGGCGCCCCGCACGCTCTGTGACGACGGCGGCTCTCGGCCCCCTTACGGAAGCAAGAGGACATCAGCAAGGACTCGACAACCCCAATAGCTGTCCTCTCGCCAGGCTCCAGCACTCCTCCGACGGCCACGACACCACACGAACCGGGTGCCAAAACCTCTCCGGCTGCCACGACGGCGTGTACTTAAGGCGCTAGCTCTCCTCCGCTAGACACGTAGCACTCTGCTACACTCCCCATTGTACACCTGGATCCTCTCCTTATGCCTATAAAAGGAAGGACCAGGGCCCTCTTACAGAGGGTTGGCCCGCGCGGAGAAGGACGGGACGGCGCTCGCGCAAGGCCGCTCGCTCCCACTCCCGCGTGGACGCTTGTATCCCCCTACTGCAAGCGCACCCAACTCAGGCGCAGGGCTAACACGAAGGCCGCGGGATCCACTCTCTCATGTCTGCCTCCCTCCGGCTGCTTCCTTTCCCCCCTTCACGTTCCGCCTTGCGTCGACCCATCTGGGCTGGGGCATGCGGCGACAATTCACTCGTCGGTCCAGGGACCCCCCGGGTTTCGAAACACCGACAGTTGGCGCGCCAGGTAGGGGCCTGTTGCGTGTTGACGAACAACTTCCTGTCAAGTTCCAAATGGGCAGTCTCCAGCAACCTTTCTAGCCCGAGACGGTGCTTCGTTTCGGGAATCTTGAGTTCATGTCCCTCGACGGCAGCTACGACATGATACTCCTTCCCCCGCCGTGCGACAGCGACAATGGCGGTCGACAACCCGCTCGCCGGCGGGGAAATCGACGACGCCTTCCCCACGAGGTGGAAGGACGGCATTCGGGCTTGTCCCGTCCCCTCCCCCGCCGACGGAGGAGGAGGCGGGGCAACCAAGGCCATGCGGGAAGCGGCACCTCGTTGGCTGTCGAGCGAGTCGACGGCGCCGGCGCCCCAACGGAGGGCGCGTCGGGCATCGATCTCGCGTCTGAGACAAAGACGAGCGCCGCCTCCCCGCAACACGCTAATCTCAAGCAAACGCACGATGCCAGCACACTCGCGAAGGACTTGTTGGGCGTCACCCTCGTACCTGAGACAACGGTGCAGTCAGTCCCAGACGTGACCTCGTCACCGACCGTCGACCGAAAGGTACCAACCGATTCCCGTCTCGTGTCTTTTTGATTCGGCCTCGACCCACCAAGCGACTCCGCTTCGGTGAGCGCTCTCTTGGAGGCGAGTCCAAACCCTCTGGGGTATCGTGTGCGGTCACCCTGGGACCGACTGACGACCGACTCGACCTACGAGCCCTCGGGGTCCGAGGAAGATGGCGAGCCCGACCTCTGTTGGGATTTCTCCGGACTTGGTAACCCCAGTGCTGTGCGGGACTTCATGACCGCATGTGACTACTGCCTTTCCGACTGTTCCGACGACAGCCGCGACCTCGACAATGAGGACCGCGGCCCAAGTCGTGAATGTTTCCACGTCGATCTAGGGGGTCCCAGCGAAGGCAACCATCTTGGTATGCCGGAAAACGGTGATCCCCCTAGGCCCGTGCCTCACGTTGACATCCTTCGGGAGCTAGCTGTGGTCCCCGTCCCGGCGGGGGGTCCTGACCCACAGCTCGAGCAAATCCGCGAGAGGCAGGCTAGGCTCGACGAGGGAGCAGGAACGCTTGTGCCGATCCGCCGGGACATCGGGCAGGAATGGGCGGTCCAACCCCCGGCCGGAGAAGCGTGTCATCTCCCCCAGGACATCCAGCACCGCATCGCCGACGACGCCAGGGTGAGGCCGCCGCCGGATTCCAGCGGAGTCGGCCGGAACCTGGCTGCAGCGGCAATACTCCTCTGCGCGATGCCGGAGCCATCGACTACCGAGGGGCGACATATCCAGGGAGAGCTCAAGAATCTCCTGGAGGACGCCGCGGTCCGACGGGCCGAAAGCTCTGCCTCCCGAAGGCAGGGGTTCCCCTCGGAACATCGCGCCGTGACTTCCCGATTCATGCGGGAAGCCTCGGTCCACTCCGGGCGCACGCGCAACACAGCGCCTGCAGTCCCGGGTCGCCTCGGCAACGAGCGTCATCATCACAGCCGTCGGGCCCACCTCGACGATAGGGCGCGCCGAGGCTACCACCCCAGGCGTGGGGGACGTTACGACAGCGGGGAGGATCGAAGTCCTTCGCCCGAACCACCCGGTCCGCAGGCTTTCAGCCGCGCCATACGACGGGCACCGTTCCCAACCCGTTTCCGAACCTCGACTACTATCACAAAGTACTCAGGGGAGACGAGACCGGAACTGTGGCTCGCGGACTATCGGCTGGCCTGCCAACTGGGTGGAACAGACGACGACAACCTCATCATCCGCAACCTCCCCCTGTTCCTCTCCGACACCGCTCGAGCCTGGCTGGAGCACCTGCCCCCGGGGCAGATCTCCAACTGGGACGACCTGGTCCAAGCATTCGCCGGCAATTTCTAGGGCACGTACGTGCGCCCTGGGAACTCCTGGGATCTCTGAAGCTGCCGCCAGCAGCCGGGAGAGTCTCTTCGGGACTACATCCGGCGATTCTCGAAGCAGCGCACAGAGCTGCCCAACGTCACCGATTCAGATGTCATTGGCGCGTTCCTCGCCGGCACCACCTGTCGCGACCTGGTGAGCAAGCTGGGTCGCAAGACCCCCACTAGGGCGAGCGAGCTGATGGACATCGCCACCAAGTTCGCCTCTGGCCAGGAGGCGGTTGAGGCCATTTTCCGGAAGGACAAGCAGCCCCAGGGCCGCCCACCGGAAGATGCTCCCGAGGCGTCAACTCAGCGCGGCGCCAAGAAGAAGGGCAAGAAGAAGTCGCAAGCGAAACGCGACGCCGCCGACGCGGACCTTGTCGCCGCCGCCAAGCACAAGAACCCCCGAAAACCTCCCGGAGGTGCCAACCTCTTCGACAAGATGCTCAAGGAGCCGTGCCCCTATCATCAGGGGCCCATCAAGCACACCCTTGAGGAGTGTGCCATGCTTCGACGACACTTCCACAAGGCCGGGCCACCCGCGGAGGGTGGCAAGGCCCTCGACGACGCAAAGGAGGAAGATCACAAGGCAGGAGGGTTCCCCGAGATCCGTGACTGCTTCATGATCTATGGCGGGCAAGTGGCGAACGCCTCGGCTCGGCACCGCAAGCAAGAGCGTCGGGAGGTCTGCTCGGTAAAGGTGGCGGCGCCAGTCTACCTAGACTGGTCCGACGAGCCCATCACCTTCGACCGGGCCGACCATCCCGACTACGTGCCGAGCCCGGGGAGATACCCACTCGTTGTCGACCCCATCATCGGCAACATCAGGCTCACCAAGGTCCTCATGGACAGAGGCAGCAGCCTCAACATCATCTACGTCGAGACCCTCGGGCTCCTGCAGATCGATCTGTCCTCGGTCCGAATGGGCGCTGCGCCTTTCCACGGGATCGTCCCCGGGAAGCGCGTTCAACCCCTCGGACAACTCGACCTACCCGTCTGCTTCGGGACGCCCTCCAACTTTCGAAAGGAGACCCTCACGTTCGAAGTGGTCGGGTTTCGAGGAACCTACCACGCAGTGCTGGGGAGGCCATGCTACGCCAAGTTCATGGCTGTCCCCAACTACACCTACCTCAAGCTCAAGATGTCGGGCCCCAACGGGGTCATCACCGTCGGGCCCATGTACCGACACACATACGAATGCGATGTGGAGTGCGTGGAGTACGCCGAGGCCCTCGCCGAATCCGAGGCCCTCATCGCTGACCTAGAGAGCCTCTCTAGGGAGGCGCCCGACGTGAAGCGCCACACCGGCAACTTCGAACCAGTAGAGACGGTCAAGTCCGTTCCTCTCGACCCCTGCAACGACGCCTCCAAGCAGATCCAGATCGGTTCCAAGCTCGACCCCAAATAGGAAGTAGTGCTCGTCAACTTTCTCCGCGCAAACGCCGACGTTTTCGCGTGGAGTCCCTCGGACATGCCCGGCATACCGAGGGAAGTCGCCGAGCACTCTCTGGATATTCGAGCTGGGAACCGACCCGTGAAGCAGCCTCTATGCCAATTCGACGAAGAAAAGCGCAGAGCCATAGGCGAGGAGATCCACAAGCTACTGGCGGCAGGGTTCATCAAAGAGGTATTCCATCCCAAATGGCTTGCCAACCCTGTGCTTGTGAGAAAGAAAGGGGGGAAATGGCGGATGTGTGTAGACTACACTGGTCTAAACAAAGCATGTCCGAAGGTTCCCTACCCTCTGCCTCGCATCGATCAGATCGTGGATTCCACTGCTGGGTGCGAAACCCTGTCTTTCCTCAATGCCTACTCAGGGTACCACTAGATCAGGATGAAGGAGTCCGACCAGCTCGCGACTTCATTCATCACACCCTTCGGCATGTACTGCTATGTTACAATGCCGTTTGGTTTGAGGAATGCGGGGGCAATGTACCAGCGATGCATGAACCATGTGTTTGGCGAACACATCGGCTGAACGGTCGAGGCCTACGTCGATGACATCGTAGTCAAGACGAGGAAGGCCTCCGACCTCCTTTCCGACCTTGAAGTGACGTTCCGATGTCTCAAGGCGAAAGGCGTGAAGCTTGATCCCGAAAAGTGTGTCTTCGGGGTCCCCCGAGGCATGCTCTTGGGGTTCATCGTCTCCGAGCGGGGCATCGAGGCCAACCCGGAGAAGATCGCAGCCATCACCAGCATGGGGCCAATCAAGGACTTGAAAGGCGTACAGAGGGTCATGGGGTGTCTCGCGGCTCTGAGCCGCTTCATCCCCCGCCTCGGCGAAAGCGGTCTGCCTCTGTACCGCCTCTTAAGGAAAGCTGAGTGCTTCGCTTGGACTCCCGAGGCCGAGGAAGCCCTCGGGAACCTAAAGGCGCTCCTCACGAACGCGCCCATCTTGGTGCCCCCCGCTGCCAGAGAAGCCCTCTTGATCTACGTCGCCGCAACCACCCAGGTGGTTAGCGCCGCGATCGTGGTTGAGAGACGAGAAGAAGGGCATGCGTTGCCTGTCCAGAGGCCAGTCTACTTCATCAGTGAGGTACTGTCCGAGACCAAGATCCGCTACCCGCAAATCCAGAAGCTGCTGTACGCGGTGATCCTGACACGGCGGAAGTTGCGACACTACTTCGAGTCTCATCTGGTGACTATGGTGTCATCCTCCCCCCTGGGAGAGATCATCCAGTCCCGAGAGGCCTCAGGTAGAATTGCGAAGTGGGCGGTGGAGATCATGGGCGAGACGATCTCTTTCGCCCCTCGGAAGGCCATCAAGTCCCAGGCCTTGGCGGACTTCATGGCTGAATGGGCCGACACCCAGCTACCGACGGCTCTGATCCAACCGGAGCTCTGGACCATGTTTTTCAATGGGTCGCTGATGAAGACGGGGGCCGGCGCAGGCCTCCTCTTCGTCTCGCCCCTCAGGAAGCACCTACGCTACGTGCTACGCCTCCACTTCCCGGCGTCCAACAATGTGGCAGAGTACGAGGCTCTGGTAAATGGGTTACGAATCGCCATCGAGCTAGGGGTCCGACGCCTCGATGCTCGCAGTGACTCGCAGCTCGTCATCGACCAAGTCATGAAGAACTCCCACTGCCGCGACCCGAAGATGGAAGCCTACTGCGATGAGGTTCGGCGCCTGGAAGACAAGTTCTACGGGCTCGAGCTCAACCACATCGCCCGACGCTACAACGAGACTGCGGACGAGCTGGCTAAAATAGCCTCGGGACGAACAACAGTTCCCTCGGACGTATTCTCCCGAGACCTGCATCAACCCTCCGTCAAGACCGAGGACACGCCCGAGCCCGAGGCACCTTCGGCTCCGCCCGAGGCACCCTCGGCCCAGTCCGAGGTACCCTCAGCACGGTTCGAGGTACCCTCGGCTCAGCCCGAGGTACCCTCGGCCCCCGAGGGTGAGGCACTGCGTGTCGAGGGGGAACCGAGTGAGGTCACGCCTAATCAAAGCTGGCAGACCCCGTACCTGCAATATCTCCACCGAGGGGAGCTGCCCCTCGACCAAGCCAAAGCTCGGTGGTTGGCGCGGCGCGCCAAGTCTTTCGTCTTGCTGGGGGATGGGAAGGAGCTCTACCACCGTAGCCCCTTAGGCATCCTCCAGCAATGCATTTCCATCGCCGAAGGCCAGCAGCTCTTGCAAGAGATACACTCGGGGGCTTGCGGCCATCACGCAGCACCTCGAACCCTCATTGGAAACGCCTTCCGACAAGGATTCTACTGGCCGACGGCGATGGCCGACGCTACTAGAATTGTCCGCACCTGCGAAGGGTGTCAGTTCTACGCGAGGCAGACCCACCTGCCCGCTCAGGCTCTGCAGACCATACCCATCACCTGGCCGTTTGCTGTGGGGTCTGGACCTCGTTGGCCCCTTGCAGAAGGCACCCGGGGGCTACACGCACATGTTGGTCGCCATCGACAAATTCTCCAAGTGGATCGAGGTCCGACCCCTAAACAGCATCAGGTCCGAACAGGCGGTGGTGTTCTTCACCAACATCATCCATCGCTTTGGGGTCCCGAACTCCATCATCACCGACAACGGTACCCAGTTCACCGGCAGAAAGTTCCTGGACTTCTACGAGGATCACCACATCCGGGTGGACTGGGCTGCCGTGGCACACCCCATGACGAATGGGCAAGTGGAGCGGGCTAACGGCATGATCCTGCAAGGACTCAAGCCTCGGATCTACAACGACCTCAACAAGTTTGGCAAGCAGTGGATGAAGGAACTCCCCTCGGTGGTCTGGAGTTTGAGGATGACGCCGAGCCGAGCCACAGGCTTCACACCGTTCTTTCTAGTCTATGGGGCCGAGGCCATCTTACCCACAGACCTAGAATATGGTTCCCCGAGGGCGAGGGCCTACACCGACCAAAGCAACCGAGCCAACCGAGAAGACTCACTGGACCAGCTGGAGGAGGCTCGGGACGTGGCCTTACTACACTCGGTGTGGTACCAGCAGTCCCTGCGACGCTACCACGCCCGAGGGGTTAGGTCCCGAGACCTCCAGGTGGGCGACCTGGTGCTTCGGCTGCGATAAGACGCCCGAGGGCGGCACAAACTCACGCCTCCCTGGGAAGGGCCGTTCGTCATCGCCAAGGTTCTGAAGCCTGGAACATACAAGCTGGCCAACAGTCAAGGCGAGGTCTACAGCAACACTTGGAACATCCAACAGCTACGTCGCTTCTACCCTTAAGATGCTTTCAAGTTGCTCGTATACCTTGTTCACACACCAAGTCTGGTCGTCAAGGAAGGGTCAGCCTTGCCTCGGCAAAGCCCGACCCTCCCTCAGGGGCTAGAAGGGGGCAACCCCCTCTGCGTCAAAATTTTTCTCAAAAAAAGAAAAAAATCTTTTCTGCCAGAATGCCTTTCGTGCTCTTCGACTACTTCAAAAGTGGATCCTGAAAACGATGGAGTACACGTAAGCAGCCAAGGCTGACCGAGCCGAGGGACTCCTACGCCTCCGGGATACGGATACCTCACTCATCACCTTCTGCGATAAGTAACTCGCGCTCGGATAAGTGACTCCGCGGACCGAACAAGTCTTCATGCTCGAGAGCTCCTCTGCCGAAATGATTTTTCGGGCCTTCTCGACTGCGTCGGTAACAGAACCCTATGGACGAGTAAGAGCGCGCATAAGCGGCAAGGCCGACCGAGCCGAGGGATTCCTACGCCTCCGGGATACGGATACCTCACTCATCACCTTCCGTGAAAAGCAACTCTCGCCCGCACAAACAATTCTGTTACCGACAAATGGGTCCAGATACTCGAAACAAGAGGAAAAGGAACGCAGCTTTACAACACGACGACTGTGTGTTTAGGCCTCGGCGGCCGCAGAAAACATACACACACTACAAGACAACCTGATCCTGTAGGCTCAGACGTCGACAGCCGAAGGGAGCAGCAGCACCCTCGGCACCAACTACGCCTTCGACGAGGTCTGACCTAGCCTCGGACGGCGACGTGGTCAGAGGGCCCCCACTCTGAAGGACGACATCAGCACCACGCCCGGGCCATCGCCGCTAGGGTCTTCTTCGAGAATCCGGCCCGAGCAGGCGGCTCGGCCGGCCACCCCGAGGCCTCGGCCAGCTGACCCCCAAAGACATCAGCTCGGCTTGTGGCCTCGGCGGCTCAACTCCGGCGTCGGCTACGCCAGTGGACGACCCGGCCAGGCTCTGGCCAGCTACACCTCCTTTTCGAAGCCAACTCTGCCTCCGTCCGTGCTGACACCGCTACCTCCGGCTTCGGCTCATCGAAGGGCGGCCGAGGGGTTTCCTTTAACTAAGCAAGAGGGGCCTCGGACAGCAAGGCCGACCGAGCCGAGGGACTCCTACTCCTCCGGGATATGGATACCTCACTCGTCACCTTTGCACGAGGCAACTCACGCTTGGTGAAGCGGTTCAGATAATCGACAAGGCGAGCCTCAGCGCTCGAAATGAAGAAAAAACACGGCTCCGCGCCGAAAATACATACACGTTCAGGCCTCGACGACCGCATTGAACAAGACACCGGCATTCAAGGTGCCAATACAAACAGAACTCCGGTTCCATCCCCACGTCAGCAGTGATGGCCCCAGGGCGGAAGCCGCTGCAACCTTGCCCTCGCCCACGCCGACGCTCGAGGGGCGAGGACAAGTACAAAGAGCCGGAGGCCCGGAGCACGGATGGTGGCAGCAATCCCGTCGGCGACGGGGACTTCTCGGGCCGCATCCACCTCGGCGCCTTCGAATGGAGTGTCAGCCCATCGGCAGATCCCCACTCGGATCCTCCCGGACGAGCGGAGCGCCGACCTCCGCGCGGAGGCCCCATACCGTTGCAAAAGGCAGGACAGCCCTACAACACGAACGCCGCTCTAGCGGCACGCGATGTCTTGGGCGGTCCACCCGTGCGCACGGCGCGACAACCGCCCTCGCGGCAGGAGGGGGCACCGGGAGCCAAGCCGGCGAGCCCAACATGCTGGAGCTGGCGACACCCGCTGTCGACCGGCCCCGCGTTGTCGAAGTCTGCCCCGCTCGCAGGGCTAGTGAGCGCCCTCTCCCTTGGACGCTGAAGGGGAGGCTGACCCACGAACCCGCGCGGGAGGTAGAGCTCCGGCTCAGCCCGACCTCCGCCCCAGCAAGGATGATGAACATCCTTGAAGCTGAGGGCGGAACCAAGATCGCAGCCCGGCTTGCTTCTCCCCGTCCAGAAGCTGGGGGTCACCATCTTGGGTGACCACCGGCGAGGGGATGCAGCCGGGCTGCCTGATGAAAATCCTTGAAGCCGAACGATGGCTGAAAGGTACCGACTCCCACGGAGTTGCGTCCCTCCGACGACAAGACGGAAGGATTGCAGGCGTCCCCCATCCGGGGGCTCGGAAGGTGGAAAGACACGATGCATGAGGGGAGCGCGAAGACATGGTTGCCCTCCAAGGGGGTCGCCCCCCTTTTAAAGGCGACTCTCTCCACTCGCGTCCTCAACCGTTGCGGGTTGAGTCCCAACACGCTCCAAGATTCTCCCCCCCATGGCACGGGGGCTGGGTCCCACATGTCATGCAAGCCGGTCCAGGGGAGAAGAAGCCAAACCGCCACGCATGTGCGGTGCATGCAACCACCCGGCGGTTACTAGCACTCCTCCACTTTCGCCCAGACCAGCGGGTGAAAGGGCGGACAGCCATGCAGGCGGCATGCGACCGTGCCAAGTAGGCGCGCCCCTCCGACTCCAACGAGCCCAGCATGGAGGTCCGGGCCCACGCGTCATGCAACCGGCGCGCCGGTTGCTACGTGTGAGTAACTGCACCGCCACTCACGCCACTACCGCGCCTCCTCGACTGCGGAGTCAATACCGCGACTCGAGGCAACCCTGCAGCGCCAGCCGAGCGCAACGGTCAAATGCGGTCAAAATTGGGCCGGCAGTAATGGCGGTGACAGGCGGGCAGAAGCAGCGGTCGCGTCGTCAGCCAAGCTCACGTCCCATCCAGGGGCAGCGGGGGAGCCCTCTCCCACGGCGTGAAGACGGTGCACCCGTGACCCGTTCCTCGAACGGCTCGCACACGCGCAACGACCGCCCCGCGAACCGCTCGCCCCGTCGCATTAACTCCACGGCGGGACAGGCGGCGTCTCAGGCGGGAGAAGCAAGCGACGCTTCACCTTCGCCATAATGATCGCGTCGAAAAAGGTACGCCACGTCATTCGACTTCGCATCCTTTTCCTTTTCCTCTTTCTCTCTCTTACAACAGGGACCGGGAAAGGGGGATACCCTGAAAAGGACCCTTCTCCGTGAAGGAAACAGGCTCCGAGCCCCCCTACTGATCAGAGGTTCGAAGGCCGGCCCCTCGGAGGGGTTCAACAGCCGCCTCAGAGCACGTGGGCTCCACACCCACTACTGGTCAGAGGTTCAATGGCCGGCCCCTCGAAGGGTTCAACGGCCGCCTCAGGCCACTCGGGCTCCGCGCCCACTACTGATCAAGGGTTCGTAGGCTGGCCCTCGAAGGGTTCACAGTCGCCTCAGACACAGAGCGAGGGATGACCATGGGTACGTTCGATACATAACCAAGGCTCGGGCTACGCTCCCGAGGTACCCTAGGACATTTCCGAGACCAGCGGGAACGATCTTGTAACGGAATCCCATCAGAGGGAGGCGTCGAGCCCTCGGACCCCGTCGACAGGGGACCGGGTCCGGCAGATCACCCGCAGGTACTTTTGGGCGCGCCTCTGGGCCTCTAGCCGACCCCTAACAAATGGGGCACGAACGTCCGCTCGGATTACCCGTCAGCAGCTCACCGGAAACACCATGTCCGGCGCCCTCCGAGGACAACATGGCGCTTTCCCCCCCTCCTCCTTGCGGAAAGGTGACGCAGGGGCGTATGTAAAAAAGACGAGTCTGTCCTTGGCCGTCCTCTCGCCCTGTGCAGAGGCTCGGGGGCTGCTCTCGCAAACCCGGCTCTGGCCAAACCGTTGACAGCGTCAATATACCAGCCCGAGAACTTGGGACCCGACCGTGCACTCGGGCTACGGCCAGCTTGCATGAGGGAACAACTAGACCAGCCGAAGTGTTGCGAAGCGCACTAAGACCTCGAAGGAGTAAAACTACTCCTCCGAGGCCTCGGGGGCTACACCCGGCGGGTGCGCTCGCGCGCACCCACCGGAACAGAATGCAACCGAAAAAGGCTGGTCCCCTTGCAAAAAAGTATGGCAAAAGCCTCCAAGCGAGTATTAGTACTCCCTTGGAGGCTCGGGGGCTACTGTCGGGGACCATAATTAGGGGTACCCTCAATACCCCTAAATCTCAGCTGGTAACCCCCATCAGCACAAAGCTGCAAAGGCCTGATGGGTGCGATTAAGTCAAGGATCGGTCCATTCAAGGCTACTGTCGGGGACCATAATTAGGGGTACCCTCAATACCCCTAAATCTCAGCTGGTAACCCCCATCAGCACAAAGCTGCAAAGGCCTGATGGGTGCGATTAAGTCAAGGATCGGTCCATTCAAGGGACATGATCGTGCCTCGCCCGAGCCTAGCCTCGGGCAAGGGAAGCCGACCCCGGAGAACCTACGTCTCGCCCGAGGACCCCCTCCAGCAACGGGCACACTATCGGCTCGCCCGAGGCCCAGTCTTCACCAAGAAGCAACCTTGGCCACATCGCCACGCCGACCGACCAAATCGCAGAAGCATTTAATGCAAAGGTGGCCTGACACCTTTATCCTAACGCACGCCCACCAGTCGACAGAGCCGAAGTGACCGCGGTCACTTCGCCGCTCTACTGACCGGTCTGACAAGAGGACAGCGCCGCCTGCGCCGCTCCGACTGCTGAGCCACCCGATAGAGTGAGGTTGACAGCAGCCAAGGCCGGCCTCGGGCGTCATAGGAAACTCCGCCTCGCCCGACCCCAGGGCTCGGACTCGGGCTCAGCCCCGGAAGACGACGAACTCCGCTCCGCCCGACCCAGGGCTCGGACTCGGGCTCAGCCCCGGAAGACGGCGAACTCCGCTCCGCCCGACCCAGGGATCGGACTCGGGCTCAGCCCCGGAAGACGGTGAACTCCGCTCCGCCCGACACAGGGCTCGGACTCAGGCTCAGCCCCGGAAGACGGCGAACTCCGCTCCGCCCGACCCAAGGCTCGGACATGGGCTCAGCCCCGGAAGACGGCGAACTCCGCTCCGCCCGACCCCAGGGCTCGGACATGGGCTCAGCCCCGGAAGACGACGAACTCCGCTCCGCCCGACCCCAGGGCTCGGACATGGGCTCAGCCCCGGAAGACGACGAACTCCGCTCCGCCCAACCCAGGGCTCGGACTTGGGCTCAGCCCCAGGAGACGACGGACTCCGCTTCGCCCGACCCCAGGGCTCGGACTCAGCCCTGGCCTCAGCCGACGGTCTCCGCCTCGCCCGACCCAGGGGCTCGGACTCGACCACGGCCACGGAAGACAGACTCGACCTCGACCTCGGAGGAGCCTCCACATCGCCCAACCTAGGGTGCGGACCGACCACGTCGACAGGAGGCGCCATCATTACCCTACCCCGAGCTGACTCAGGCTACGGGGAACAAGACCGGCGTCCCATCTGGCTCGCTCCGCCAGATAGGCAATGATGGCGCCCCGCACGCTCTGTGACGACGGCGGCTCTCGGCCCCCTTACGGAAGCAAGAGGACGTCCGCAAGGACTCGACAGCCCCAACAGCTGTCCTCTCGCCAGGCTCCAGCACTCCTCCGACGGCCACGACACCACATGAACCGGGTGCCAAAACCTCTCCGGCTGCCACGACGGCGTGTACTTAGGGCGCTAGCTCTCCTCCGCTAGACACGTAGCACTCTGCTACACTCCCCATTGTACACCTGGATCCTCTCCTTACGCCTATAAAAGGAAGGACCAGGGCCATCTTACAGAGGGTTGGCCCGCGCGGAGAAGGACGGGACGGCGCTCGCGCAAGGCCGCTCGCTCCCACTCCCGCGTGGACGCTTGTATCCCCTACTGCAAGCGCACCCGACTCAGGCGCGGGGCTAACACGAAGGCCGCGGGATCCACTCTCTCACGTCTGCCTCCCTCCGGCTGCTTCCTTTCCCCCCTTCGCGTTCCGCCTTGCGTCGACCCATCTGGGCTGGGGCACGCGGCGACAATTCACTCGTCGGTCCAGGGACCCCCCGGGTTTCGAAACACCGACATGGAGCGATCCGATTAATGGAGAGCGTGACATAGCAATCACATGACGCAGCCAAGTTCGAACGGCACAAATATTGCGTCGTGTTGCCAGGGCGCAGTCAATATTCAGCTAATGTCATAACTCAGCCGATTACTAACGCAGCCTGATCGGCGTGTCTGAGTACCCATTATACAATTTAATCGCTCAGCGTGAGCTCGAAAGCTCAATGCATCACAAGTACTTAGAGTGATACGAAAAAATGTAACATAGCTTCATATGCATTTTAATAATTTTCTGCTAAGTATTTACGACGAGTAATAAAAGCAGAATTAATAACACACCAAAATTAATGCAAGAACATCACGTTTTTCCAAAATTAAGTATGCATTTTATACTAATTAATTGCGACAATAAATAATCAATTAAGGTGTAACATATGACAGAAAAACATGGTGATAACTGTAAGACAGCCAATACATTGTGTTGTAATAATACATAGAACCAAGCTTATATAGCACAATCATGCAAGTATCTTAAACATGTACCATGCGTATTGGGAGTGTACACATTCGCAGCTTGACAGAACTCTGGCAAAAGCAGCCCACTTGCGCATGCATAAAGGACGATAGGCTGTCAGCGCATGCATAGAGGGTGCCTTCTCTCTCTTTTTTTCAACTGCTCAGCGCATGCATGCTCCACTCACACGTCCAGTCGAGCGCAAACATGCATGCACCGCTTTGACCGCGTCCAAGTGCAGCGCCCTTATCCGGTAAAAGGAGTGGCAGTTTTCGCGCATGCAGATCCGTTGGTCCACCAAAATGGAGAGCGCGTCCAAGCGTGTGCCCCTAAAAAATTGCATGGCTGCGTGCCAGCACAAAGGTCAAACCACCACTCCTTCACACATTCTGATGGATCCCACGAGTTCTTGACTCAGTCCAGTCGTGTGGTGATGGACGAGTCTGTAGCATGCAATAAGAGTGCGAGTCCAGGCAGGTGAAGCAGCACGCGCCCGCCATACCAAGAGGAGCAGCAGGCCCCATGCCACCAAGGAGCATCCTGGTCAACCTGTCTGCTGGCCAGTGCGTGCGTGCAGGGGTCTTTTTGACCGGATCGAAATACCATACACGAGCGTCCACAATGACAATGGTAGTTCATCGAGCATGGATCACAGCTCGTGCACAACAACAGATTAAGAACAGTAAACATATCGTTCCACTACGTAGAGGAAAATTCGAAGACTGTCGCGTAGGACAGTTCGGCTAGGCCGGAGACCTGCCGGATTGACGGTAAGTTGATGCAGATCTGATCTCGTAGCAACGTCGAGGTAGAGCGTGCTAATAACGTATTGAGAACTACGTTACCACGGATCACCAGATCCGCTCCCTTCCCTCCCGTCAGCAGTAGAGGCGCAAGAAGATGTAGAGAACCCGTCTCCCTTCCCATAAGCACGATAGAGGAAACACACGAGACACTGGATATAGGGTTGGGCCTCTGGCCTCTTTCTCTTCTCTGTCATATGAAGGGGTGTACAGGTTCCTTATATAGAGATATGAGACCCCTTAGGGGCAAAGCCGGTATTTGCCCACATAACCCTAACTAGGGTTACTTAACAAGGTAGTGTTGGGATCGAGAGCCTATTTGGATGGAATTGCTCTATTCCAGATTCTAAATATAGAATGACTCTACTCTGTGTTTGACAATTAGAACAGAGCCGCTCTATTTTTCTATTTGGTTCTAGAGTGAAATAGAAATAATCGACTTATATATATATATATATATATATATATATATATATATATATATATATATATATATATATATATATATATATATATATATATATATCACATAGGAGGCACAGGAAGTCACTCGGGTCCGGCTGTTATTTTGGAGCCTAGAGATCCAACATCTTAAGAGAATATTCCAATATTAAAATGGCTTTATTCCACTTTGATTCAAACCAAACAATCTTAGTACTAGAACAGAGCGATTCTACTCTACTATACTCTAGAACCAAACACTACCTTAAAGTGTCTTGAGTTATTCGTACGTCAAAAGCAGTCTTGAGCTGTTGAGCATTATTGTACTCCGTCCAAATCTGCATACTGGTTTAAGTTTGCCTTGCCATACCATGTTCTGTTATTGTTTGCTCCTTGTGGGCTTTGGCTGGACCGTGGTACCTCACAAATTCCAGTAGAAATCTGTCTATAGTTCTGGTCTTGTGTCTCCAGCGTCCCAGATAACAAAAAACTTCCAACTATATCTATGGTACTAGTAGGATATTGCATTTGTTTATCTTTGGCCAGGTGCAGGAGACCAGCCTTCGCACGCTTCTGATGCAACTGCGTGCGACAGAGATCTGCAGAATGATGAACTGAGAAAGATGAAGAGGCTAACCATGGTTTTGACTAGTCCTGCAAGATGGGCCGTGCCGTGCTGGCCCGGCATGAGCCCGTCGTGCTTCGGGCTTCAAAGTGTCGGGCCGGGCCAACATGAATTACTTTCGGGCCAGACCTTATCGTGCCTATGAACTAAAATGGAGGCCTAGCACAGCACTAAAGCCCGTCGTGCTTGAATCGGGTCGTACTTTTTTAGGCCCGGCACGTAATTGAAAATAAAAACAGTCCATATTACATTAAAAGCCCACAGTCCATATTAACAGCAATGAACACAAACAAGAACAACTTGTAATTAACAGAAACCCTCAAACAACATAAACAGCAATGAACACAAACAAGTTTTAAGGGAAAATTCATTTTATTCCTCGATCTGCCTCGTTAAAAACCTTACACCCCAGTGTGGGGCTCCCTCTGTAAGGAAAAGAGTACATATCAGTAAAAGTTTTAATGTCCACAGTCCACAGTCCATATTACATTAACAATCCACAATAACGGAATGAACTAGATAAAAGAAATAACACTAATCATGGCTGAAATCAGCAAAAACTTGTTCAATCTCATGATCTTCAAGTTGATGCTGCTTTCTACCTTCTGCTATGTTCCAATCCTTAAGGCAGGTGATGGCCTCCACTGTCTCAGGTGCAAGAGAGGATCTCCTTTCTTCAATAATTCTACCCATTGTGCTGAATGTGGCCTCAGAAGAAACAGTTGAAACAGGAACAAGAAGAATATCTCTAGCAAAATGAGATAATACTGGAAAACTGTACTTGTGTTCCCTCCACCATTCAAGTAATTTTACCTTATCACCCTTCAAGGTGCGATCAGTGGCTGCAAAGTTAGTAGACAAGTAATGATTCAATTCAGCATTAGGATTCCACCTTTGATTTACTGTTGAGTTAGCAAATTCTTTTCCCTTCGATCTCTTCCATAAGTGGGCTGTCAAAGAACTATCTGATTGTTCTATGTCAGTTTCATCCATTGTTCCTGTAACATCACTTTCACCATATTTGTTATAGTAAAAGCCAAAAACACGAAATAAATCATCTTTCACATGATTAAAAGCATCTGAATAGTCCATATCTAGCAAGTCACCAATTCCTTCTAAAGCAGATTGTAACCCATCAAGTTTTTTTCTAGGATCCAAAATAGTTGCAAAGCAATATATATGGGATATGTTATCAAAGTATTTTAGAAATTTTAATTCCATTGGAGCAACAACAGTGCAAAGAAGGGAATCAGACCTGTGCTTAGCAAATGACTCAGCAATTAACCAAATGTAATCAATGACTAAGCAGGATATAGGATAGTAAACACCTGGTAAAACATTTGTGGCTACATAAAAGGGCATCAAGAACTCTCTAAAATGTTTGACCATATACCAATCAGCTTCAGTTAGAAACAAATCAATATCAAGAGCATTAGCATTCACAAAGACAGTTATAATCTTTTCATAACCTTCTAGTTTCTTAAGTATAAGGCAGGTCGAATTCCATCTTATCTTCATATCAAGGCCAAATTTCCTTGATTTCAAATTATTTGCCTTGCAATACTCACCAAATTTTTTAATCATTTGAGGAGTACTAGTTATGAAACGAACAGCAGCACGAACATTATCCAAATACTTACTAACAACTATTATGCCATCCTGAACAACTAGATTGATAATGTGGCACACACACCTTTGGTGGACAACATAACCATCTATGTATGACTGCATTTGAGGGGTAAGAGATTCTATCACATTTGTATTTGAGGAAGCATTGTCAAGAGTAATAGACAGAATCTTATTCCTTATGTTACACCTCAAGAATATGATTAGCAATTGCAGTACCAGTATGTGAATCTTATTCCTTTTGACGTCGGCACGCCAACATTAAGCCTACTCGAAGATACTCCTACCAAAGCTAGCAGCGACTCACGATGCTTACAGACTATTTGAGGAAAAAAAGGTGTAAATGGTTTTCACCGTTTTGCAGTTCTTTTTGGTTTGTTTTCTCTTCAAACTTCATAGGGGTTGTTAGTTCTTTTGGTTTGTAAATAGTTCCCACTGTACATCTTGACTTTTGAGAAGTGAAAAAGAAAGACAAAGGATAGAAAAAGAACCGCCAACGAATTTATCTTCTGTTTTTGCGGAATTTCAATGTCGCAGCCTTTCCAACCTATTCCTTTACTAGCTGAATGCCCGTGCGTTGCAACGGGAATATATAATACCAGTATACTACGATAACTTAAGTACAAAATGTGTGTTATACCGTTATGAGAAAATGTTTCATATTCAATTTGTGATTCTAGCCATACATAAATTTTGTTATTTTAATCTATCTATTTCACCACTACATTGCAACCATCAGTATCATGCAGACTTCGATATATGTCACGATTTGCATGGTCTCATCATTGGAGAGCACGTTCCACATATGCCGGAAGAAATTTCCTCGTACATCGTTAGTCATCAGACACGTACCACCATACGCTTTGCTTAAACAAAAAGGCAAGTGTGTGTTTGCAAAGAGAATTAAAGGCAAGCCGGCACAAAAGCTACCCCAACGGTAGCGAGGATGACGAACTGATCATTATTGTTGGTCCTCCTCTGCGTCACCTCTGGTGCCAAGATGATGCCACAGTCCTTGATATAGTAGTCGTCGAACGCGCGCGACATACCGAGTACTGATGACTCTTGGCTGGGCTGTAAAACGAAGTGCACCCCAGGCTCATCAGCAAGGTAGTACTCCTGGCCGTTGCACCACCGGATGCGCTACTCCTCTACATACATTGTGTTCGAGGACACTCACACAACGTCAGCAACGGACATTGTCCCAGCGCACAAGAATTCATGGCCGGTCAGTAGCGACTTACGTGGCAGGTTGGGCTTCAGGTGGACGATGAGCTGGACGACGTGATGGCATCGTCGTTGAATGCGGTGCCTAGAACAACCCGAGAGTCGCCGACGTTGGCGACGACCATGAGGTCCCCTGCTTGACGATGGACAGCGCGGAGCAGCTGCTCTGCACCGCGTCCAAGCGGCGGCTGCGCCGGAGCTTGTCGTACATAGCGGCACATGCGGCCACGTAGGACTGTTTCTAGAAGTTGAACTGGCAGTCGCCAAGTTTCTTCTTGTCGTCGATGAGCGACCCCAACATGAGTGCCTCCTGCTAATGGTGTTTGTTTGGGGTTTTCAAGTAAGAAACATGGATTCATGTTTGGTGTTGGTTTATAAAAATGACTTACAAGTCAGATCCATGGAAAAAATATTACGAAGAATAAATGTCACGCATGCAAAAAAAGCATTTAAGTTGAAAATATTATTCAAACAAAAGAAATTGCATGCAAGGCTCTTCTTTAAATACTACTCCCTCCATCCAAAAATATAATTCAAGAATCTCGGTGATACTTATCTACTACTACGCATTGTGCAAGGGTAGCAGGTGGGCTTGGGGAGAGATGTAGTAAGTGTCTTTTCTGTTATAGATATAGACATAAACACACATGTGGTGTAGCAATAGCTATTGCTAGCATTTGCTTGAGAGGTCGTGGGTTCAAATCCCGTTGGGGCCATGTGTATTTTTTTAATTTTAGCTAGACGTTGGCTGTACGGGAGAATGGAAATGGGAATGGGCTTTGCGGGGAGGGGGAATGAGAATGATAGTAGATATAGAATGGTGGCAGAACATGGGAATAGACTGTGCGCGGGGAGGAGGGAATCAAAAAGGCAGAACAAGGAATGGGAATTACAGAACAGGGAATGGTTGCAGAACACAGAATGGGCAGGAAATGGTGGTAGAACACGGAATGACAGATTACTATTACATCTTTAATAAGTAGTAGAGACGTCTCATAAAAATAAATCAATGTATTATTAGTGTACAAACTATTTAGTGCGTTCAGTTGGAGAACAATATTAAGGCCTATTTAGATCCCACGAGTCGAAACTAATATGTAAAACTGCTTCAATTTTATCATTAAATCTTTTTATCTTTCTTAATTTTGATGTGCGAACACAAGGTTAACTTGTCTCTTGTGGTTCGATTTAATGACGAGTGATTATCAACGGGTAGCATCTCGGGTCGAGTCGTGGATTGACCGGGACGTGAGATTATGTGTTATGCGACCATTTCGGTCGGTTTGTGTTGTGCAGGTGTGGAGCACAGACACGGTGGTTAATGGCGAAGGTCATGTGGGTTCGTACCAATGGACCGAGAGTGATGAATGACGACCGTTTAGACTTGACCAAGGGACCAGAGTCGTCGGATGACTAGCCATGGTGGCTAACACCTAAGACACACACTCGCGCGAGGACGTGGTGGAGCAGGTCGTGTCGCCGGTGCAGTCGAGGACTGGTGGTACACGTGTTCGGGACGTGGGGGACGAACATGCGGCGTGCTACTCAAGATGGTTTGGTGGTTGATCCTTGAAAAACCACCCAGTGCTACGGACCATGGGTTTTCGACCGAGTTTGGCCTCAAAAGTCGGTGCTTGCGGTTTCAGCGTGAATCAGAGGCAGCACATGGGGTCATCGTGAAGGGTGCGTCAAGGCGAAGGAACTTTGTGTGGAGCGCGTGACCGTCAGATCAAAATCCTAGGAGTTAGTCCTTTTGCCTCCGGCTAAGTGGATAGGCTTTATTTATCTAGGGGTAGTTTAGGTAGTAGTAATAACCCTTTATAAATAGAGGGGTGGACTAGTTATTTCAGCCACCTCTTTGGCTTACACATTAGTCTCTTGTTTAGAAAACCCTAACTTTTATTCCCTAGTTGAGCTCGAGATCTGCAGATGCTTTGAACCTTCGCGTCTGTGTTTTGTAATCTTCATCGATTAATCCGGGGAAGGGTGACCGGTACAGCCCACGGCTTTGGTTGACTATCAATCTCAGTTTTCAATCTGGCTGAAATTTTGATTCTCTTTGCTCTTGTGTTCTTCTCTCTCCTCTCTTATGGATTTGTGATGAACCTTTGAGTTCTTACTGTTTTGGTGGTGTTGTGGATTGATTTGTGGGGAGATAAACTCTTCAGATCACTGTGTATGCCTAGTAAGTGCAGTTTTTGGTCGTGATTCGAGTTGATCTCGTTTTGAGCTCGGTTAAGAAAACCCCAACAAAACCCAAACTCTGACCGTATTTTCAAATCTGCCATTGGTTTACAAATCCGATTGAGTTCAAATTTTGTGGAAACCTTGGAAACATATTTGTCAAGAAATGTGTAAAATTTCATATCAATCAGAGTCTGTTTGGTTTAGTTTTTCATTCAAGAACTAAATTTTGAGCTCCCAAAAACAGCACTAGATAGCGACACTGTTTTGGACCGGTTCGGACTTTTCGGTGTTCGATTTGCGATCCATTCATTTTGCTGGTCTCGTGTTAGGATTAGAAACATTTTGAAATCATGAGATCACTGGTTTATTGATGTGCTTTTTGGTTGAACACTTTCTTCATCTTGATTGAAGTGAAGTGCTTAATTTTAGTTTTAGTAGCAAAAAATTGATTGGCTCTCATTCACCCCCTCTGGTCGGCTCACCAGTCATTCACTCAGAACTAATGAAGATGGTTTAGAGGTGATGACACTGAACTAAAGCCCAAGTTTAATACACTGTGTGGTTCATTTGTACTTTTCCCCCCTCAAAGTTGCATGTGATGCGTAAATGACTTCATTAATAATTAGGCATATTTCTTGGGTCCCAAAATCTATATTTATAGGGGACCCAAAGTGACCTTAGGAATAGAAGATCTAATCCTAAAAAAACTATTGTTATAGGTATTTTGAATGCTTGTCATTATGCTAAAATGCTTGATTTGCATCATTGCTTGAGTGCGATGAGTTGTGGAGCAATGTCTGCGATTGCATCTACATACACTTAGGCATAAACATATAATTATAAGATAACTATGAAACTTATATTATCCCCTATTAAAATATGCATCTAGCTTAATAAATCCATCTCATAAGATTCTATATTAACTAAAAGCTCTCTTGTGGGTTTTGGTGGTTTGGATGACAACCCAATTAAAGGACTAACAAGTGTGCTAAGTGTTGAACAGGTGCTTAATGCAAAGCTAACAGGGTTCAACACAAGTGAACAAGTGTGATGGTCCAAAGACTAGATTATAGATAGATAATGGACATCACAAGTAAGATGGACATTGCTTAAGTGAGACTCGATGTGCGTAACTCAGAGACAACCGATCCAGCCAAGGATGGAGGCAAGAAGAGCTTCGAGGTACCGAGTGCACGGGAGAAGGTCAACAAGACCAGGAACCCAAATCTAGGGGTGAAGAAGAAGACTTGCAAAGTCAAGGTTGATCGAGTTAAGAAGAGTTATGATGATGAAGGATCACTACATAAGGTCATGACTTACAACTAATGAGGTAACATCTACAGTTATGTGGTGTAAGTCATAAGGCTCAAGATCAAGCTTGGGAAGTAAACAAGGGGTTGGAGCTCAGATATGTCAATCTAGATCAAGTCAAGTTGACTTGATGGTTTAGAGTCCAACATTGACCTCAAACATGCCAAATTGGGTAAAATGATGAAAAAGGTTAAGTATGTAAGGTTTGAGTGTTCAACCATTTTGCATACACCTCTTACTACAAGTTTGGTGCTTTGGTTTGCTCTCTAACTCTTTCTGCAGAGAAAGTGCCATTTTGATCTCTGCTTAAGGAGAAACAGAAAAGCTAGGAGAAGAACAAGAAAGAGGTAAGTTTTTAGAACTAAATCAATTGGATTGTACTCTAAATGTGTTTGTTTAAGTCTCAGGAAAATCCTCCCAAAAGTAGAAGTCAAACGGAGAAAGAATGGAGGAAAAAGCACTTAGTGTGCTGTTGGCTGGTGCACAGGACAGTGAATAGTAACATGTCTGGTGCACAGGACAGTGAATAGTTACTCTGTCCGGTGCACAGTACAGTGAATAGTAACCTGTCCGGTGCACAGGACAGTGAATAGTAACCTGTCCGGTGCACCAACGGCTAGCTCTTCCAGAGAAGGAAACTGTCAATCAGATATGTTACTATTTACTGTCCGGTGTGCCACCGGACAGTCCGGTGCACCCGCAACCAGGGAAGGCTGGGAGCTTCCAAATGAAGCTCCAACGGCTCCTTGAAAGGGAAATGTGCCCTTGGGCCATTTCTAAGTATTTTGGTGATTGAGTGCCAACACAAGTGCTTTTGTGTTAATCTATGCAAAGTGGTGGACAAAGTGCAAATCAAGTCAAAAGGTATGTTTCTAGACTTAGTACATTGTTTTATGGACTAATGTATTGTGTCTAAGTGCTGGAAACAAGAGAAATCGAATTGGAAAAGAGATGGCTTTGTTCAGCCAAAGTCTGCACAGTCTGGGTGCACCGGACAGTGTCCGGTGCGCCAGGCTGGCTCTGGCGAACTTGCTGCTCTCGGGACTTCGACGACGGTGTACGGTATAAATCACCGGACTGTCCGGTGGTACACTGGACTGTCCGGTGAAGCCGTTCACAGGCGAAGTCGTCGGTCTCAGGAAGCCATCAACGGCGTACGGCTATAATTCACCGGACTATCCGGTGAGGCACCGGACTGTCCGGTGAGCCAACGGTCAGCCGGGCCAACGGTCGGCCGAGGATTCCGCGCGTGACGCGTGGCCGAGCCAACGGTTACATTGGAGCACCGGACCGTCCGGTGTGCACCGGACAGTGTCCGGTGCGCCAACGGCTCTGGATCTGCAACGGTCGGCTGCGCCAGAATAGGAAAGAAATCCGCACCGGACTGTCCGGTGCGCCAGGCGACAGAAGGCAAGAATTGCCTTCCTACAATTCTCTCAACGACTCCTAGCTGCCTTGGGGCTATAAAAGGGACCCCTTGGCGCATGGAGAAGACATCCAAGCATTCTTTGAGCATAGTTGATCACTCACACTTCGTTCTTGCGCACTTGTTCGACATTCTTAGTGATTTGAGCTCCGTTCTAGTGAGAAACTCGTGATAGTCTCTTGAGCTCAAGTCTGGGTCTTGTGTGTGCGTATTTGCTGTGATCTTTGTGTCTTGTGTGAGTTGCTCATCCCTCCCTTACTCCGCGCTTCTTTGTGAACATCTTTGTAAGGGTGAGAGACTCCAAGTTATGGAGATTCCTTGCAAGCGGGATAAAGTAAAGCAAAGCAAAACACCGTGGTATTCAAGTAGGTCTTTGGACCGCTTGAGAGGGGTTGATTGCAACTCTCGTCCGTTGGGACGCCACAACATGGATTAGGCAAGCGTTGGACTTGGCCGAACCACGGGATAAACCACTGTGTCTATCTGTGTTGATCTTCTTGTGGTTATTGTGTTTTGCTAAGACTCCTCTCTAGCCACTTGGCATTACTGTGCTAACTCCTAATCAAGTTTTTGTGGCTATAAGTTTTTAAGTTTTACAGGATCACCTATTCACCCCCCCTCTAGGTGCTCTCAATTGGTATCGGAGCCGTTCTCTTCAAGAAAGGGACTAATCGCCTGAAGAGATGGATCCTAAGGGGAAGGGAATTGTGATCAATGATAAAGAGAAGGAGTCCTTCGTCAACGAGCCGAAAGATAACAAGCCTGCCGACTCGGGCTCGGGCTACAAACGAAAAGATGGGAAGAAGAAGAAGACGAGGCGCATCAAGGAGATCGTCTACTACGACGACAGCGATGAGTCCTCTTCTTCCCAAAAGGACGACTACGACTACGAGAAACGGAAAACAGTCAATTCGAACTTTTCTTTCGATTACTCTCGTATTCCGCAAAGTACAAATGCTCATTTGCTCTCTATTCCACTTGGCAAACCTCCTCACTTTGATGGAGAGGACTACGGATTTTGGAGTCACAAAATGCGTAGTCACTTGTTCTCTCTCCATCCAAGCATATGGGAGATAGTAGAGAGTGGAATGAAATTTGATAGTACTAATAGTCCCATGTTCATTAACGAGCAAATCCACAAAAATGCACAAGCGACTACTGTTCTTCTAGCTTCATTGTGCAGGGACGAATACCATAAGGTGAGCGGCTTGGACAATGCCAAGCAAATCTGGGACACCCTCAAGATCTCTCATGAGGGGAACGACGTCACCATGCTCACCAAAATGGAGTTGGTGGAAGGCGAACTTGGGAGATTCGCGATGATAAGGGGTGAGGAGCCAACCCAAACGTACAACTGGCTCAAGACCCTTGTCAACAAAATAAGGAGCTACGGAAGCACGCGATGGATGGACCACGACGTTGTCCGCCTAATGCTAAGGTCCTTTATTGTCCTTGATCCACATCTTGTGAACAATATTCGTGAGAATCCTAGGTACACGAAGATGACGCCCGAGGAGATCCTTGGAAAGTTTGTAAGCGGGCGGATGATGATCAAGGAGGCAAGATACGTCGACGATGCTTTAAATGGCCCAATCCAAGAGCCTCAAACTATTGCTCTCAAGGCAACGAGGAGCAAGGAGGCGCTACCTAGCAAGGTGGCGCAAGTAGAGGCGGCCGGGCTTAATGATGAAGAGATGGCCCTCATCATTAAGCGCTTCAAGACGGCGCTAAAGGGACGCAAGGAGCATCCCAAAAAGACCAAGACGAAGGGGAAGCGCTCATGCTTCAAATGTGGTAAGATTGGTCATTTTATCGCTAACTGTCCCGATAATGATAGTGACCAGGAACAAGGGAACAAAAGGGAAAAGAAGAAGAATTACATGAAGGCCAAGGGCGAGGCACATCTTGGAAAGGAGTGGGATTCGGATTACTCCTCTTCCGACTCCGACAATGAAGGACTCGCCGCCACCACCTTCAACAAGTCATCCCTCTTCCCAAACGAGCATCACACATGCCTCATGGCGAATGAGAAGGAGGTATGTACTCGGGATACCACTTATGCTTCTTCAAGTGATGATGAGTCTAGTGATGACGATGAAATAGACTATTCTAGTTTATTTAAAGGTTTAGATAGAAATAAAATTGATAAAATCGATGAATTGATTGATGCTTTAAATGATAAGAATAGGTTATTAGAAAAGCAAGAGGATCTTTTGTACGAAGAACATGATAAGTTTGTAGGGGCTCAAAAATCCCTTGCTTTAGAAATTAAAAGGAATGAAATGCTTTCTGGTGAATTGTCTACATGCCATGACTCTATTTCTAACTTAAAGAGAATAAATGATGACTTGAATGCTAAGTTAGAAATAGCTAGTAAATCAACATCTCGTGTAGAAAATGTTGTAATGTGCAATAGGTGTAAAGATTTTAATACTGTTGCTTGTAGCGAACACCTAGCTTCAATTTCTAAATTAAATGATGAAGTGGCTAGTCTTAATGCCCAACTTGAGACTAGCAAAAGTGAATTTGATAAGTTAAAATTTGCAAGGGATGCCTACACGATTGGTAGACACCCCTCAATTAAGGATGGACTTGGCTTCAAGAGGGAAGCCAAGAACTTAACAAGGCATAAGGCTCCCATCTCCGCCAAGGAGAAAGGGAAGGCCCCTATGGCTAGTAGTGCTAAAAAGAACCATGCTTTCATGTATCATGATAGGAGACATTCTAGGAATGCCTATAGAAGTTATGATGCTTTTGATTCTCATGACATGTTTGCTTCTAGTTCTTCCTATATGCATGGTAGAGATATGTCTAGGAGAAATGTTGTTCATCATATGCCTAGGAGAAATGTTGTTAATGTTCCTAGGAAAATTAATGAACCTTCGACAATATATCATGCTTGCAATACTTCATTTGCCATTTGTAGAAAGGATAAGAAGGTAATTGCTAGGAAATTAGGGGCAAGATGCAAGGGAGATAAAACTTGCATTTGGGTCCCTAAGACCATTGTGACTAACCTTGTAGGACCCAACAAGAGTTGGATACCTAAGACCCAAGCCTAAATTTGCCTTGCAGGTTTATGCATCCGGGGGCTCAAGCTGGATTATCGACAGCGGATGCACAAACCACATGACGGGGGAAAAGAGGATGTTCTCTTCCTACGTCAAGAACAAGGATCCCCAAGATTCAATAATATTCGGTGATGGGAACCAAGGCAAGGTAAAAGGGTTAGGAAAGATTGCTATTTCATCCGAGCACTCTATTTCTAATGTGTTTTTAGTTGAGTCGCTTGGATATAACTTGTTGTCTATGAGTCAACTTTGCAATATGGGATATAATTGTTTATTCACAAATGTAGATGTGTCTGTCTTTAGAAGAAGTGATGGTTCATTAGCTTTTAAGGGGGTACTAGACGACAAACTTTATTTAGTTGACTTTGCAAAAGAGGAGGCCGGTCTAGATGCATGCCTAATTGCTAAGACTAGCATGGGCTGGCTGTGGCATCGCCGCTTAGCACATGTGGGGATGAAGAACCTTCACAAGCTTCTAAAGGGAGAACACGTGATAGGTCTAACTAATGTGTATTTCGAAAAAGATAGACCCTGTGCAGCTTGTCAAGCAGGTAAACAAGTGGTAAGTGCTCATCACATCAAGAATGTGATGACTACGTCGAGACCCCTGGAGCTGCTGCATATGGACCTCTTCGGACCCGTCGCCTATCTAAGCATAGGAGGAAGTAAGTATGGTCTTGTTATAGTTGATGATTTTTCCCGCTTCACTTGGGTATTCTTTTTGCAGGATAAATCTGAAACCCAAGGGACCCTCAAGCGCTTCTTAAGGAGAGCTCAAAATGAGTTTGAGCTCAAGGTGAAAAAGATAAGGAGCGACAACGGGTCCGAGTTCAAGAACCTTCAAGTAGAGGAGTACCTTGAGGAGGAAGGGATCAATCACGAATTCTCCACTCCCTACACACCACAGCAAAATGGTGTGGTAGAAAGGAAGAACAGGACGCTCATCGATATGGCGAGGACGATGCTTGGAGAGTTCAAGACCTCCGAGCGCTTTTGGTCGGAAGCCATGAACACGGCTTGCCACACCATCAACCGGGTCTACCTTCACCGCCTCCTCAAGAAGACTTCGTATGAGCTTCTAACCGGTAACAAACCCAATGTATCTTACTTTCGTGTATTTGGGAGCAAATGCTACATTCTAGTGAAGAAAGGTAGAAATTCTAAGTTTGCTCCCAAAGCTGTAGAAGGGTTTTTGTTAGGTTATGACTCAAATACAAAGGCGTATAGGGTCTTCAACAAATCATCGGGTTTGGTTGAAGTCTCTAGCGACGTTGTATTTGATGAGACTAATGGCTCTCCAAGAGAGCAAGTTGTTGATCTTGATGATGTAGATGAAGAAGACGTTCCAACGGCCACAATACGCACCATGGCGATTGGAGATGTGAGACCACAGGAACAAAAGGAGC
This sequence comes from Zea luxurians, assembly GCA_029449295.1. Lineage (NCBI taxonomy): Eukaryota > Viridiplantae > Streptophyta > Magnoliopsida > Poales > Poaceae > Zea > Zea luxurians. Next base: position 397,461 of record JAOPSE010000552.1, on the reverse strand, counting down.
AAGATCAACCTTCTTCCTCAACAATGGCGCATCCCCCAACTCAAGACGATGAACAGGTTCATCAAAAGGAGGCGTGTGATCAAGGGGGAGCACAAGATGATCATGTGATGGAGGAAGAAGCACAACCGGCACCTCCAACCCAAGTTCGAGCGACGATTCAAAGGAATCATCCCGTCGATCAAATATTGGGTGGTATTAGCAAGGGAGTAACTACTCGTTCTAGATTAGTTAATTTTTGTGAGCATTACTCCTTTGTCTCTTCTATTGAGCCTTTCAGGGTAGAAGAGGCCTTGCTAGATCCAGACTGGGTGTTGGCCATGCATGAGGAGCTCAACAACTTCAAGCGTAATGAAGTTTGGACACTGGTGCCTCGTCCTAAGCAAAATGTTGTGGGAACCAAGTGGGTGTTCCGCAACAAACAAGACGAGCACGGGGTGGTGACAAGGAACAAGGCTCGACTTGTGGCAAAAGGTTATGCCCAAGTCGCAGGTTTGGACTTTGAGGAGACTTTTGCTCCTGTGGCTAGGCTAGAGTCCATTCGTATTTTGCTAGCATATGCCGCTCACCATTCTTTCAGGTTGTTCCAAATGGATGTGAAGAGCGCATTCCTCAACGGGCCAATCAAGGAGGAGGTGTACGTGGAGCAACCCCCTGGCTTCGAGGATGAACGGTACCCCGACCACGTGTGTAAGCTCTCTAAGGCGCTCTATGGACTTAAGCAAGCCCCAAGAGCATGGTATGAATGCCTTCGAGACTTTTTAATTGCTAATGCTTTCAAGGTTGGGAAAGCCGATCCAACTCTTTTCACTAAGACTTGCGATGGTGATCTTTTTGTGTGCCAAATTTATGTCGATGACATAATATTTGGTTCTACTAATCAAAAGTCTTGTGAAGAGTATAGCAGGGTGATGACGCAGAAATTCAAGATGTCGATGATGGGCGAGTTGAACTACTTCCTTGGGTTCCATGTGAAGCAACTCAAGGATGGCACCTTCATCTCCCAAACGAAGTACACGCAAGACTTGCTAAAGCGATTTGGGATGAAGGACGCCAAGCCCGCAAAGACTCCGATGAGAACCGACGGACACACCGACCTCAACAAAGGAGGTAAGTCCGTTGATCAAAAGGCATACCGGTCAATGATAGGGTCTTTACTTTATTTATGTGCTAGTAGACCGGATATTATGCTTAGCGTATGCATGTGTGCTAGATTTCAATCCGATCCAAGGGAGTGTCACTTAGTGGCCGTGAAGCGAATTCTTAGATACTTAGTCGCTACGCCTTGCTTCGGGATCTGGTATCCAAAGGGGTCTACCTTTGACTTGATTGGATATTCAGATTCCGACTATGCTGGATGTAAGGTCGATAGGAAGAGTACATCGGGGACGTGCCAATTCTTAGGAAGGTCCCTAGTATCATGGAATTCTAAGAAACAAACTTCCATTGCCCTATCCACCGCTGAGGCCGAGTATGTTGCCGCAGGACAATGTTGCGCGCAACTGCTTTGGATGAGGCAAACCCTCCGGGACTTTGGCTACAATCTGAGCAAAGTCCCACTCCTATGTGACAATGAGAGTGCTATCCGCATAGCGGAAAATCCTGTTGAGCACAGCCGCACAAAGCACATTGACAACTGGCATCACTTTTTGAGAGACCACGAGCAAAAGGGAGATATCGAAGTGTTCTATATTAGCACCGAGAACCAGCTAGCCGATATCTTTACCAAGCCTTTAGATGAGAAGACCTTTTGCAGGCTGCGTAGTGAGCTAAATGTCTTAGATTCACAGAACTTGGATTGATTTATAGCATACATGTGTTTATGCCTTTGATCATGTTCCTTATGCATTTTGTTGTTTACTTATGGTGCTCAAGTTGTACAAGTACTCCCCGGACCTCACAAGTCCATTTGCAAGTGATGCACATATTTAGGGGGAGATGTGCTACAACTTGACCCTTTGAGACTAACCATGTGTTTGAGTTTTCTTAATTTAGTCTCAAAGGAGGTTTGAAAGGGAAAAGGTGGACTTGGACCATGAAAGACTTCCAATGCACTCCGATGAGAGGGTAACTTATTCCAAGTTCATCTCATGTACTCTTATTGCCTTTGTATTCTTATTTGAAGACTTTGGTGAGGCAATGGGGTTCTAGGGCCAGGATTGATCCCGTTTTGGTGCTTGATGCCATAGGGGGAGAAAATAAGGCCAAAGCAATAAATGGATTAGCTACCACTTGAGAATTTTGAAAATAATAGAATAGAGCTTTTGTTTTGTTGTTTTGTCAAAATACTCTTATTGGCTCTTTTTGTCAAAAGTTGGTCTCTTGTGGGGAGAATGGTTGATTATGGGAAATAGGGGGAGTTTTTGATACTGTGATCAATTTCTATTGGAACAACTCTCTTTATGTCTCTACAAGTGTGTTTGACTTAGAGATAGGAAATTGAGGTTGATTTGCAAAAACAAACCAAGTGGTGGCAAAGTATGATCCATATATACCAAATTTGAATCAAAACCTTTTTGAGTTCTCATTTGCATTGATATTGCACTTCTTTTAGTTGCTCTTTGTTGTGTTGGCATAAATCACCAAAAAGGGGGAGATTGAAAGGGAAATGTGCCCTTGGGCCATTTCTAAGTAGTTTGGTGATTGAGTGCCAACACAAGTGCTTTTGTGTTAATCTATGCAAAGTGGTGGACAAAGTGCAAATCAAGTCAAAAGGTATGTTTCTAGACTTAGTACATTGTTTTATGGACTAATATATTGTGTCTAAGTGCTGGAAACAGGAGAAATCGAATTGGAAAAGAGATGGCTTTGTTCAGCCAAAGTCTACGCAGTCTGGGTGCACCGGACAGTGTCCGGTGCGCCAGGCTGGCTCTGGCGAACTTGCTGCTCTCGGGACTTCGACGACGTTGTACGGTATAAATCACCGGACTGTCCGGTGGTGCACCGGACTGTCCGGTGAAGCCGTTCACAGGCGAAGTCGTCGGTCTCGGGAAGCCATCAACGACGTACGGCTATAATTCACCGGACTGTCCGGTGAGGCACCGGACTGTCCGGTGAGCCAACGGTCAGCTGGGCCAATGGTCGGCCGAGGATTCCGTGCGTGACGCATGGCCGAGCCAACGGTTACATTGGAGCACCGGACTGTCCGGTGTGCACCGGATTGTCCGGTGTGCACCGGATAGTGTCCGGTGCGCCAACGGCTCTGGATCTGCAACGGTCGGCTGCGCCAGAATAGGAAAGAAATCCGCACCGGACAGTGTCCGGTGGTGCACCGGACTGTCCGGTGCGCCAGGCGACAGAAGGCAAGAATTGCCTTCCTACAATGCTCTCAACGGCTCCTAGCTGCCTTGGGGCTATAAAAGGGACCCCTTGGCGCATGGAGAAGACATCCAAGCATTCTTTGAGCATAGTTGATCACTCACACTTCGTTCTTGCGCACTTGTTCGACATTCTTAGTGATTTGAGCTCCGTTCTAGTGAGAAACTCGTGATAGTCTCTTGAGCTCAAGTCTGGGTCTTGTGTGTGCGTATTTGCTGTGATCTTTGTGTCTTGTGTGAGTTGCTCATCCCTCCCTTACTTCGTGCTTCTTTGTGAACATCTTTGTAAGGGCGAGAGACTCCAAGTTGTGGAGATTCCTCGCAAGCGGGATAAAGTAAAGCAAAGCAAAACACCGTGATATTCAAGTAGGTCTTTGGACCGCTTGAGAGGGGTTGATTGCAACCCTCGTCCATTGGGACGCCACAACGTGGAGTAGGCAAGCGTTGGACTTGGCCGAACCACGGGATAAACCACTGTGTCTATCTGTGTTGATCTTCTTGTGGTTATTGTGTTTTGCTAAGACTCCTCTCTAGCCACTTGGCATTACTGTGCTAACTCCTAATCAAGTTTTTGTGGCTATAAGTTTTTAAGTTTTACAGGATCACCTATTCACCCCCCCTCTAGGTGCTCTCACTCCTAGGCCCTTTGGGACTATAAAAGGGACCCCTAGGCGCCTCCAACAAGAACATAAGAGCAGCCAACAAGTGCATACACCATTTGGATCAATTCTCTCTCTCCCTCTCTTGTGTATCTCTCTAGTTTGTGTAGAGGCGAAGTTATAAGCCTTTAGAGAGAGGGGAAGAGCTGCTGAGAGCTAGAGCAAAATCTTGAGCACATTGTTACTCTGCCGGAGTGCTGTCGAGAAGATTGTAAGCAACCACGACATCGTTGTAACTGATATCTATCTGTCGCACTGACAGATCTGAGCAAATGGAGGAAGGAGTTGAAATAGACTCCAAACCAAGGTGTGGCTAACTCTAACGAGGACTAGGCAAACATTTCAGGCTTGGCCGAACCTCGGGATAAATCCCTGTGTCTGTGTGCTCTGCTCTGTGCTGTGTGCTGTTTCTCTATCTTATTTGCTGTTTATACTTGCACTTCAATATTTATATGTGGTTCAAGCTGTCTTCGAAGTGCAGGGTATTTTAAGACAGGAACTTCTATTTCGCTGCAACCTACTCGAAGGGTCTTTCATTCCACTGCGATCCAGCCTTCGAGTAGAGTAAGAATATCCAGTTTTAAAGTGATAATTATTATCCGCCTATTCACACCCCTTTAGGCGACATCCAGATCCTATTCTCAGGCATAGGGAACTTTCAATTGGTATCAGAGCTAAGCCTCTCTAGTGTGGGCTTAGCCGTCCGGAGATGACGATGTCGTCACAAGAGGTAACTCTAGAACTTCTTCTAGGCGATGGTTCTAATTATAAATCTTGGTCTGTCTCTATTTATAATTCTTTCATGCATATTGATCCTGATTTGAGACAGATCTTTAGTAGAAGTATTTTTCCCTCTGATATTAGTAAAAAACCTTCTAATGCTGAACTAAGATGTTTATCTCTCAATCACCATGCTTGCAACATCTTAGTTGACTCTCTTTCTAGAGGTGCTTATTTTGCCATCATAAGTAGTGATAGTGATTTATTTGTTGATGCTCATGATCTATGGACTAAAATTAAGTTGAAATTTTTTAAGTCCATATGCACTGCTTCTGCTCCCTCTATTGCTGGTGGTACTAACTTGTCCAAGGGAGAAGAACAAGAACGATGGACACCAGGCGATGGATCCACCTCACCGACAGGTTCATCTCCCACTAGTTATACATGTCTTGTTGCTAATGATGATAGTGGAAATGAAAGTGACGATGAGGAGGAATATGAGGACGATAGCAAGGATGAGTCTTCATCACTACAAGGTACATGTTCTTGTATTGCTTCCACTGATAATAATGACAAGGAAAATAAGACCGACGATGTGGAAGAAGAGGACATTCGTCGATTCTACACCCATCTCAACAAAGAAGACAAAGTGCTCTTAATTAAACTGTTGAGAAGGAACAAGGAACAAGGCGAGACACTTCTCAAGCTAGAGAAGACTCTCATTAAAACCAACAGCAGCCTAGAGAAGATGACCAAAGAACATGAGGAGCTAAAGTGCTCTCATGATAATTTGGTCCAACGGTATGAATCTATTTTATTTGAGGAAAGAAATAATCATGATGTATTATCTGATGTTGCTCAACTTAAAACTGAGAATTCTATGCTTAAGAGTCAAGTAGAAATGATAAATTTAGAAAAACTTGCTCTAAGTGAAAAGTATGATATGTTGTCTTATTCTCATAATGAATTAGTTGATGACCATATCATGCTCGATATTGCTCATGAGGTAGTAATTACTAGTTTAAACTCATGTGAACTACATTCTTGCATAAGTGATCAATTAGTTAAAATATTATCATGTGCTGACCTCTACTGCCCCAAGAAAGGCCAATCTTTGATAGAGCAACAAGTTGTAGGGTCAAAAAGAAAATTTCTTGGGAACAAGAAACAAAGACAATTGAGGAGAAGACGCCATGCTCAACTTCCTCAAGATATCTACGAACGCGTGGTGAAGAAGCTTAAGGAAGGAGAAACCATAGCAATGGTCAAACTCCACGAGAAAGAAGTTCCTAAGGCAATAAGTGAAGCAATCAACATGAACAAAGAAAAAGGTAAAGATTCAATTAGTCATGTTGTTTGCACTGATCATCTCTCTATGTCATCCAAGAGAAAAAAGGGAAGAGGAAAAAGGAGATGCTTCAAGTGCAAGGAATTAGGCCACTTCATTGCGTCTTGTCCGTATAAAGACAAGGATGAAGGAATGAGGAGATGTTTTGGATGCAACGATAAGGACCATATGATCACTTCATGTCCGCTCATGAAGAATCAAAGACGTGCACCCTCCAAGATGACCCTCACTAAGAAAAAAAGACAAACATCAAGTGTCATGTCAGGTTGAGCGACGCTTCTGCTACATGTGTGGTGAGCATGGTCATCTACCTAAGGTAAGTAAGAAGGGTAAGGTTCCTAAACAAGTAAATTTATCTCAATCTTATTTGCTTAGGAGACCCAAATCATACAGTTGTGCTAGATCAGTAATGAGATCACCTAGAACTAGCACAAATGCTATTTGGGTACCAAAGGCTATTTTAAATGAACATTATGGATCCATCCCGAGATGGGTACCAAACTGTGCCAACTAGACCATGCAGGTGCCTCGAGATGGACTGGAGACCCTGGGAGAGCTTAAGATGGTTAATTCAAACTCTATGCTTAAGCTATCAATTTTATTGTCTATTTATTGACCTAAGGTTGAATTATTGTGCAATACTAATCCCATGTTCATCTCAAGTTAAATAAGTTGTAGAGGTCCTTAATCATTATTGGTGAATCAAGCAAAGGACTTTGATGAGAATCTGCAACTCGCTCTCCAAAGGACGGTACCCGTGTATCTTAAGTGCATTATTTCCAATCAGTATTGCTCTTAAGTTGGATCGTCATGCTATATCTATCCTTGGAGTAGTTATGCTTTTGAGATTCCTTGTGTTGAATATCTCTCAATTAATGATCCATGATTTCCAAGATCATAATCAATGCTTGCTCAATCGTGACTATGTGCTTTATAGGTTATATCTTTTGAATCATTCAATGGGTAGCTTTTCATTTGATATATCTACCATGATTAACTCTCTTGGTGTATGTGGCTAAACCTGTATCTTTTTGTAAATCGTGTTGTGTTGTTTTTAATGATTATGTATTAACCTATGTGCAAGTATGATAGTTTTGTTTAGTCCATGTTCACATGATTACTTTGTCTTGGTACTGTGTATACCAAAACATGAAATCCATGCTGTGTCTCTAATGCACTCTCTTGAGCTATGAGGTGCATGAGCAATAGGAGCCCTCAATTGGTGACAACAGGTGCTCTCACTCAACACTACCTAAAAGAATGAATCTCATGGTATTCAGGTAAAAGGCAAAGGTATGGAGAATGGAACTATGCAATTTCATTGAATATCTTGAAGTTCCGTTGATTGTGATCATAGCTATGCCCTTGCTTTTCAATTGGTAGTATCTTGGCTTAGGTGTTTTATGCTTTAAAATGTTGTTTCCTTTGGTGTACCTAAGAAAATACTTCTTAATCATGGTGTGCTTAGACATTGTGCTTTATATGCATGATCTTGTCGTTTTTCAATTGGTATATGTGTTGCAATGATCATCATGTGTGAAGCGTGCCTAGGTTGCTTTTAAAATGTTATATATCTAGAGGCATGCATTGTTTCCACTAGTCATAAGTTGTATTATGTCATCTATGCAATTGGTATCTTTTTGTGATGCAATTGATATATTATGCCTAGACCAGGGTATGTTGTGATCCCCTCTAGTTCTGTGGATGCTAGAATATGCAAGGTGCAAGTCATTCAAATACTTGATGCACAACTTTAGGGGGAGCACACATAACTTGTGTCTTTTGAGACTAATTGTTTCTTGAGTGATCCTGTATAGTCTCAAGTTGAAAAGGGAAGATGAGCAAGAAATGGAGCAATCAGGACTTGGGTACCTCCACAAGTCGAGTAATTGGTATCTAAAAATGTGAGTAATTGCCTATTTAAAGGTTGCTCGTGTTCTATAATAGTTGGTGATCCTAGATGCTTATCTTTAAATATCATAGAGCTATGGCAGTGATGATTTTTTAATTGGTAGCCTTGGTAGTGCGCTTCAATTGGTATCTTTTGGTAATCACTAGAATAGAAGCTTCATCTTGTGCCACAATACTATAACTTGTTCTAAGTTTGGTGTCTTAGCAACAAGAAAAGGTCAGGATAAAGGATCAAGCATAAGTGTAAAGGAGCTCCCTAGAGATAAAACTTTCAATATGGAAATCTTAAATTGATGACAAAAGAAACTTCGCCTACTTAGATGGAAAGTACACCATAACATGGTAAAGGTACAAAAGGAGGTATTGACCTTTTTGCGTATTTGTACCTTAATTTTCCTCTAATGCTTGTGTTGCATATGTTTAATGTGTAAGGGGGAGTAATGTTAGTGTGTTGCATTTTCCCTGCTTAATATCCTGCTGTCCCTTGACATCATCCTATGTTCTTGCTTGAATATGGTTTTGGTGTTTGATGTCAAAGGGGAGAATTTGTGCATTAAAGCTTACCTCGACCTGAGAGGAAAGCTTATCTTAAGGGTGAAGATCAATTTTTTGTGTGCTAAAGGACTCAAATGGGTTTCCTTGAGTTCCTTTGATCTTAAAGAAAAATATGTTAGTTTGTTGATAATACTTATCATATGCTTCTTGTTATATTATATGGTGATAATGCAAAATTAGTGCTTCCATTGATATGAATCAATTGGTATCTACTGTGTTTATCCTGTGATAGATATTCATGTGGTTCTGGCGCTTTAAATCGGTATCTTAATGGTGAATAGTGGCAGGTTGATATTCCTGTGGTATATCCATTTAATTGGTGTTTAACTCTGATTCTGTGCATTTGTGTGTTATACACATCACAGTTTGATTCTTGACACAATGCATCCCACGGGTGCTAAGGTGTAGCAATGCTTCGAATTAGCCTAAGTATGTGCATTTTGGCATTTAAGGCCAAAGTTAAGATTTTAATGTAAGCACATATTTAGGGGGAGCATTCTATAAACTTAGAATTCAAAATTTGTGCTTTAAATCTTATTATTGTGTAAGCTTTAATTGTGTTGCTATCAATCACCAAAAAGGGGGAGATTCAAAGCTCTCTTGTGAGTTTTGGTGGTTTGGATGACAACCCAATTAAAGGACTAACAAGTGTGCTAAGTGTTGAACAGGTGCTTAATGCAAAGCTAACAGGGTTCAACACAAGTGAACAAGTGTGATGGTCCAAATACTGGATTATAGATAGATAATGGACATCACAAGTAAGATGGACATTGCTTAAGTGAGACTCGATGTGTGTAACTCAGAGACAACCGATCTAGCCAAGGATGGAGGCAAGAAGAGCTTCGAGGTACCGAGTGCACGGGAGAAGGTCAAGGAGACCAGGAACCCAAAGCCAGGGGTGAAGAAGAAGACTTGCAAAGTCAAGGTTGATCGAGTTAAGAAGAGTTATGGTGCATCAAGGATCACTACATAAGGACATGACTTACAACCAATGAGGTAACATCTACAGTTATGTGGTGTAAGTCATAAGGCTCAAGATCAAGCTCGGGAAGTAAACAAGGGGTTGGAGCTCAGATATGTCAATCTAGATCAAGTCAAGTTGACTTGATGGTTTAGAGTCCAACATTGACCTCAAACATGCCAAATTGGGTAAAATGATGAAAAAGCTTAAGTATGTAAGGTTTTGAGTGTTCAACCATTTTGCATACACCTCTTACTACAAGTTTGGTGCTTTGGTTTGCTCTCTAACTCTTTCTGCAGAGAAAGTGCCATTTTGATCTCTGCTTAAGGAGAAACAGAAAAGCTAGGAGAAGAACAAGAAAGAGGTAAGTTTCTAGGACTAAATCAATTGGATTATACTCTAAATGTGTTTGTTGAAGTCTTAGGAAAATCCTCCCAAAAGTTGAAGTCAAACGGAGAAAGAATGGAGGAAAAAGCACTTAGTGTGTTGTACGGCTGGTGCATAGGACAGTGAATAGTAGTTGTCCGGTGCACAGGACAGTGAATAGTAACATGTACGGTGCACAAGACAGTGAATAGTTACCCTGTCCGGTGCATAGTACAGTGAATAGTAACCTGTCCGGTGCACAGGACAGTGAATAGTCCTGTCCGGTGCATAGGACAGTGAACAGTAACCTGTCCGGTACACCAACGGCTAACTCTTCAAGAGAAAGAAAACTGTCAATCAGATCTGTTACTGTTCACTGTCCGGTGCACCCACAACCAGGGAAGACTGGGAGCTTCCAAATGAAGCTCCAACTGCTCCTAGGCCCTTTGGGACTATAAAAGGGACCCCTAGGCGCCTCCAATAAGAACACAAGAGCAGCCAATAAGTGCATACATCATTTGGATCAATTCTCTCTCCCCCTCTCTTGTGTATCTCTCTAGTTTGTGTAGAGGTGAAGTTATAAGCCTTTAGAGAGAGGGGAAGTGCTGCTGAGAGCTAGAGAAAAATCTTGAGCGCATTGTCACTACAGTAAATGAAACAACTTCCGATGGCCAAAGCCTTCGGACATAAGCTTTAAACCGTTGGAGATAGCTTATGTCCGACGGCTTTTAGTTATCTTCGACGGTCTCTGGCCATCGGAGATATTGGGTCGGAAATAGCGTTATGTCCGACGGCAGCCGTCGGACATAAGCTATCTCTAACGGCCATGGCCGCCCGTCGGACATAGCAAATGTCAACCGTTTTAACGGTCGGTTGGTGGGACCCACAGTCTTATGTCCGACGGTTTATATTAAGCCGTCAGACATAGCAAATCGTATGTCCGACGGTTTATACTCAGCCGTCGTACATAACCAACCCTTATGTCCGACGGCTGCCCGCTAGGCCGTCGGACATAACAAATTTCAGAAATTACAGAAAATTCTGTTTTTTAAAAAATCTGACATTTACAAAAAAAAGATTTCATGCAAATATACACAGATTTCATATACAACCACATATTCACAATCACAAATATACTCAAATAAGTATTCACATTCACAAATTTAACATAACGACATATAGTTCTAAATAGTCTCAACAAGTCTTTTACATCAACATATAGGTCCAAAATAAAAACTGACATTGTTCGAGGGATAGGGTTTGACATGAACAATAATAGTTCCAAATTAAACACATTTGATCAACTATCACTCATATCCATCGCCTGGTTGGTTCGAGTTATAGCCACTTCCTTCGGCTAGACTATGCATGTTGAAAAGGTTGTTCACCCAAGAATGCGATGCGTCGTCTTGACCTGACCCATCTCCAGGTGCGGCAACTGAAGCGGGTGGTGTCTGAAATCCCTATAACACACGCACATGAAATAGTAACCACTAAGTTTTTCATTAAACACATAAGACATCTATGAACATGTCACACACGCATATGTGTACATACCATAGGGAATTGTGACGGAGGCGGAGGTGGAGGCGCCAGCATTGGCATCGGTAGTGCAAAGTCCGGAGGCGGCATCCCATATGTGGGCATCGGGACGCCCGCTTGTTGGGCTAGTTGCTAAAAATTATATACAAGCCAATGTTGAGCAAATAAGATACACATCATGTGTTTTGCAAAATAAGGTACAAAATGTTACTTCAACTTACCAAGAGAAGAGCTTGATTTTGGGCCTGGAGGTTTGCATAATACTCGTCCTTCTTCTTCTGGTACTCAGCTTGTTGTCTCTGGTACTCAGATTATTGCCTCTGGTACTCCAATTGTTCCCTTAAAACTGACAGATGATACTCTGCCTGTTGACGCTACACTGCAAGCTCTATCTCTTGGGCGGATGATCGTGAACGGGACGACTGTGAAGACGACGATGTGGAATGTCATCCACGGCGTCTCAGCTCCCTAGAATCAATCGTAGAATCAAAAATACCCAACCTACAAGAGTGAACCATGCACTTAGTATAGTAAATCATGGACTTGTATCGCAAGCATATGAGGATAATTTTGAAATCCAAATCAAATAATCCCACCGTCCATGGGCTTGTCCTCCTGCGCTAGCATATGCTGCCTGATGTGACGGAACCTCCCAAGTCATTAGGCCCACCTACAGTTGTCCTTGTCCAACAGACCTCAGACAACCCTGTAGGTGCCCCTGAATCTCTTGACAAGTTCGGTATCTATTTTTCTTACCTTTCCCAAGAGCGTTTCACCCGTCATGCAGACATTACAGATTATCGAAGATACGAAAATGCGGAAGCGATTACATAAACTTACCTTTATTTAAAAGTAAGACAAAGTTATATATTACAGACCAGGATATAATTAACTGAGTGCAGAGTATTATTATTACAAGCCAAGGGAGGCAAAAACCCCTCCCGATAAGTATCAAACAAAAGTTTTTATGAAGGAACCCTTCCTCCCGCAGCTCTATTCTTGATTTTCTTCTTTTGAGATCACCTTGGAACAGAAACAACAAAAGTTTGTCGCTTCTTCACCTAAAAACAATAGGGAATAAAACCCTAAGTATGGAATTACTCAGCAAGACTTACCCGACTAAAGAAAAGACTCTCAAGGGCATGCTGGTTATCAGGGAGTCAAGGTAAGGTTTCTCAATAATCAAAGACTCTGTTTGCAGAAATGCTTACTAAAGTGTATCCTTAAGAATCCAAATTTTACTTGTCAGGTTAAGTAAGATTACCTATCTCTAAAGTTCTTTCTATCCTAGTTCAATCACTAGACCTGCACTAGCCAATTTCTTAGCACCCTTAATCTTTACTGGAGTTCTACGTGTAAGTAAGTGACCAAGTCTTCATAACCGCGAAGGTACGGCGATCCGAATCGATTATACTCAGCTGAGGATCTCCAATCACATGATAGATGTAACACTTAACCCTTGCATATGTCAACCCGCCACCGGGGTTCTTAAGACTAGATCAGGTTCATGCCAACCGAGAGCACAGATACACCACCGTCCAGCCTCTTGCCACGGAGGGTACACGCTACTGCTGCCATCTCTCCACTCCCATTGCGTGGTATCTTATTCTGGCCTTAGTTTGCTCGAGGCAAAGCTTACCCATGACGAGGCATGTTACCAGTTAAAGGGTCCTCGGTCAGCAGGCCTACATCGAGACGGTCCTTAATCGACTCAGACGGAGACACTACACCGAGACTCTCTCTTCTCGTGCAAGTCACCCGCCCGGTCTCAGCTTAATCATTTCCAATCCCAAAGTTTGATACCTGGCAGAGGTACATCTTTTCCAATGTTGAACCCATCACGGCCATGATGGATCCACCATCAAGTTTTATTTTCAAAAACATCCCTCCCACTTTGCCACATCATCTTTTGTAAAACAAAACCTTTTTCTTTGCTAAAGCAAGACTAAGCATAGTAAAAACTTTTTACAAAACAGGGATTCAAAGGAAGATAATCAAATTCACGGAAGGTAATGCAGGAATTGTTTTATCAATCAACTCCTATCACCTAATGCATCAAGCAAGTGAGAAAGATTTTAAAAGAGTCAAGGAGGTGGCAAATGCACCGGGGCTTGCCTTGGTTTATAGGTGATTCAGGCTCAGTTCCACAGATGTCAAAATAAAAACAGCTGTCGGCCTGATGTTCCCGAGGTGGTGGGGAAGTCTTCTCTCCTTCTACTTCAACTTCTTCTTCGTTTTCTAAAGATAACCATACATAATAATGAATGCCCATGTAATGTTCATGAGAATGCAAAGATAATAAAAGTTCATTATGTAGGGTCTTGAATACAATTTTCCTTCACGGTTCTCCGAGAAACTAGGGTTTCCGGAGTCAGTAAAGGAATTCAAAGGGCACGGGTAGGGTTTTGGGCTCTAAGTACCAAACAAGGTCCAAATCAAACCAAACTCTACCCAAGGCTTCTAAATAATGTTTAGAGTTCAAATAAAACGTTTGGGGATTTTTGGAATTACTATCTGATTTCTAAAAATCCAGAAACAATGTTTTAAGCTATTTTAAATGCTCCAAAATTCATTATTTGATCTAAAAATCATGAAACTATTTTTAACAAATTCTATGGAAAATTAGGAATCTAGGAAAATTGGTTTGACATTTTTAGGATTTTTCTACCATTTTCTAGAATTGTTGGAGTCCTGCCAGAAAAAGAATGAACAGTCCTGGGCCGATTTCAGCCCAGGCGGCCCAACTGTACAGGGAACAGGGGCGCGCCCACGCGCGCTCGCGCGTATGACGGCGACTTTGCAAATAAAACCCTGCAAGTTTGAATAACCCGAAGGAGTCCAAAACACTGTTTTAACAGTCACTGACATTTTGCAGAAACACCCTCCCATTTCTATTCCTTCTCCGAAGGACTCCCTGACCGCGGCGCACTTGCCGTTTGTCTCTGACGCGGCCCGTAGATCTAGGAACATCCATTTATTTGGCATAAACCCTACTGAGAACTATCCATCCACGATCATGGCGGAAACCGAGTTCATGAACATGCGTTCCCGCCAAACCATGGCCGAATTGAGTAAACGGGTGCCACAGTGAGCTTCACAAGCATGCAGAGTCATGAAAACAATACTTGATTTGGATGATGTCTTACCAGAGCGGGTTGGCCACGGGTGGGTTGTTCTTGGTGACGCGGCTGACCGAATTGGGGGAAATTGGTGATTCTCTGGCTAGGGGGGCTAATCAAGGGTGGGAGCGGGTGCTACGGCTTTGCAATTTAGAGACGAAGGACGGAGCTCAGTTGATTTGAACGGAGGGGGTGGGGACGCGGTGAATTTATAGATGCACCGAGCCGCTACCATGGCTATGGTGATAACCATCGCCGGTCTTTGCTGGCGATCAACGGCGGCGTCAAGCGATATCCATTCTTATGGGCTTGCCACGTCCCGGCCGCGACATTAACGCGGTCACACCGGTGCGGCGTGGATGAACGGAGGGGAGTGGCGCCGATGACCGGATATGGCCGGAATGAGGAGTGGCCGCAGGGCAGCCGGAATTATTGCTCTCCACTGCGGCGATCTTACCCAGATCAAAAAGATCTTCGCGCGGAGATGCTCGCCGATCGACCATCCCGACCGCGGCGCAAATCGCGGCACGGATTGGTCGTCGGCGGCAAGGCTGAAGCTTATCCACCCGGTACTGTACCATGGCGATGATCTTCAGTTGCCTGAACCGACCATCTTCTTCCTTCTTGATCTCCGAATTCTTGTTAGGAACAGAGCAATCTCCCTTAACGAAGTTAGTTCACCATGTATCAGTCTACAAACTAACTATAGGAGTCTTGGGCTAAAACCGAGTGGATTCAAAGATATGGCGCATCAAACTTGGCCTCATCTCACTGGGACCATTTCTGACCTAGGGTTCAATTTCAGTTATCTAATCCCGTTCTGACAAAGCAACTTTGAGTTGGCTTTTCTCCAATTTTTGCATAACAACTAAAGGAGATGTCTGCATCAAAGTTGCTCTCCTATAATAGGTCTACAAAATTTATGTGGTGACCTAGGGCAAATTCTCACTAATTTGAAAGCTACAAATCTCCAAAGTTGAGCCAAATCTTTGATTTTCAGACTTTGTCTATATAGGGTTTAAGTGGTGCTTTTTGCAAATAAGCCCAACACTTAGGGTTTAACTTGCAAATTCACATATTTGTGATCCATTTGACTTAGGATACCTTATTGTCATGGTTTTTGCACTTTAGCCCCAAAAGTGGACTAATTTTGCACTTAAGCCCCTAGGGTTTGGATTTAGGGTTTTCCAGGGTCCTTTTTAGGGTTTTTGGTATTTCAAGGGTGTGAATGTAATGTAAGTCCCTTCTTAGCAACATTTTATGACTATTTTTCTTAAGCTTTAGGGTTTTCTCCATTTGGGTGTTGTTTTACCCCTCAGAACCATATTTAAGGTTAAGTACCCTACACTAGGGTCTTATTTGCAAAATGTCATAACAATCCAACTTGCTTGAAATTTTTACCTAGTGAATGCATCCTAGGTGTGTCAAACATATGAAATGCTGATGCTCATGATGTTATGCTCAGGTTTTAGTAACAGTAACACCAGGGGTGTTACATCCTTCCCCCCATAAAAGAATCTCGTCCCGAGATTAAAAGTCCTAGGGTAAGTAGTGGAAAAGGAAATGCTTCACGTTTTTATTTCCTGAGTTTTGGTACAAGGCAGGGGTGGTTGGGGGCTCACTCCTTTATTACAACAATTTTATACACTTTACAATTTACAAGAGGCTAAAAAGCCTGGGAAATTCTTGTCTAAGAAGTCTTGAGTTTTCCAAGTAGCCTCATCTTCGGAATGCTGGTTCCACTGTATCTTATAAAACTTGAGAGTTTTTCTTCGGGTAACCCTGTCCTTTTGATCCAAGACTCGAATAGGGTGCTCAGAATATGTCAAGTCTGGCTCCAGGACAACATCTGTTACTTCAATGGTTCGATCTGGAACCCGAAGACATTTCTTCAATTGAGACACGTGGAACACATTATGTACAGCAGACAAGGTTTTGGGTAACTGAAGTCGGTATGCTACTGGTCCATATCTTTCAAGGATAGGAAAAGGACCAATATACCGGGGTGCAAGCTTCCCTTTAACCCCGAAACGCGATACGCCCTTCATTGGTGAAACTTTCAAGTAAACATAATCTCCCACGAGAAAGTATAAGGGTTGTCGTCGCTTGTCTGCATAACTTTTCTGACGAGCTTGAGCTTTCTTCAAATTATGAATTATCCTTTGCACTTTTTCTTCGGTCTCTTTCACCATATCAGGCCTGAAGAAGTACCTTTCACCAGGTTCAGACCAATTTAGCGGAGTACGACATCGTCATCCATATAAAGCTTCGAAGGGTGCCATCTTAATGCTTTCTTGATAGCTATTATTATATGAGAACTCCGCTAATGGTAAACAATCATCCCATTTCTGTGGGAATTCTAGAACACATGCCCGCAGCATATCTTCGAGTATCTGATTTACCCTCTCAGTCTGCCCACTGGTTTGAGGATGATAGGCCGAACTATGGAGCAACTTAGTACCCAGGGAGTTGTGAAGTGCTTCCCAAAATTTGGCTACAAATTGGGGTCCACGGTCCGACACTATAGTCTTTGGAACACCATGCAGACTAAGAATACGAGCAATGTACAATTGGGCATAGACAGTAACCGGGTGATCTGTCTTGACTGGCAGAAAATGAGCAATTTGCGTAAGCCGATCAATTATAACCCAGATAGAATCATACCCTTTTGCAGTCCAGGGTAATCCCACAATAAAGTTCATACTAATATCTTCCCATTTCCATGTGGGTATTGGTAAAGATTGTAATGGATCGGCAGTCTTCATGTGTATGGCTTTGACACGTCTACAAGTGTCACATTTAGCCACATAGCGTGCGATTTCAATCTTTATCTTCGTCCACCAATAATGCTGTTTCAGATCTTGATACATCTTAGTGCTTCCAGGATGAATAGAATAACGACTAAGATGTGCTTCATCTAGAATTTGCTGGCGGACTTCTTCATTCTTTGGCACAACTATGCGGTTGTTGAACCATACCACACTTTGGTCGTCTTCTCTGAAATAGTTGGCTTTTCCAGCCCTTATCTTCTCATGTACATGTTTCATACCCTCATCATCCTTTTGTGCGTCAATTATCCTTTGTAGGATGACTGACTCCAGTTTCAAGTGATTTGAAGTCCCCTGTTGAATCATTCCCAGGTTCAGATTTTCCATCTCCAGGCACAATGTAATGTCAGAAGTCCTCATGGTTAAACAATGGCAGGAGCCCTTGCGACTGAGAGCATCTGCCACTACATTTGCTTTGCCTGGGTGATAATGGATCTCCAATTCATAATCCTTGATTAGCTCGAGCCATCTCCTTTGTCTCATATTGAGCTCGGACTGGGTAAAGATGTACTTCAAATTTTTGTGGTCTGTATAAATATGACAGACATTTCCCAGTAGATAATGACGCCATATCTTCAGGGCATGAACCACTGCAGCTAGCTCCAGATCATGAGTGGGATAATGCTCCTCATGCCGGCGCAACTGCCTTGAAGCATACGTGATTACTCGGCCCTCTTGCAGTAATACGCAGCCGAGACCACTGCCTGATGCGTCGCAATACACATCAAAGGGCTTACTAATGTCCGGTTGAGCCAATACCGGAGCAGTGGTTAATAATATCTTCAATTTCTCAAAAGCTTCATTACACTTTGAAGACCAATTGAATTTAGTCTCATTCTTCAATAGACTTGTGATTGGCTTCACAAGCTTAGAAAAATCCGGTATATATCGGTGGTAATAGCCAGCTAGTGCAAGGAAGCTTCAAACTTGATGAACAGTGGTTGGGGGTTTCCACTCCAAAATATCCTTGACTTTGCTGGGATCTACCGCAATCCCCTTGGCAGATAACACATGTCCCAAGAATTGGATTTCTTCCAGCCAGAACGCGCATTTACTGAACTTAGCATATAATTGATGTTCCCTTAAGCGCGTCAATACGATCCGTAAGTGTTGAGCATGCTCCTCTTCATTCTTTGAATATATTAAAATATCATCTATGAAGACCACAACAAATTTGTCCAACTCGGGCATAAATACCGAGTTCATCAGATAAGTGAAGTGGGCAGGAGCATTCGTCAGTCCGAAAGACATCACCAAGTATTCAAATAAACCATACCGCATAGTGAATGCGGTTTTGGGTATATCCTCGGGCCTAATATGGATCTGATGATAGCCCGACCTGAGATCAATTTTAGAAAATACCCTTGCTCCAGTCAGTTGATCAAAAAATCAATCCGAGGGAGAGGATACTTATTCTTGATAGTGACCTCATTAAGGGGTCGATAATCCACGCACATCCGCAATGTTTGATCCTTCTTTTTGACGAATATGGCTGGACAACCCCATGGTGACGAGCTTGGCCAGATGAATCCTTTCTCAAATAGATCTTGCAATTGAATCTTGAGTTCTGTCAATTCATTTGGAGGCATCCGGTACGATCTTCTAGAAATGGGAGCCGTACCGGGCTTCAACTCAATTACAAACTCTACATCTCTTTCGGGCGGCAAATTAGGCAAATCTTCTGGAAAGACATCTGGGAACTCACATATTACCGGAATATCCTTGATCTCCGGTATAATGGCTTCATTAATTCTGCCAATTGGTCTAGCTGGAATAGCTATGGGGATAGACAAAAGAATTTCTTCCTGGCCATAACTCAACCTGATTGTTCTCATATCAGTGTTGAGAACTGCCTTATGTTGGGCCAACCAATTCATGCCCAAGCTTACATCTATGTCTTGGCCTTTCAGAACAATCATCTTAGTAGGAAAGTCCCGTCCAGCCAATGTTACGGGCACTTGGTAAGCCACTTCTTTAGTAAAGATTTGTCCCCCAGGCGAATGTATTTTAAACCCTTCCCTTGAACTTTTTGCTTATGTAAGTATGTGATGCACCCGAATCAAAGAGAATAAGTGCAGGGTGGTGGGCTACGAGGAACGTACCCATCATCACCGGTTCACCCTCTGGTGTGGTAGCCACTTGAGTGTAGTAAACCCGTCTAGTTTTCTTTGTGTTCTTGCCCGAAGTATTGTTGCCAGCATTTCCCTTAGAGCTTCCAGAACCCTGTTGATTATTTGCTTGATTTTGCCTTGGGTACGGACAGTCCTTAATGAAATGTCCGGACTTCCCGCAGTTGAAACAGCTGGTAGATGAGCTTGGAAGAGCGAGGAAACGAGTGCCAGGGGCACCCGACTGATTTGTAGTAGTGGGGGCAGGGGTAGGACGGATAAACACTGGTTGTTTGAATGGGAAGGAGGGTGGGCGTGATGAAGAACGACCCTGATTAAAAGGTCGGATGACTAACCGTTGCCTTTTCTCGGGGCCCTGATTAGGCCGATTGCCTCCATTCCCCTTGGACTTTCCAGAACTTGTACATTTAGATTCAACTGCCAGCGCTGTGCTGACAGCCCTTCCATATGTGAGGTCGATGCAGGTGGCCATTTTCCTTTGCATCCGATCATTTAAACCCCTCATGAAATAGTTCTTCTTCTTTATGTCGGTGTTGACTTGGTCAATCACATACTGAGATAAGTGATTAAATTTATTGAGATACTAGGTGACAGTATCTCCGCCTTGCTTCAACTTCATGAATTCCTCATGTTTCATGTGGAGGACTCCTTCAGGTATGTAATGCTCTCTGAAGGCTAGCTTGAATTCCTCCCATGTAATCTGATGATCGGCCGGCTGAACGGCCACAAAGTTTCCCCACCATGTGCTGGCAGGGCCACGCAATTGCTGAGTTGTGAACAAGGGCTTCTGAGTTTCGGAACATCGAAGAAGTCCAAATTTTTGCTCAATGACGCGGATCCATTCATCTGCCTCTAAAGGGTCTTCTGCCTTGACGAACAACGGAGGGCGCGTCTCGGAGAAGTCCAAATAAGATGTCTCCCGAGGGCCTTGCGGGTAGGCCCGTCTGCCTTGTTGTTGAAGTGGTTGGCCTGCCATCTCCCACAGAAAGCGGGTATTTTCTGCTGTAGCGTTTACCAAGGCAGCGATGGCCTCGGCAAGTGTCGGGGGTACTGGAGGTGGATTCGGGGTCGCCTCCCTCCCACGAGAGGTACCAGCCCCATCCTGAGCGTGAGTCTTGGAAGGCATCTGAGGCAAAGAACATTGGGAGCAATATGATATGCCATACAAAACCATCTAATTTCACATTACTTTAAAAGGTAATGTTACAGACTCGTACTTTACAATAGGATTACACCCCCTATTACTCAATAGTACTACTTCTATACTATACTATTCCTACTTCCTGTCACTCTTGGTAGCCTCACTGTCGGGCGTAGGAGACCACTCATCGACCAACTTCATAGAGGGAGGGGGCCTGAAAAGGTCCGATTCACCACCAAAAGCTTCTCCCGCTACTTGAGAAGGTCCGGCTTCTTTCCCGACAGGATCCGCAGGTACACTGGGGTGTAGTTGTGAGTACAATACATGAACTTCTTCATGTAGAGTATTACAATAAGCCTGCAAGGTATCAATAGCTGAGCTAAGCTCTTCTACTCGGGCTCGAGCTTTCACCTCCTTAGCCCAGGCAAGCGAACGAGAGTGAACCGCCCAGTCGAGCGCTAGATCTCGATCTGCAAGCTGATCTTGCAGGCAGCGGATGTCGCTTCTCAATTCATTGATCCTCTCACCATCTGCGACCCATATGTTATTCCTGCGACGGAGTTCCATTTAAAGCTGATTAACTTGAGCTTCTAAGTCCCCAATTGGATTGTTACTGCCGCTACTGCTGTCATCATGTCTCGGGGCAAGTTGGTGACGAGGTACACCGATCGGCCCGGTTGACTTGCGGGCAGTCTTTCTTGTACGCAACGGCATTATTACTAAGGGGGAAATCTTATTAGCATAGTTCTTAGCATGATGCATGTGTAATTACAGAACCAACCTTAGTTGATTCAACCTTCTATACATTGCACTCTTCCTATCTGGTCTTTCATATAAACTCTTCAGAGATACTAGGTAAGAAGGGCAGAAATTCTCTAGATAAGTCTTAGAAAAATTCTTTTGAAGATGCCTCATAATATCTGCAGAGATGGGCTTTGCTCCGATACCAGCTGTGACAGAACCTCCCAAGTCATTAGGCCCACCTACAGTTGTCCTTGTCCAACGGACCTCAGACAACCCTGTAGGTGCCCCTGAATCACTTGACAAGTTTGGTATCTGTTTTTCTTACCTTTCCCAAGAGCGTTTCACCCATCACGCAGACATTACAGATCATCGGAGATACGAAAATACGGAAGCGATTACATAAACTTACCTTTATTTAAAAGTAAGACAAAGTTATATATTACAGACTAGGATATAATTAACTGAGTGCAGAGTATTATTATTACAAGCCAAGGGAGGCAAAAACCCCTCCCGATAAGTATCAAACAAAAGTTTTTATGGAGGAACCCTTCCTCCCGCAGCTCTATTCTTGATTTTCTTCTTTTGAGACCACCTTGGAACAGAAACAACAAAAGTTTGTCGCTTCTTTACCTAAAAACAATAGGGAATAAAACCCTGAGTATGGAATTACTCAGCAAGACTTACCCGACTAAAGAAAAGACTCTCAAGGGCATGCTGGTTATCAGGGAGTCAAGGTAAGGTTTCTCAATAATCAAAGACTCTGTTTGCAGAAATGCTTACTAAAGTAGATCCTTAAGAATCCAAATTTTACTTGTTAGGTTAAGTAAGATTACCTGTCTCTAAAGTTCTTTCTACCCTAGTTCAATCACTTGACCTGCACTAGCCAATTTCTTAGCACCCTTAATCTTTACTGGGGTTCTACGTGTAAGTCAGTGACCAAGTCTTCATAACCGCGAAGGTATGGTGATCCGAATCGATTATACTCAGCTGAGGATCTCCAATCACACGACATATGTAGCACTTAACCCTTGCATATGTCAACCCGCCACCGGGGTTCTTAAGACCAGATCAGGTTCACGCCAACCGAGAGCACAAATACACCACCGTCCAGCCTCTTGCCACGGAGGGTACACGCTACTCCCGCCATCTCTCCACTCCCATTGCGTGGTATCTTATTCTGGACTTAGTCTGCCCGAGGCAAAGCTTACCCATGACGAGGCATGTGACTAGTTAAAGGGTCCTCGGTCAGCAGGCCTACATCGAGACGGTCCTTAATCGACTCAGACGGAGACACTACACCGAGACTCTCTCTTCTCGTGCAAGTCACCCGCCCGGTCTCAGCTTAATCATTTCCAATCCCAAAGTTTGATACCTGGCAGAGGTACATCTTTTCCAATGTTGAACCCATCACGGCCATGATGGATCCACCATCAAGTTTTATTTTCAAAAACATCCCTCCCACTTTGCCACATCATCTTTTGTAAAACAAAACCTTTTTCTTTGCTAAAGCAAGACTAAGCATAGTAAAAACTTTTTACAAAACAGGGATTCAAAGGAAGATAATCAAATTCACGGAAGGTAATGCAGGAATTGTTTTATCAATCAACTCCTATCACCTAATGCATCAAGCAAGTGAGAAAGATTTTAAAAGAGTCAAGGAGGTGGCAAATGCACCGGGGCTTGCCTTGGTTTATAGGTGATTCAGGCTCAGTTCCACAGATGTCAAAATAAAAACAGCTGTCGGCCTGATGTTCCCGAGGTGGTGGGGAAGTCTTCTCTCCTTCTACTTCAACTTCTTCTTCGTTTTCTAAAGATAACCATACATAATAATGAATGCCCATGTAATGTTCATGAGAATGCAAAGATAATAAAAGTTCATTATGTAGGGTCTTGAATACAATTTTCCTTCACGGTTCTCCGAGAAACTAGGGTTTCCGGAGTCAGTAAAGGAATTCAAAGGGCACGGGTAGGGTTTTGGGCTCTAAGTACCAAACAAGGTCCAAATCAAACCAAACTCTACCCAAGGCTTCTAAATAATGTTTAGAGTTCAAATAAAACGTTTGGGGATTTTTGGAATTACTATCTGATTTCTAAAAATCCAGAAACAATGTTTTAAGCTATTTTAAATGCTCCAAAATTCATTATTTGATCTAAAAATCATGAAACTATTTTTAACAAATTCTATGGAAAATTAGGAATCTAGGAAAATTGGTTTGACATTTTTAGGATTTTTCTACCATTTTCTAGAATTGTTGGAGTCCTACTAGAAAAAGAAAAGGAAAAAGAATGAACAGTCCTGGGCCGATTTCAGCCCAGGCGGCCCAACTGTACAGGGAACAGGGGCGCGCCCACGCGCGCTCGCGCGTATGACGGCGACTTTGCAAATAAAACCTTGCAAGTTTGAATAACCCGAAGGAGTCCAAAACACTGTTTTAACAGTCACTGACATTTTGCAGAAACACCCTCCCATTTCTATTCCTTCTCCGAAGGACTCCCTGACCGCGGCGCACTTGCCGTTTGTCTCTGACGCGGCCCGTACTGGCCATGGCTGGTGTTGACTGCTAAGGCCAACTATCGGGAAGGCATAACCGACCTAGGACGATCTAGGAACATCCATTTATTTGACATAAACCCTACTGAGAACTATCCGTCCACGATCATGGCGGAAACCGAGTTCATGAACACGCGTTCCCGCCAAACCATGGCCGAATTGAGTAAACGGGTGCCACACGGAGCTTCACAAGCATGCAGAGTCATGAAAATAATACTTTATTTGGACGGTGTCTTACCAGAGCGGGCTGGCCACGGGTGGGTTGTTCTTGGTGACGCGGCTGACCGAATTGGGGGAAATTGGTGATTCTCTGGCTTGGGGGGCTAATCGAGGGTGGGAGTGGGTGCTACGGCTTTGCAATTTAGAGACGAAGGACGGAGCTTGGTTGATTTGAATGGAGGGGGTGGGGACGCGGTGAATTTATAGATGCACCGAGCCGCTACCATGGCTATGGTGATAACCATCGCCGGTCTTTGCTGGCGATCAACGGCGGCGTCAAGCGATATCCATTCTTACGGGCTTGCCACGTCCCCGCCGCGACAGTAACGCGGTCACACCGGTGCGGTGTGGATGAACAGAGGGGAGCGGTACCGATGACCGGATATGGCCGGAATGAGGAGTGGGCACGTGGCAGCCGGAATTATTGCTCTCCACTGCGGCGATCTTACCCAGATCAAAAAGATGTTCGCGTGGAGATGCTCGCTGATCGACCATCCCGACCCCGGCGCAAATCGCGGCGTGGATTGGTCGTCGGCGACGAGGCTGAAGCTTATCCACCCGATACTGTACCATGGCGATGATCTTCAGTTGCCTGAACCGACCATCTTCTTCCTTCTTGATCTCCGAATTCTTGTTAGGAACAGAGCAATCTCCCTTAACAAAATTTGTTCACCATGTATCAGTCTACAAACTAACTATAGGAGTCTTGGGCTAAAACTGAGTGGATTCAAAGATATGGCGCATCAAACTTGGCCTCATCTCACTGGGACCATTTCTAACCTAGGGTTCAATTTCAGTTATCTAATCCCGTTCTGACAATGCAACTTTGAGTTGGCTTTTCTCCAATTTTTGCATAACAACTAAAGGAGATGTCTGCATCAAAGTTTCTCTCCTATAATAGGTCTACAAAATTTATGTGGTGACCTAGGGCAAATTCTCACTAATTTGAAAGCTACAGATCTCCAAAGTTGAGCCAAATCTCTGATTTTCACACTTAGTCTATATAGGGTTTAAGTGGTGCTTTTTGCAAATAAGCCCAACACTTAGGGTTTAACTTGAAAATTCACATATTTGTGATCCATTTGACTTAGGATACCTTATTGTCATGGTTTTTGCACTTTAGCCCCAAAACTGGACTAATTTTGCACTTAACCCCCTAGGGTTTGGATTTAGGGTTTTCCAGGGTCCTTTTTAGGGTTTTTGGTATTTCAAGGGTGTGAATGTAATGTAAGTCCCTTCTTAGTAACATTTTATGACTATTTTTCTTAAGCTTTAGGGTTTTCTCCATTTGGGTGTTGTTTTACCCCTCAGAACCATATTTAAGGTTAAGTACCCTACACTAGGGTCTTATTTGCAAAATGCCATAACAATCCAACTTGCTTGAAATTTTTACCTAGTGAATGCATCCTAGGTGTGTCAAACATATGAAATGCTGATGCTCATGATGTTATGCTTAGGTTTTAGTAACAGTAACACCAGGAGTGTTACAGGGTCGATTGGCTGGCTCCTCCAATCGTACTCCTGTCCATGGCGTTGAACCATCTCCTGCCCATACGAAGCCTGGAGGCAAACAATATCAAATATAAGTGCATGTTGGGGGTCTGCTTCATCGCCGAAGGTCCTATGAGAAGAAACACCTTCGGAAGGATAGAACAGGAACAATGCCGAAGCTACCAGTCAGGGAGCTTCGTAGTATATTTCAAAATGCACCGACTTAAAGATGAGATGACCAATCGGCCTATGATAACCTGTGTAATAATTGTAATCATTTGTAGAGGACATGAATGTAAATTCACACAGGTTGCGTCCTGTGCCTATAAATAGGTGAACAGTACCCTCGTACTGGACACGCTTCCGCATCTCATTTGTATCTTCGTCTTCTGTCAAGCTCAAGGTACAAATGTAGTTTGATATTATTTTCATGTATTCATGATTATTTAACAATAAATGTTCATATTTTGATACCATGTAATTATTTATGTTGTTGTCTTATGTTTCATAAGCTTCATCCTTTGATTATACATGTCGTGCTTATGAAGGTATGTCCTTCATAACCTTCATCCGAAGGTCATTATATCCTAAGGGAAATAATGCTTCGAAGGACGAAGGACATTAACATTTAACATTTTTGTGTTGCCTTGTTCTTAATTCAAAGCATTTGAGAACAATTTCCCAACATTGGCGCCCACCTCCGGTTAACTCACTTCCACTGTTGAGCTGATGGCTTCGTTCAACAACCAAGATGAAGCACCTTCGGCTACGAAGCTAGTGCTCCCGATAACAGGCAGCTCAAGTTCAGAGCCGGTTAACAAGAAGCATAAGCAGGAAGCACAGAGAAGGGTGCAGCATGTTGGGGTGCAGGGACCTTTCATCAAGTCAAAATGGTCTCACATCCCAATCACCTTCTCCCAGGAGGACCTTCAGCTCAAGGATTACCATCACAATGATGCTATGGTCATATCTTGCGTCATCAAGGGATTTCTGGTCCACAATGTTCTGGTTGATACAGGTAGTGCCATGGATATCATATTTGCTAAGGCCTTCAGACAGATGCAAGAGCCAGAGGACAAGATTCATGATGCTACACACCCTCTTTGTGGCTTCAGAGGCAGGCAGATTACAGCGCTCGGCAAAATCACGATGCTAGTGACCTTCGGCTTTGTCCACAATACAAGGACTGAACAGGTTGTGTTTGACATTGTTGATATGGAATACCCCTACAATGCAATCATTGGTCATGGGACGCTTAATGCTTTCGAAGCAATACTCCATCCAGCATATCTATGCATGAAGATACCTTCAGAACAAGGGCCCATTGCTATTCATGGCAGTCAAGAAGCTGCCAGGAAGGCCGAAGGAAACTGGACAGATTCAAAAGCAATTCACAATATAGATGAAGCCAAAGCTTGTGAACAGTACAAGTACAGAAGAGAGAAGGCTGCTTCGGCTGATCAGCCAAAGCCCATGCTTCTATGTGAAGACATAGCAGAGCAGAAGGTACTGCTGGGGTCTCAACTATCCGAGGAACAGGAGAAAACTTTGATAAGGTTTTTATTCAACAACAAAGATGTTTTTGCTTGGTTGTCCAATGACCTCTGTGGTGTCAACAGAGACGTCATTGAACATTCACTCAATGTCGACCCATCCTTGAGGCCAAGAAAACAAAGGCTTCGGAAAATGTCTGATGATAAAGCCGAAGGTGCTCGGAATGAAGTAAAAAGGCTTCTCAGTGCTAGGGTCATCAGAGAAGTAAAATATCCAGAGTGGCTAGCCAATACTGTTATGGTGAAGAAGTCCAACGACAAATGGAGGATGTGTATTGACTTCATAGATCTAACAAGGCCTGTCCAAAGGACGAATTTCCATTACCAAGAATAGACTCTCTTGTAGATGCAGCAGCTTCTTCAGAGCTTATGAGTCTGCTGGACTGCTACTCAGGATATCATCAAATATGGATGAAGAAGGAGGATGAGCTAAAGACTAGCTTCATAACTCCCAGTGGCACCTATTGCTATCTTCGGATGCCTGAGGGGCTCAAGAATGCTGGAGGAAGCTTCAGCTGAATGACAGCCAAGGTCCTTCATTCCCAGATAGGCAGAAATGTGCTAACATACATTGATGACATCATAGTAAAAAGTACGAAGCAAGAAAATCACATTACTGATCTGCAAGAAACATTTGCTAATTTCAGGCAAGCTGGCCTGAAATTAAATCTAGAAAATGTGTCTTTGGAGTGAAGAAGGGTAAGTTCCTTGGTTGTCTAGTTTCAACGAAGGGGATTGAAGCTAACCCAAGCAAGATCGAAGCTATCCTTCGGATGGAATCACCAAGCACAAAGAAGGGGGCCCAACGGCTGACAGGAAGACTGGCATCATTAAATAGATTCATATCTAGATCAATAGAAAGAAATTTGCCATTCTTTGGAATACTAAAGTCAGCCGAAGTTTTTCAATGGAGCCTAGCTCAATAGAAGGCCTTCGAAGAGCTGAAGCAATACTTGATTGATCTAACAACATTAACTCCACCTGCGCCAGGGGCTCCATTACTATTGTATGTGGCAGCTTCGTACTCTGCAGTGAGTGCGGCACTTGTACAGGAGAAGCTTGAAGGACAAATTAAAAAGCAAGCCCTAGTATACTTTGTCTCCAAAGTTCTAAGTTTATCAAAGAAAAACTATACAGAGTTAGAGAAGGTGTTGTATGCTATGTTAATGGCCTCCATGAAACTTCGGCACTATTTTCAAGCATATCACATAATTGTTCCTTCATCACAGCCTCTGAAGGATATTATGAGGAACAGAGAAGCTACTGGAAGGATTGGAAAGTGGGCTGCGGAGCTTAACGAATTCACTATTGACTATGTCCATAGATCCTCAATTCAGTCCCAAGCGTTAGCAGACTTCATTGCTGATTGGACGTTAGGGGCTCAGGAAGAAGAAGCAAATAAAGATGTCGAAGCCTGGACAGTGTTCTGCGACGGTTCCTGGGGAATCTTTGGTGCAGGTGCGGCTGCTGTCTTAGTTGCACCTTCCAAAGTCAGAACATGTTATGCAGTAATGCTTGATTTCAGTTGTACAAATAATATTGCTGAATACGAAGCATTACTTTTGGGACTTCGAAAGTTAAAGGCAATGAGAATACGAAGGGCAGTCCTCAAAACCGACTCTCAAGTTTTTTCTGGTCATGTTGACAAGAGTTGCAAGGCAAGAGATCCGAAGCTTGAGAGATACCTGGACACAGTTCGAAGGCTTGAAGCTTCTTTCGAAGGATTTTCTGTTAAGAATATTCCAAGAGGGGAAAATGAGCATGCTGATCTGCTAGCCAAGTCAGCGGCATAGGGGCTTCCTCTACCTTCGGAAGTATTTTTCGAGACAATAAGAGCACCTTCGGTGGAACTCCTCGAAAGAGCAGTGCTCACAATATCTGTAACACCCACTTTGTAATTGCTAGATAAAATACCAATAGAGAAAACAATTTCTCTCTTTTTGTGGGTTGATCTTTATACATCATCACATGTGAACACCATATTTTAAAACAGATAATTATAAAATATATGCCACTAAATCATTGCATCATACTAAGATTTTTATTTTGTGTGCATTTTATGACAATATAATAATAAATGTGACAAGAAATATATTAAAATCCAAAGTGGAATTTAAAATCCAAAAAAAAAGAATTGTGGAATTTAGAAAAGAGAGAAAATAATAATTTTGTGGATAAAAATAAGTAAATAAAAATATATTATTCCTCCACTGGGAGCTTGAATTTGTATACTTGACTTAATGTTGAAATTCAAATTCAAATTTTAAATTCAAAATAGTTAGAAATAAAATAAAACAGAAAATAAAGGATAAAAGAAAAAGAAAAGGGAATGGGGGCTTACCTGGGCTGGAATACCTGTTTTCGGCCCACCTAACCCACCCCTGTGCGCGACCACTTTAATGCCTGGCGCCGACATGTGGGGACGCCTGGTCAGCTGGGTTGCTCGCGTCGCGTGGGACTCGGTCTCGCTGCACTCGGGGACCCGCTGGTCAGCTCCTTGGCACGCGCCTGGGGGATGTCTGTCTCACCGGCTTGTGGTCCCGCCCTGTCAAGACTATCTTCCTCACCAAACCGAACACCGCGATGTTGTCGCGCGCCTGCCGACCTTGGTTGTTGCTTCCTTCCCGGAATTTTCGCGCCTCTCAGAGTATAAAGCTAGGGTCCCGGTTCCACTCTACCCTCCATCCGACCCGGGGACATCTACGGCGTGCTGTGGATGGTGGCGCTGTGGAAGGTCCCGCCGCGGGGGAAAATGGTGCCGCCGTCGTTGGCCAAGCGATTTGTCATCTCCCTGGCCTCGAGAACCGACCGGAACTTTTCCTTGGGTCGCCTGGAACTTGCTCGTGCCCTCAATCAGCGAAATCAGTGGCGGGGGAGCCCGGGATTGCTCGCCGTCGCTCCATGGCCGCCGCGGGCCGCTGTCTGCCGTGGACACTCGTCGTTGGGTCGTCTCCCGCTCTGGTAAGTCCTCCGTTGGATTCGTGGAACCCATGGCATCGCGCAGCTTCGTCCGATTAGGTTTTAAGGCCCTATGTCGCCGACTGCATGTGCGCCGGTGAGCTCCACCACCGTGGAGCTTCCTGTACGCCGTGTCCGGACAGCGTGGGGGGGAAGACAGCCGTTGGGCCGTCCGATCCTAGCCGACGGATAAGATTAGATCTGGGGGAGGTGTAGCGCATGGCCGTTGGATCGTGAATGTGCGGCCCAGATTAGCTTAGGCATAACCCTTCGCGCGTGTTAGATCGGGGCCCTAGATTTCTGATCGGACGGACGCAGATCGATCGGATCATTTTAAATCCGGACCGGCCATCGGGGATCCGAGGGCTTGGGTTGAACGCGGATGTGTAACCCGCCAGGATCTAATCTGGTGCGTCCGTTTTGAATCGGACGGCCAGGGTCGTTGGATACCCCTTCGGCCGGGTTGTTTTGCATAAGAGCCCTCCGGTTTTTAGGAAACTAACCCGCGGTCCACCTGTATAGCGCTTTGAGTCTTAGGATTACTTACGCGCTGGCCCCTGCGCTTTCTAAAAATTGAGGCCCGGTCCAGAGTGTTATAAAATCAGGAAAATTAATTAGAAAATGAGTTTTTAATATAAAAATAATTCCTAGAATTTATATAATTCATAGAAAATGCATATGAACTCCAAATTAATCCATTCCACTTCCTATAATTTTGTAATATTATTGTTCATCAATTAGTGCCACTGGTTTTACATAAAAGTCACATTAAAATTGTTAACTTAATTAATCTTGTACTAAGCACATAGAATCTTTGGAAATCCATAACTTAAAATCTACAACTCCAAAATTAATAATTCTTTTTCCTGTGATCTTATTTTGATATGTAGATTATTAATATGTATTTTGCATATATGTTTGGTGTAATGTTAATTTTGCCTATACACTGTTTGTTTGTATTGCTACGACTAGCGTGAGGTCACGAGTCATCTGAAGATCATCCTGGTACCTGGAATCTCAAGGCCCAGGCAAGTTGTGCCCTTGATCACTTCTTATCACCTACTCATGTTCTAATTAATCATAATGATCTGCATAGGTTAATTTTGATGGGACCCAATAGGTTACCCTAGTTTGTCTATCTTTATACCTTGTTTACCACTGAACTTTCTGGGTAGTACTTGCTAGTGCTATATGTGGTTTTGGGTATGAAGATTACACCATTCATGATTATACTTTTGTTATCAGTTGTTATTTATGGTTCATGTTAAGATCATTATGTTAATTGGAACATGGAGAACCACCCGGGAAAACAGTGCTACCACGAGGGTGGAATGGGACGCCCTTGGCTGATTAATTAGGAAAGCTAGTGGAAGACTACCTTACCCGAAAGGGGCAAGGGCAGTAGGGGAGAGGTCAGTGTAGGGAGGCCCTCGGGAGGATTTTGCTGCGATGGCGGTCCTGCAAGGTATTCCTGCACTGGATCTTCCTATAAACTGTAGCGGGTTTTCGGAAGCTAGTGGAACTTTGTAAAGGCCTCGTAGTGGATCCCTAGCCATTCACCTCGGAAGTGTCTAAGGGCCTTGCAAACCCTGGCGACATGGGATACACGACTTGTGGGTAAAGGGTACAACCTCTGCAGAGTGTAAAACTAGTATACTAGCCGTGCTCACGGTCATGAGCAGCTCGGACACTCACATGATTAACTTATGGAACTAAATTCAATTTGTCATATGCATTGCATTGCAGGTGATGTAGTTACTCTTGTTCTATTACTTAATTGGGTTTGGTATTTACTTATACTTAGTAACTGCTAATAAAATTTTGACCAACTTTAAAAGCAATGCTCAGCTCTAACCATCTTCTTTGGTAAGCCTTACACTTCACGTGAGCTCCCACCTTTGGCGAGTTCATGCACATTATTCCCCACAACTTGTTGAGCGATGAACGTATGTGAGCTCACTCTTGCTGTCTCACATACACCGCAGGTCAAGAACAGGTACCACAGGATGAAGCACTTGGAGGATGCTGAGATGTGTTCGTGAGAGGTCTAGGTCGTCGTCTCCTAGTCAACTTTGGATTGCTGGACCGTTGTTTCCTTATAATGTAATTATTTATTTTGTATAGAACTCCTGTTATATATAAAGATGTGACATTCGATCCTGTGCCACTATACATCATATGTATGAGACTTGGTCCCAGCATACCTGGTGTTTATGTTAACCCCGGGTTTTGGACCCCTAAAATCCGGGTGTTACAGAAGTGGTATCAGAGGAATGTTGACTGTAGGATGAAACCTAGATAGAACTGGACAACCATTGTCTACTTACCTTACTCTGATTCCTTTCTAAACTTATCTTAATCTTTTTCTCATCTATTTCCGCTATACTCTGATTATTCTTACCTTTTCCTTCTAAAAGACAAATGTGGATTTCACACTTTGAAATCCTGTACCTAAAGTGACCTTTAGGAATAAGAGACCTACTCTTAGGAACAAAAACAAAACTACTTTTATAGATATCTGTGAACTTGAATGTTTGTTCTTATGATACTTGTCTGATTTGGATCTTTGATTGAGTGTGATGGATTGTGGAATAATGTCCACAATTGCATCTGCATATACACATAGGTATAAAAATATATTTATAAAATAACTAGACAAACTAAATTATCCCTCAATAAAGTAACTAGCCTAACAATACCCATCTTATCTTAAAAATTCTCCCTTATCTTAATAGATTCATCTCATCTCAAGAGATTCTATCCTACACTCATAGATCTATCTTATCTCAAAAGATCTTAACTTATCCTAATGTATATAGATCCATCTTATCTTAAAAGATACTCTATTACTATTAATAGATTCATCTTGTCTTGAAAAGATTCCATCCTATCCTAATAAATCTAACTGACCTCAAAAGATTCTACCTCATCCTTATGGATTCATCTTGTCCTAATAAGCATATTTACCCCACCCTAGTAACAACCAAGATCTAATCCAAAGTAATTAGATATTATCTAGTCTAATCTAGTTATATCCAACCTAATCCAGATTCTATCTAATCTAAATATGACCCAATCTAAAGTGAGTTATTAACAAGTTAGTTAAGTTGGTGATATAGGTTAGACACTGTCTCTACAAATATATCTTAACCTAAATTAATGTCTTATACCAACTCATCCTTGAACAATGGCCTACCTATATCATATAATCCATCCTATCTTAAAAGATTCTATCATATCCTAATAATATTTATCCTACCCTGGTGGATCTAGCTAATCTTAACTAGTTTAATCTAGTCATATCTAACCTAATCTAGATTTTATCTAATCCATTATAATCTAATCTAGAGTAAGTTACATAATGATGGTACAAAAGATAAGGCCATACCCTCCATGCACTTAAAACTAAACTAGTGCCTTAAACCAACTCAGCCACATGCATGAGATCTGATCCAACCAATAGAGTCATGAAGAATTGCATAGTTTGTCTATCCCCACCTAACATCAAACAAACCTTTGACCTACATCATGTAGTATATCTCATCCATGTCTATCTTAACCATATTCCCCAGCCTGATAATATACACTAACTCCTAATCAATGAGACAAGCCTGGAGAAGATGATCAACTTCATCAAGGAAGGATGAACACCAACCCAAGTCTTCAAAGATCAAGTAAGGTCACCAAGATGAGTCAAGATCCACAATCTTGGATGGAGTTTTTCTTATCCCACTCTTTCTTGCCCAAACCTATATAGGCTTTAAAAGATATCTTTTACCCCGCATAATAAAGTGTCTATAACCATATATACCTATGCTCTCCTAATAACTAACTAATAAAAAAAAAGAGAGACTCTTGATTTTGAACTAATTAGAAACTAAAAGCTAAATTTCAAATCACTCTTCCTATATCCTCTTTCTTACTAATCTCGAGGACGAGATTATTTTTAAGGGGGGTAGGATTTGTAACACCCACTTTGTAATTGCTAGATAAAATACCAATAGAGAAAACAATTTCTCTCTTTTTGTGGGTTGATCTTTATACATCATCACATGTGAACACCATATTTTAAAACAGATAATTATAAAATATATGCCACTAAATCATTGCATCATACTAAGATTTTTATTTTGTGTGCATTTTATGACAATATAATAATAAATGTGACAAGAAATATATTAAAATCCAAAGTGGAATTTAAAATCCAAAAAAAAAGAATTGTGGAATTTAGAAAAGAGAGAAAATAATAATTTTGTGGATAAAAATAAGTAAATAAAAATATATTATTCCTCCACTGGGAGCTTGAATTTGTATACTTGACTTAATGTTGAAATTCAAATTCAAATTTTAAATTCAAAATAGTTAGAAATAAAATAAAACAGAAAATAAAGGATAAAAGAAAAAGAAAAGGGAATGGGGGCTTACCTGGGCTGGAATACCTGTTTTCGGCCCACCTAACCCACCCCTGTGCGCGGCCACTTTAATGCCTGGCGCCGACATGTGGGGACGCCTGGTCAGCTGGGTTGCTCGCGTCGCGTGGGACTCGGTCTCGCTGCACTCGGGGACCCGCTGGTCAGCTCCTTGGCACGCGCCTGGGGGATGTCTGTCTCACCGGCTTGTGGTCCCGCCCTGTCAAGACTATCTTCCTCACCAAACCGAACACCGCGATGTTGTCGCGCGCCTGCCGACCTTGGTTGTTGCTTCCTTCCCGGAATTTTCGCGCCTCTCAGAGTATAAAGCTAGGGTCCCGGTTCCACTCTACCCTCCATCCGACCCGGGGACATCTACGGCGTGCTGTGGATGGTGGCGCTGTGGAAGGTCCCGCCGCGGGGGAAAATGGTGCCGCCGTCGTTGGCCAAGCGATTTGTCATCTCCCTGGCCTCGAGAACCGACCGGAACTTTTCCTTGGGTCGCCTGGAACTTGCTCGTGCCCTCAATCAGCGAAATCAGTGGCGGGGGAGCCCGGGATTGCTCGCCGTCGCTCCATGGCCGCCGCGGGCCGCTGTCTGCCGTGGACACTCGTCGTTGGGTCGTCTCCCGCTCTGGTAAGTCCTCCGTTGGATTCGTGGAACCCATGGCATCGCGCAGCTTCGTCCGATTAGGTTTTAAGGCCCTATGTCGCCGACTGCATGTGCGCCGGTGAGCTCCACCACCGTGGAGCTTCCTGTACGCCGTGTCCGGACAGCGTGGGGAGGAAGACAGCCGTTGGGCCGTCCGATCCTAGCCGACGGATAAGATTAGATCTGGGGGAGGTGTAGCGCATGGCCGTTGGATCGTGAATGTGCGGCCCAGATTAGCTTAGGCATAACCCTTCGCGCGTGTTAGATCGGGGCCCTAGATTTCTGATCGGACGGACGCAGATCGATCGGATCATTTTAAATCCGGACCGGCCATCGGGGATCCGAGGGCTTGGGTTGAACGCGGATGTGTAACCCGCCAGGATCTAATCTGGTGCGTCCGTTTTGAATCGGACGGCCAGGGTCGTTGGATACCCCTTCGGCCGGGTTGTTTTGCATAAGAGCCCTCCGGTTTTTAGGAAACTAACCCGCGGTCCACCTGTATAGCGCTTTGAGTCTTAGGATTACTTACGCGCTGGCCCCTGCGCTTTCTAAAAATTGAGGCCCGGTCCAGAGTGTTATAAAATCAGGAAAATTAATTAGAAAATGAGTTTTTAATATAAAAATAATTCCTAGAATTTATATAATTCATAGAAAATGCATATGAACTCCAAATTAATCCATTCCACTTCCTATAATTTTGTAATATTATTGTTCATCAATTAGTGCCACTGGTTTTACATAAAAGTCACATTAAAATTGTTAACTTAATTAATCTTGTACTAAGCACATAGAATCTTTGGAAATCCATAACTTAAAATCTACAACTCCAAAATTAATAATTCTTTTTCCTGTGATCTTATTTTGATATGTAGATTATTAATATGTATTTTGCATATATGTTTGGTGTAATGTTAATTTTGCCTATACACTGTTTGTTTGTATTGCTACGACTAGCGTGAGGTCACGAGTCATCTGAAGATCATCCTGGTACCTGGAATCTCAAGGCCCAGGCAAGTTGTGCCCTTGATCACTTCTTATCACCTACTCATGTTCTAATTAATCATAATGATCTGCATAGGTTAATTTTGATGGGACCCAATAGGTTACCCTAGTTTGTCTATCTTTATACCTTGTTTACCACTGAACTTTCTGGGTAGTACTTGCTAGTGCTATATGTGGTTTTGGGTATGAAGATTACACCATTCATGATTATACTTTTGTTATCAGTTGTTATTTATGGTTCATGTTAAGATCATTATGTTAATTGGAACATGGAGAACCACCCGGGAAAACAGTGCTACCACGAGGGTGGAATGGGACGCCCTTGGCTGATTAATTAGGAAAGCTAGTGGAAGACTACCTTACCCGAAAGGGGCAAGGGCAGTAGGGGAGAGGTCAGTGTAGGGAGGCCCTCGGGAGGATTTTGCTGCGATGGCGGTCCTGCAAGGTATTCCTGCACTGGATCTTCCTATAAACTGTAGCGGGTTTTCGGAAGCTAGTGGAACTTTGTAAAGGCCTCGTAGTGGATCCCTAGCCATTCACCTCGGAAGTGTCTAAGGGCCTTGCAAACCCTGGCGACATGGGATACACGACTTGTGGGTAAAGGGTACAACCTCTGCAGAGTGTAAAACTAGTATACTAGCCGTGCTCACGGTCATGAGCAGCTCGGACACTCACATGATTAACTTATGGAACTAAATTCAATTTGTCATATGCATTGCATTGCAGGTGATGTAGTTACTCTTGTTCTATTACTTAATTGGGTTTGGTATTTACTTATACTTAGTAACTGCTAATAAAATTTTGACCAACTTTAAAAGCAATGCTCAGCTCTAACCATCTTCTTTGGTAAGCCTTACACTTCACGTGAGCTCCCACCTTTGGCGAGTTCATGCACATTATTCCCCACAACTTGTTGAGCGATGAACGTATGTGAGCTCACTCTTGCTGTCTCACATACACCGCAGGTCAAGAACAGGTACCACAGGATGAAGCACTTGGAGGATGCTGAGATGTGTTCGTGAGAGGTCTAGGTCGTCGTCTCCCAGTCAACTTTGGATTGCTGGACCGTTGTTTCCTTATAATGTAATTATTTATTTTGTATAGAACTCCTGTTATATATAAAGATGTGACATTCGATCCTGTGCCACTATACATCATATGTATGAGACTTGGTCCCAGCATACCTGGTGTTTATGTTAACCCCGGGTTTTGGACCCCTAAAATCCGGGTGTTACAATATCTCCTGTCCATAGTGAAGATTGGAGGACTGAAATTATATCTTTCCTCCAAGGTAACTATCTCTCGGATGATGAGGTTTATAACAAAAGAATGGAAGCAAGAACAAGACCATATGTCATAATAGAAGAGGAATTATATAAACATGGAGTTTGTTCCCCACTTCTCAAGTGCTTATCCAGAACTGAAGGTATAGAATTAATGAAGGAGATACATGTAGGATTGTGTGGATCTCAAATTGGGTCCAGACCTCTTCTAGGAAAGGTTTTCGACAAGGATTCTATTGGCCGAAGGCAGCTTCGGACGCAGCAGATTTGGTTCAAAAGTGTGAAAATTGCCAAAAATGTGCAAGAGATCAGAAACAACCTTCGTCATTGACTCAGCTAATACAACCAACCTAGCCGTTGCAGAGATGGGGCCTGGATCTACTAGGTCCACTTCCACCAGCACAGGGCAACTTGAGATATGTTGTGGTGGCAGTAGAATATTTTTCTAAGTGGATCGAAACGAAGCCTTTGGCTACAATAACTTTGTCTACAGTCCAAAAATTCTTCTGGCAGAATATAGTTTGTCGCTTCGGTGTGCCGAAGACTATAACTGTGGACAATTGAATGCAGTTTGATGCTGAAACTTTCAAAGATTTCTGCGATCAGATCGGCACAAAAATTTATTTTGCATCAGTCAGGCACCCGAAATCAAATGGACTAGTTGAAAGGGCAAATGGTATTATAATGACAGGAATAATGAAGTTAATCTTCAATCAGCCTAGAGGAAAGTGGCCAGATGAGTTGGTTAAAGTGGTGTGGAGCCACAATACAACTATATCAAGGTCAACAAGTTTTACACCATTTAAGTTATTGTTCAGTGACGAAGCCATAACCCCCGAAGAGGCTAAAGCAGGGTCAATAAGAACAGTAGCTTCGACCGAAGACAAAGCTAATTATTCTGTGACAAAAGATACTATAGAAGGGATCAGACTTCAGGCTGTGGAAAATATTAACAAATATCAAGCCGAAACAATAAAATGGCGTGATAGAAAAGTTTGATTGAAAGACATTAAGCCAGGACACTAGTTGCTTCGGAGAGTAGCCAACCCTGACACAGTAGGCAAGCTTCAACTGAAGTGGGAAGGACCCTTTCTGGTAGTATCTTCGTCAAGACCCGGTTCTTACCTGGAGGCAAACAATATCAAATATAAGTGCATGTTGGGGGTCTGCTTCATCGCCGAAGGTCCTGTGAGAAGAAACACCTTCGGAAGGCCAGAACAGGAACAATGCCGAAGCTACCAGTCAGGGAGCTTCGTAGTATATTTCAAAATGCACCGACTTAAAGATGAGATGACCAATCGGCCCATGATAACCTGTGTAATAATTGTAATCATTCGTAGAAGACATGAATGTAAATTCACACAGGCTGCGTCCTGTGCCTATAAATAGGTGAACAGTACCCTCGTACTGGACACGCTTCCGCATCTCATTTGTATCTTCATCTTCTATCAAGCTCAAGGTACAAATGTAGTTTGATATTGTTTTCATGTATTCATGATTATTTAACAATAAATGTTCTTATTTCGATACCATGTAATTATTTATGTTGTTGTCTTATGTTTCATAAGCTTCATCCTTTGATTATACATGTCGTGCTTATGAAGGTATGTCCTTCATAACCTTCGTCCGAAGATCATTATATCCTAAGGGAAATAATGCTTCGAAGGACAAAGGACATTAACATTTAACATTTTTGTGTTGCCTTATTCTTAATTCAAAGCATTTGAGAACAAGTTCCCAACAGTGCATGCCCTTGCAAACAATATCAAACACATAATTGAGTACCAAAAACTCACTAGACGGTCGGTGGCCGTCTGAGTGCATAAAACATCAGGATTCTGAGGATCAGAACCCCTATGCCCTTGCATATACACCTCCACATCCGTGGTCGTACGACCGGATTTGACTTCCTGTACATACAAGTTAGAATAACACATTTCTATGTAATTCAAAGTTATAACATACTGTGACTTACCATTCGCTTAGCCAAGCGCACATGACCATCGCCGCCGTAGTTGTGGAACGACTCAGTCCCACGGTTTCCCCTGTTCCTTTCGAAAATGGCACGAAACTCAGGGGAAGCCCACCATCTGCACAAGGCCCGATAACCCTCTGATCGGGTGGCCATCCACAGCACTGACACCTACATGAAATTTTTTTCAATAAAGCAAATACATGGATTCGTGCGATATGAGATGCAACAACCTATTTACCTCAAGGTATTGCTCCTCCATAAGGTAAATTGATGACCACTCGGCCTTGGTATTTGGCATTGGTCGATCATCAGCATTTGCTCTGTACCATGCCTTTATAGCCTGAATTCGTGCATAGTACATTGCATCTACAACGACATCGTTCGCGTTATACTCAAACACGTAACGAGCGTTCATATCATATGATCCATCGTCCGATAACTTGTACCATTTCTGCAAAAAATTAGTGTTATCATAAAGCAGCCATATATGGGATAACTAAATTAGTATAAACAATTCATACCCAGAATGCATCCCAAACTAGTGCCTGTGTGTTGCCAAACGTTCTACAGACACCATAGCGATAATGCTCCCAAGTGGTGACGGGGACAGATTCGCCACTAGGCAAAGTCACAAGACTAGGCCAGTGCACACGAACAAGATTACCAAGGACCATGTTCACCTGCCTGTAGTGTCCTGTGCCTATGAACGAGTCATCGATCCAAGTCTTGGAAATAGAAAACAATGTAGAAATTAAAACATAACTTTCAATAACATTTAAGCAAAGATATGTCACTCACTTTCCACTAGGCTTTATCAAAACCCGAGATTCAGGTGGAAGCTCTGGAGGTGGTCCAACAAAATGCAGCTTCTTCATTCTCCTAACTCGAGAAGTTCCAGACCCAGCTGTGGAATCTCCACCAGTCCCAGAATCCTCGCCTGTAGAATACCCACAAGCATCGTCTCCAGCATCATCTCCACCATCATCTTCAGCATCATCTCTTGCATGATCCTCTACCACTGGTTCCTCGATTTCAGCATCCTATGAAACAAGTAACTTACATCATACAATATTAAGTAACTCAAATAATGTAATTTAACAACTAACTTACATCGTGTGGAGGCAAATGTTCTGCCAGCGCTCTCCGTCTGCTCATGGTAGAACCTGTGCCCTGAAAAACTAAATCCTCACCCCTCGAGCTACTCCTCGTCCCAAGCAAACTACGAGCAAAAGACCTCATTTTCTTTGACATCCTATTTTAACAAAAACAAGTTAGTACATAAATTGACAATAAAATAATGAAACAAATTTAAAAAATATATAAAATATTCAATAAAATCATGATCCATACTCGTCAATCGTAATCGTAATCAAAATCAGGATCTTGTTGCTTTCATCGATTTAATGGACGCCAAGTAGCTTTCTTCTTTCTCGTCACTCGTTTTCTTTTTGGAGGAACCTCTACATCATTTTGATCGCCTAATAAAGATTCTTCCAACATTTCAATTTGTACATTAAACGTGCTGGTAAGTTCTTCGTCTTGGAAAATCTCAGCAGCCCCCACTTCCTGCTCGATTTGACTTTCAACATAACTAGCATCACCAGGAGCATATAGTCGTTCACGACGATTAACTTTGTACACTACTCTCCAATCAACCAAACCCTTTTTCTTAGATGGAT
Source organism: Zea luxurians (assembly GCA_029449295.1). NCBI lineage: Eukaryota > Viridiplantae > Streptophyta > Magnoliopsida > Poales > Poaceae > Zea > Zea luxurians. Next base: position 356,353 of record JAOPSE010000552.1, on the reverse strand, counting down.
ATGTCATATAATACACCTGCTCGCATTGGTGGGCAAGGATTATAGTGTCGTGGCCTTTTAATCTATCGTTGTGTTTGACTTCCACCATGCCATATTGGTTTTCTCGCGTTGTATTTGGAGAAAACCAATCACAATCGAAGAACACCACTTTGAGTTGTTTATATCCAAAAAACTTGTACTCGAGTATATCATTAATGACTCCATAATAATTAGTCACCTTCCCTTCATCATCGATAGCTCTAGTTACAACTCCGGAATTTGTCGTGGCTGCTAGAGGATGATCATCTTCGAACCTTGTAGAACGGAATCTAAAACCATTGACATCATACCGACCATAACGTCTAACAGTTACTGCTCCTAGGGATAATTGTCGAAGGTTCGGGTGTATATTGTCATTTTTTTATCTACATAATCTCGAAACCAACACAAGAAATTAGGTCCCCCATCTTTTCCCTCTCGACGAATATGGTCACGTTCATAGCCAGAGATGCAATTTTGAGAATCAAATTCACTATTAGTACAAGGAAACAAACCTTTTAGTATAACAACAAAATTTTAACGGCAATGACTAAAATTAAATTTACACTTACAGGAGAAACTGACTCATCTCTTCCATGTTGTTATACATGTAGAGTAAAGCAGTCTTCCATTCATCATTGGTGAAACAGTATGTTGTGCTTGGTCCTACAGTTTTGCCCCTCCATTAAAAAATTTCAATATCACTGATAGGGGGCTCGTCGACATGATACCGCAATGCAGGGGCATTGACATTGTGTTCCTCGGCAAAGTACAGGCCCGTGAATGATGCTATCTCTTTGTATTTGAATTCTTCAGCGATGCACCCTTCAACTCGTCTCTTATTACCAACCATTGCAGTAGCTTCTTTAGTGTCCTTTCGATGTGATACATTCATCTATATTGCACAGGACCTCCTACCTTAGCTTCCTATGGTAGGTGAACAAGTAGATGTTGTGTCGGATTGAAGAAACCTGGTGGAAATATTTTTTTCAAGTTTGCATACCAAAATTGGTATTTGTTGCTCAAGCTTCTCCATCATCTCTTACTTTATTTCTTTAGCACAAAGATGTATATAAAAGTAGCTTAGCTCCGCTAATGCTTGCCAGACATCATTTTTTACAAAATCACGAAACATAACAGGAAGGAGTCTTTCCATTATTATGTGGTAGTAATGACTCTTCAACCCAGAAAACTTGCCCGTCTTCAAATTCACAGACCTTCTAAAGCCCGCGGCGTAACCATCTGGGAACTTTAAGTTTTTCAACCATTTCATCAATTGTTTCTTCCTTTTAGGTTTAATACTGAAAGGAGCATGTGGCTTCTTCTGGTTCTCTCCTATCTCCACAGTTGGTCTTCTACAGATTAAGGCCAAGTCTTTTCTAGCCTTAGGGTTGTCTTTTGTTTTGTTAGTGATATTCATGCAAGTGCTGATAATGCTTTCACCCATATTTCGTTCCTGCTGCATCACATCAATGTTATGCATTAGAATCAAGGCTTTCATATAAGGGAGTTCCCATATACCACATTTGTGAGTCCAATTATGCTTGGTTCCATAACCTTCAAAACGATTTCCTTTTTCGTTTAGTTTCAAATCATTAAGTCTCGCGAGAATCTCTGCACCACTAAGACGCTTGGGTGGTCCCCTTGTCACAATCGTGTCCTTTTTAAAAGCGTTCCTATCAAACCTGAACGTGTGATCCTCTGCCAAAAAACATCTATGGCAATCGAAGTAACATATCTTTCCACCAAACTTTAGTCGAAAGCATAAAGTGTCTTCAACGCATATCGGACATGTTAAAATCCCATGACAACTCCATCCAGCAAAGATACCATAAGCCATAAAATCATGAATAGACCACAAAAACGTGGCTCTCAGGTTGAACTTCTGTTTCTTGTAACAATCGTATGCCTTGACTCCTTCCCACAAAATTTTCAATTCTTCAATCAGGGGTCTCATCATCACATCGACCTTTGTTCCAGGATGATCCGGACCAGGTATTACAAGACACAAGAAAATAAATTCATATTTCATGCAAAGAGCTGGTGGAAGTGAGAGCACCTAGAGGGGGGGTGAATAGGTGATCCTGTAAAAACTTAAAACTTATAGCCACAAAACTTGGTTAAGTGTTAGAGAGATAATGCCAAGTGACTATAAAGCGAGCTCTTGAGAATCACAACAATCACACAAAAAGCAATCACAAGAGACACGCGAGTTATCCTGTGGTTCGACAAGTCCAACACTTGTCTACCTCCACGTTGTGGCGTCCCAATGGACGAGGGTTGCACTCAACCCCTTTCAAGTGATCCAATGATCAACTTGAATACCACAGTGATCTTCTTCCTTTCACTATATCCCGTTTGCGAGGAATCTCCACAACTTGGAGTCTCTTGCCCTTACAACAATTATCAATGTGAAAGCACTTAGAGTAAGGGAGGGAAGCAACACACACAAATCCTAGCAATACGCACACACACAAGCCAAGACTTGAGCTCAAATAGAACGCAACAAGTTCACCACTAGAACAGAGCTCAAATCACTAAGAATGTCAATCGAATGTGTGAAGATGGAGTGCGGGAGTCTTAGAATGTTCAAAGTATGCTTTGTGTACTCCTCCATGCGCCTAGGGGTCCCTTTTATAGCCCCAAGGCAGCTAGGAGCCGTTGGAAGCAATCCAGGAAGGCAATTCTTGCCTTCTGTCGTGTGGCACACTGGACAGTCCGGTGCAGATTGCTTTCCTAAATTGGCGCAGTCGACCGTTGAAGATTTAGAGCCGTTGGCACACCGGACACTGTTCGATGCACACCGGACAGTCCAGTGCCCCCATCTGACTGTTGGCTCGGCCACGCGTCACGCGCGGATTGCGCGGTCGACCGTTGGCACAGTCAACCGTTGGCTCACCGGACAGTCCGGTGCACCACCGGACAGTCCGGTGAATTTTAGTCGTACGCTGTTGACTGTTTCCCGAGAGCGGCGACTTCGCCGCAGACGACTCACCGGACAGTCCGGTGCACCACCGGACAGTCCGATGATTTATAGCCGTACGCCGCCGTCGAGACCCGATAGTAGGCTGTTCATCGGGACTGGTCCTGGCACACAGGACACTGTCCGGTGCACCACCGGACAGTCCGGTGCGCCCAGACCGAGCAGCCTTTTTGCTGTACATAGCCAATTTTTCTCCAAAACAATTTCTCCTGTTTCTAGCACTTAGACATAATACATTAGTCTTCAAAATAATGTACTAAGTCTAGAAACATACCTTTAATCTTGATTTGCACTTCTTGAGTCTTTGGCACAAATATCACTCAAAGCATTTGTGTGGAGCACTTAATCACCAAAATCTTATAGAAATGGCCCAAGGGCACATTTCCCTTTCAATCTCCCCCTTTTTGGTGATTTATGCCAATACAACAAAAAGCAACTAAAAGAAGTGCAACATCAATGCAAATGAGAACAAAAATTTGTTTTTGATTCAAATTTGGCATATTTGGATCATTCTTTGCCACCACTTGGTTTGTTTTTGCAAATCAAACTCAATTTCCTATCTCTAAGTCAAATCCACTTGTTGAGGCATAGAGAGAGGTATTCCAAGAGAAATTGATCAAAGATTCAAAAACTCCCCTTTTTCCCATAATCAAACATTCTCCCCACAAGAGACCAACTTTTGACAATAAGAGACAATAAGAGTATTTTGACAAAACAAAAGCTCTAACTCTACTATTTTCAAAATTCTCAAGTGGTAGCTGATCCATTTCTTGCTTTGGCCTTAATTTCTCCCCCTTTGGCATCAAGCACCAAAATGGGATCATTTTTGGCCCTTAAACCCCATTGCCTCACCAAAATCTTCAATTAAGAGTAAAAAGGCAATAAGAGCACGAAGATGAACTTGGAGTAAATTACCCTCTCATCGGAGTGCAGTGGAAGTCTTGCATGGTCCAAGTTCACCCTTTTCCTTTCAATCACCTTTGAGACTAAATTAAGAAAACTCAAGCACACGGTTAGTCTCAAAGGGTCAAGTTGTAGCATTTCTCCCCCTAAATATGTGCATCATTCACACATGGACTTGTGATGTCCGGGGATCCCTTGCACAACTTGAGCACCGTAAATAAGCAATAAAATGCATAAAGGAACGTGATCAAAGGCATAGAACACATGTATGCTATAGATCAATCCAAGTTCCACGAATCTAAGACATTTAGCTCACTACGTAGCCTACAAAAGGTCTTCTCATCTAAAGGCTTGGTAAAGATATCGGCTAGCTGGTTCTCGGTGCAAACATAAAACACTTCAATATCTCCCTTTTGCTGGTGGTCTCTCAAAAAGTGATGTCGGATGTCTATGTGCTTTGTGTGGCTGTGTTCAACAGGATTGTCCGCCATGCGGATAGCACTCTCATTGTCACATAGGAGTGGGACTTTGCTCAGATTGTAGCCAAAGTCCCGGAGGGTTTGCCTCATCCAAAGTAGTTGCGCGCAACACTGTCCTGCGACAACATACTCGGCCTCAGCAGTAATAGGACAACAGAAGTTTGTTTCTTAGAACTCCACGACACTAGGGACCTTCCTAGGAATTGGCACGTCCCTGATGTACTCTTCCTATCGACCTTACATCCAGCATAGTCGGAATCTGAGTATCCAATCAAGTCAAAGGTAGACCCCTTTGGATACCAGATCCCAAAGCAAGGCGTAGCAACTAAATATCTAAGAATTCGCTTAATGGCCACAAGGTGACACTCCCTTGGGTCAAATTGAAATCTAGCACACATGCATACACTAAGCATAATATCCGGTCTACTAGCACATAAATAAAGTAAACACCCTATCATAGACCGGTATGCCTTTTGATCAACGGACTTACCTCCTTTGTTGAGGTCGACATGTCCGTCGGTTCCCATTGGAGTCTTTGCGGGCTTGGCGTCCTTCATCCCAAACCGCTTAAGCAAGTCTTGCGTGTACTTTGTTTGAGAGATGAAGGTGCCGTCCTTGAGTTTCTTCACTTGGAACCCAAGGAAGTAGTTCAACTCGCCCATCATCGACATCTCGAATTTTTGAGTCATCACCCTACTAAACTCTTCACAAGACTTTTTGTTAGTAGAACCAAATATTATGTCATCGACATAAATTTGGCACACAAATAGATCACCATCACAAGTCTTAGTGAAAAGAGTTGGATCGACTTTCCCAACCTTGAAAGCATTAGCAATTAAAAAGTCTCTAAGGCATTCATACTGAAAGGGAAATGTGCCCTTGGGCCATTTCTAAGTATTTTGGTGATTGAGTGCCAACACATGTGCTTAATTGTGAATTTATGTACATGGATGAACAAGGTGCAAATCATGAAGTACAGGTATGTTTCTAAGCCTTAGTACATTGGTTTTGTGTACTAATATATTTGTCTAAGTGTTAGAAACAGAAAGTAGAAGAAAAGAGAAGAGGAAAAAGACTTGGCTGTGTGCAGCCAAGACCCAGCTCGGTCTGGAGCACCGGACTGTCCGGTGTGCACCGGACAGTGTCCGGTGCGCCAGGCTGACTCCGCGCGAACTGGCCGCTCTCGGGAATTCGCCGACGGCGTACGGCTAAAATTCACCGGACTGTCCGGTGTGCACCGGACTGTCCGGTGTGCACCGGACTGTCCGGTGAGCCAACGGTCGGCCGGGCCAACGGTCGGCCGCGCAATCTGCGCGGGACACGTGGCCGAGCCAACGGTCGGAAGACGGCACCGGACTGTCCGGTGTGCACCGGACATGTCCGGTGCGCCAACGGCTCCAGATCTTCCAACGGTCGGCAACGGTCGGAAGCGCCAGTTATGGAAACAAATCGGGCACCGGACAGTGTCCGGTGTGCACCGGACTGTCCGGTGCCCCCGACGACAGAAGGCAAGGATGGCCTTCCGGATTTGCTCTCAACGGCTCCTAGCTGCCTTGGGGCTATAAAAGGGGTCCCTAGGCGCATGGAGGAGACACACAAGCAACCTTTGAGCATTCTTGATCATCCACACTCAGTCTCTGCGCATTTGTTTGTCATACTAAGTGATTCGAGCTCTGTTCTAGTGAGAACTTTGTGATACTCTTGTGAGCTCGATTCTTGGCCGTGTGTGTGCGCGTTTCGCTGTGGATTTGTGTGTGTTGCTTCCCTCCCTTACTCTGTGCTTCTTTGTGATCATATACTTGTAAGGGCAAGAGACTCCAATTTGTGGAGATTCCTTGCAAACGGGATAGTGAAAGGAAAAACAAAACACCGTGGTATTCAAGTGGGTCTTTGGACCGCTTGAGAGGGGTTGATTGCAACCCTCGTCCGTTGGGACGCCACAACGTGGAGTAGGCAAGCGTTGGTCTTGGCCGAACCACGGGATAAACCACTGTGTCACCTCTGTGCTTGATCTCTTGTGGTATTGTGTTTTGTTGAGACTTCTCTTTAGACACTTGGCAACCATTGTGCTAACACTTAACAAGTTTTTGTGGCTTAAGTTTTAAGTTTTCACAGGATCACCTATTCACCCCCCCTCTAGGTGCTCTCAATTGGTATCAGAGCCGTTCTCTTCACAAAGGGACTAACCGCCCGAAGAGATGGATCCTAAGGGGAAGGGTATTGTGATCAATGACAAAGAGAAGGAATCCTTCGTCAACGAGCCGAAGGACGATAAGCCTACCGACTCCGGCTCGGGCCAAAGACGGAAGGAAGGGAAGAAGAAGAAGACAAGGCGCATCAAGGAGATCGTCTACTACGACAGCGACGAGTCTACTTCTTCCCAAAAGGACGAGGACCACAACGACTACGAGAGAAGGAAACCGGTTAATTCGAACTTTTCTTTTGATTACTCTCGTATTCCGCAAAGTTCACATTCTCATTTGCTCTCCATTCCACTCGGCAAGCCCCCACACTTTGATGGAGAGGACTACGGATTTTGGAGCCACAAAATGCGTAGTCACCTATTCTCTCTCCATCCTAGTATATGGGAGATTGTAGAGAGTGGAATGCACTTTGATAGTTCGGATAGTCCCATGTTCATTAATGAACAAATTCATAAGAATGCACAAGCTACTACTGTTCTTCTAGCTTCCTTGTGCAGGGATGAATATCATAAAGTGAGCGGCTTGGATAACGCCAAGCAAATCTGGGACACCCTCAAGATTTCTCATGAGGGGAACGACGTCACCTTGCTCACCAAGATGGAGTTGGTGGAGGGTGAGCTTGGACGGTTCGCAATGATAAGGGGCGAGGAGCCGACGCAAACATACAACCGGCTCAAGACCCTTATCAACAAGATAAGGAGCTACGGAAGCACACGATGGACGGACCACGACGTCGTCCGCCTAATGCTCAGGTCATTTACCGTTCTTGATCCTCATTTGGTGAACAATATACGTGAAAATCCCAGGTACACCAAGATGTCGCCCGAAGAAGTTCTTGGGAAATTCGTTAGCGGGCGAATGATGATCAAGGAGGCGAGGTATGTGGACGACGCCTTGAATGGTCCGATCAACGAGCCGCAACCTCTTGCTCTCAAGGCAACACGAAGCAAGGAGGCGCTACCTAGCAAGGTGGCACAGATTGAGGCGGCCGGACTCAATGATGAAGAGATGGCTCTCATCATCAAGAGATTCAAGACGGCGCTAAATGGTCGCAAGGGGCAGCCAAGCAAGACCAGGACAAAGGGGAAGCGCTCATGCTTCAAATGCGGTAAGCTTGGTCATTTCATCGCTAACTGTCCCGATAATGAAAGTGACCAGGAAAAGGGGAACAAAAGAGAGAAGAAGAAGCAATACAAGAAGGCAAAGGGCGAGGCACATCTAGGAAAGGAGTGGGACTCGGATTGCTCCTCGTCCGACTCCGACACCGAAGGACTCGCCGCCACTGCCTTCAACAAATCGGCTCTCTTCCCCAACGAACGTCTCACATGTCTTATGGCAAGGGAGAAGAAGGTGAGTACTCAAGACTCCACTTATGCTTCTTCTAGTGATAGTGAGTCTAGTGATGATGATGACATAGATTATTCATGCTTGTTCAAGGGCTTAGATAGATCTAAGATAGATAAAATTAATGAGCTGATTGATGCTTTGAATGATAAGAATAGATTACTAGAAAAACAAGAGGATCTTTTATATGAGGAGCATGATAAATTTGTTAGTGCACAAAATTCTCTTGCTCTAGAAATTAAAAGAAATGAAGTGCTTTCTAGTGAAATATCTTCCTGTCATGAAACCATTGATACCTTAAGAAGTGTTAATAATGAGTTAAGTGCTAAACTAGAAGTAGCTAGTAAATCAAATTCCTGTGTTGAAAATGTTACAATTTGCACTAGGTGTAAGGATTTTGATGTTAATGCCTGTAGTGAACACTTAGTTTCAATTTCCAAACTAAGTGATGAATTGGCTAGTCTTAATGCACAACTTAAGACTAGCAAAAGTGAATTTGATAAGTTAAAATTTGCAAGGGATGCCTATACAATTGGAAGACATCCCTCAATTAAGGATGGGCTTGGCTTCAAGAGGGAAGCCAAGAACTTAACAAGCCATAAGGCTCCCATCTTCGTCAAGGAGAAGGGGAAGGCCCCTATGGCTAGTAGTGCGAAAAAGAACCATGCCTTTATGTATAATGATAGGAGAAATGCTAGAAATGCTTATAATGATTTTGATTCACATGTTTATGATTCTCATGCCATGTTTGCTTCTAGTTCGTCTTATAAGCATGATAGGGATATGTGTAGGAGAAATGTTGTACATATGCCTAGGAGAAATATTGCTCATGTGCCTAGAAAGAATGTTATTCATGCTCCTAGGAAAGTAGTGAATGAACCTTCTATAATTTATTGTGCTTTAAACACTTCCTTTGCTATTTGTAGAAAGGATAGGAAAATAGTTGCTAGGAAGTTAGGGGCAAAATGCAAGGGAGACAGGACTTGCATTTGGGTCCCTAAGGACATTTGTGCTAACCTTGCAGGACCCAACATGAGTTGGGTACCTAAGACCCAAGCCTAAATTTGCCTTGCAGGTTTATGCATCCGGGGGTTCAAGCTGGATTATCGACAGCGGATGCACAAACCATATGACGGGGGAGAAGAAGATGTTCACCTCCTACGTCAAAAATAAGGATTCCCAAGATTCAATTATATTCGGTGATGGGAATCAAGGCAAGGTAAAAGGGTTAGGTAAAATTGCAATTTCTAATGAGCACTCAATATCAAATGTATTTTTAGTTGAGTCTCTTGGTTACAATTTACTATCTGTTAGTCAACTGTGCAATATGGGATATAATTGTTTATTTACAAATGTAGATGTGTCTGTCTTTAGAAGATGTGATGGTTCACTAGCTTTTAACGGTGTACTAGACGGCAAGCTTTACTTAGTTGATTTTGCAAAAGAAGAGGCCGGTCTAGATGCATGCTTAATGGCTAAGACTTGCATGGGCTGGCTGTGGCATCGCCGCTTAGCACATGTGGGGATGAAGAACCTCCACAAGCTTCTAAAGGGAGAACACGTGATAGGTCTAACAAATGTTTATTTCGAAAAAGATAGACCTTGTGCAGCTTGTCAGGCAGGTAAACAAGTGGGAGGAGCACATCACAGCAAGAATGTGATGACCACGTCAAGACCTCTGGAGCTGCTGCATATGGACCTCTTCGGACCCGTCGCCTATCTAAGCATAGGAGGAAGTAAGTATGGTTTAGTTATTGTTGATGACTTTTCCCGCTTCACTTGGGTGTTCTTTTTGCAGGATAAGTCTGAAACCCAAGGGACCCTCAAGCGCTTCCTCAGGAGAGCTCAAAATGAGTTTGAGCTCAAGGTGAAGAAGATTAGGAGCGACAACGGGTCCGAGTTCAAGAACCTTCAAGTGGAGGAGTTTCTTGAGGAGGAAGGGATCAAGCACGAGTTCTCCGCTCCCTACACACCTCAGCAAAATGGTGTGGTAGAAAGGAAGAACAGGACGCTAATCGATATGGCGAGGACGATGCTTGGAGAGTTCAAGACCCCCGAGTGCTTTTGGTCGGAAGCTGTGAACATGGCTTGCCACGCCATCAACAGGGTCTATCTTCATCGACTCCTCAAGAAGACTTCGTATGAGCTACTAACCGGTAACAAACCCAATGTATCGTACTTTCGTGTATTTGGGAGCAAGTGCTACATTCTAGTGAAGAAGGGTAGAAATTCTAAGTTTGCTCCCAAAGCTGTAGAAGGGTTTTTATTAGGTTATGATTCAAATACAAAGGCGTATAGGGTCTTCAACAAATCATCGGGTTTGGTTGAAGTCTCTAGCGACGTTGTATTTGATGAGACTAATGGCTCTCCAAGAGAGCAAGTTGTTGATTGTGATGATGTAGATGAAGAAGATGTTCCGACGGCCGCTATACGAACCATGGCGATTGGAGACATTCGGCCACAGGAACAAGATGAACGAGATCAACCTTCTTCCTCAACAACGGTGCATCCCCCAACTCAAGACGATGAACAGATTCATCAACAGGAGGCGTGTGATCAAGGGGGAGCACAAGATGATCATGTGATGGAGGAAGAAGCGCAACCGGCACCTCCAACCCAAGTTCGAGCGATGATTCAAAGGGATCATCCCGTCGACCAAATTCTGGGTGACATTAGCAAGAGAGTAACTACTCGGTCTCGACTAGTTAATTTTTGTGAACATTACTCTTTTGTCTCCTCTATTGAGCCTTTCAGGGTAGAGGAGGCCTTGCTAGATCCGGACTGGGTGTTGGCCATGCAGGAGGAACTTAATAACTTCAAGCGCAATGAAGTTTGGACGCTGGTGCCTCATCCCAAGCAAAATGTTGTGGGAACCAAGTGGGTGTTCCGCAACAAACAAGACGAGCACGGAGTGGTGACAAGGAACAAGGCTCGACTTGTGGCAAAAGGTTATGCCCAAGTCGCAGGTTTGGACTTTGAGGAGACTTTTGCTCCTGTGGCTAGGCTAGAGTCTATTCGTATTTTGCTAGCATATGCCGCTCACCATTCTTTCAGGTTGTACCAAATGGATGTGAAGAGCGCTTTCCTCAACGGGCCGATCAAGGAGGAGGTGTACGTGGAGCAACCCCCTGGCTTCGAGGATGAGCGATACCCCGACCACGTGTGTAAGCTCTCTAAGGCGCTCTATGGACTTAAACAAGCCCCAAGAGCATGGTATGAATGCCTTAGAGATTTCTTAATTACTAATGCTTTCAAGGTTGGGAAAGCCGATCCAACTCTTTTCACTAAGACTTGTGATGGTGATTTGTTTGTGTGCCAAATTTATGTCGATGACATAATATTTGGTTCTACTAACCAAAAGTCTTGTGAAGAGTTTAGCAGGGTGATGACGCAGAAATTCAAGATGTCGATGATGGGCGAGTTGAACTACTTCCTTGGGTTTCAAGTGAAGCAACTCAAGGACGGCACCTTCATCTCCCAAACGAAGTACACGCAAGATCTGCTAAAGCGGTTTGGGATGAAGGACGCCAAGCCCGCAAAGACTCCGATGGGAACCGACGGACACACCGACCTCAACAAAGGAGGTAAGTCCGTTGATCAAAAAGCATACCGGTCAATGATAGGGTCTTTACTTTATTTATGTGCTAGTAGACCGGATATTATGCTTAGCGTATGCATGTGTGCTAGATTTCAATCCGATCCTAAGGAGTGTCACTTGGTGGCGGTGAAGCGAATTCTTAGATATTTAGTCGCTACGCCTTGCTTCGGGATCTGGTATCCAAAGGGGTCTAACTTTGACTTGATTGGGTACTCAGATTCCGACTATGCTGGATGTAAGGTCGATAGGAAGAGTACATCGGGGACGTGCCAATTCTTAGGAAGGTCCCTGGTGTCATGGAACTCTAAGAAACAAACCTCCGTTGCCCTATCCACCGCTGAGGCCGAGTACGTTGCCGCAGGTCAGTGTTGCGCGCAACTACTTTGGATGAGGCAAACCCTCAGGGACTTTGGCTACAATCTGAGCAAAGTCCCACTCCTATGTGACAATGAGAGTGCTATCCGAATAGCGGAAAATCCTGTTGAGCACAGCCGCACAAAGCACATTGACATCCGGCATCACTTTCTGAGAGACCACCAGCAAAAGGGAGATATCGAAGTGTTTTATGTTAGCACCGAGAACCAGCTAGCCGATATCTTCACCAAGCCTCTAGATGAGAAGACCTTTTGCAGGTTGCGTAGTGAGCTAAATGTCTTAGATTCGCGGAACTTGGATTGAATTGTAGCATACATGTATTTATGCCTTTGATCATGTTCATTCTGCATTTTGTTGCTTATTATGGTGCTCAAGTTGTACAAACACTCCCTGGACCTCACAAGTCCGTTGCAAAGTGATGCACATGTTTAGGGGGAGATGTGTTACAACTTGATCCCTTGAGACTAACCATATGCTTGAGTTTGTTTGATTTAGTCTCAAAGGAGAGTTGAAAGGGAAAAGGTGGACTTGGATCATGCAAGACTTCCACTGCACTCCGATGAGAGGGTAATTAATTCCAAGTCCATCTCATGAACTCTTATTGCCATTTGCTCTAAATTGAAGATTTTGGTGAGGCAATGGGGTTAAAGGGCCAAGATTGATCCCGTTTTGGTGCTTCATGCCAAAGGGGGAGAAAATAAAGGCCAAAGCAATAAATGGATCAGCTACCACTTGAGAAATTTGAAAATAGTAGAGTAGAGTTCTTGGTAGTAGAGTAGAGTTTTTGGTTTGTCAAAACTCTTTTATTGTCTCTTTTGGCTTCTTGTGGGGAGAAGTAGTAATTATGGGAAAAAGGGGGAGTTTTTGACATCTTTGATCATTCTCTCTTGAAATGACTCTCTTTTTGCTTCAACATGTGTGTTTGACTTAGAGATAGAGATTTGAGTTTGATTTGCAAAAACAAACCAAGTGGTGGCATAGAGTGATCCATATATGTCAAAATTGAACCAAAATAAATTTAAGTTTTATTTGGAGTGAGTTTGCACTTGTTCTAGTTGCTTTATGTTGTGTTGGCATAAATCACCAAAAAGGGGGAGATTGAAAGGGAAATGTGCCCTTGGGCCATTTCTAAGTATTTTGGTGATTGAGTGCCAACACATGTGCTTAATTGTGAATTTATGTACATGGATGAACAAGGTGCAAATCATGAAGTACAGGTATGTTTCTAAGCCTTAGTACATTGGTTTTGTGTACTAATATATTTGTCTAAGTGTTAGAAACAGAAAGTAGAAGAAAAGAGAAGAGGAAAAAGACTTGGCTGTGTGCAGCCAAGACCCAGCTCGGTCTGGAGCACCGGACTGTCCGGTGTGCACCGGACAGTGTCCGGTGCGCCAGGCTGACTCCGCGCGAACTGGCCGCTCTCGGGAATTCGCCGACGGCGTACGGCTAAAATTCACCGGACTGTCCGGTGTGCACCGGACTGTCCGGTGAGCCAACGGTCGGCCGGGCCAACGGTCGGCCGCGCAATCTGCGCGGGACACGTGGCCGAGCCAACGGTCGGAAGACGGCACCGGACTGTCCGGTGTGCACCGGACATGTCCGGTGCGCCAACGGCTCCAGATCTTCCAACGGTCGGCAACGGTCGGAAGCGCCAGTTATGGAAACAAATCGGGCACCGGACAGTGTCCGGTGTGCACCGGACTGTCCGGTGCCCCCGACGACAGAAGGCAAGGATGGCCTTCCGGATTTGCTCTCAACGGCTCCTAGCTGCCTTGGGGCTATAAAAGGGGTCCCTAGGCGCATGGAGGAGACACACAAGCAACCTTTGAGCATTCTTGATCATCCACACTCAGTCTCTGCGCATTTGTTTGTCATACTAAGTGATTCGAGCTCTGTTCTAGTGAGAACTTTGTGATACTCTTGTGAGCTCGATTCTTGGCCGTGTGTGTGCGCGTTTCGCTGTGGATTTGTGTGTGTTGCTTCCCTCCCTTACTCTGTGCTTCTTTGTGATCATATACTTGTAAGGGCAAGAGACTCCAATTTGTGGAGATTCCTTGCAAACGGGATAGTGAAAGGAAAAACAAAACACCGTGGTATTCAAGTGGGTCTTTGGACCGCTTGAGAGGGGTTGATTGCAACCCTCGTCCGTTGGGACGCCACAACGTGGAGTAGGCAAGCGTTGGTCTTGGCCGAACCACGGGATAAACCACTGTGTCACCTCTGTGCTTGATCTCTTGTGGTATTGTGTTTTGTTGAGACTTCTCTTTAGACACTTGGCAACCATTGTGCTAACACTTAACAAGTTTTTGTGGCTTAAGTTTTAAGTTTTCACAGGATCACCTATTCACCCCCCCTCTAGGTGCTCTCACATACCATGCTCTTGGGGCTTGCTTAAGTCCATAGAGCGCCTTAGAGAGCTTACACACGTGGTCGACGTACCATTCATCCTCAAAGCCAGGGGGTTGCTCTACATACACCTCCTCCTTGATTGGCCCGTTGAGGAAAGCGCTCTTTACGTCCATTTGGAACAACCTGAAAGAATGGTGAGCGGCATAGGCTAACAAAATACGAATCGACTCTAGCCTAGCCACAGGAGCAAAAGTCTCCTCAAAGTCCAAACCTGCGACTTGGGCATAACCTTTTGCCACAAGTCGAGCCTTGTTTCTTGTCACCACCCCGTGCTCATCCTGTTTGTTGCGGAACACCCACTTGGTTCCCACAACGTTTTGCTTGGGATGTGGCACCAGTGTCCAAACTTCATTTCGCTTGAAGTTGTTGAGCTCTTCCTGCATGGCCAACACCCAGTCCGGATCTAGCAAGGCCTCCTCTACCCTGAAAGGCTCAATAGAAGAGACAAAAGAGTAATGCTCACAAAAATTAGCTAATCTAGAGCGAGTGGTTACTCCCTTGCTTATGTCACCCAAAATCTGGTCGACGGGATGATTCCTTTGAATCGTCGCTCGAACTTGAGTTGGAGGGGCCCGTGGTACTTCTTCCTCCTCAACTTGGTCTTCATGTGCTCCCCCTTGATCATACGCCTCCTCTTGAGGAACCTGTTCATCATCTTGAGTTGGGGGGTGCACCATTGTTGAGGAAGAAGGTTGATCTTACACTTGGTGTTCCTGTGGTCGCACATCTCCAATCGCCATGGTATGAATCGCGTCCGTTGGAACATCATCCTCATCTACATCATCAATATCAACTTGCTCTCTTGGAGAGCCGTTAGTTTCATCAAATACAACGTCGCTAGAGACTTCAACCAAACCCGATGATTTGTTGAAGACCCTATACGCCTTTGTATTTGAGTCATAACCTAGTAAAAACCCTTCTACAACTTTGGGAGCAAATTTTGAATTCCTACCTTTCTTCACTAGAATATAACATTTACTCCCAAATACACGAAAATAAGACACGTTGGGTTTGTTACCGGTTAGAAGTTCATACGACGTCTTCTTGAGGAGGCGATGAAGGTAGACCCGATTTATGGCATGGCAAGCCGTGTTCACGGCTTCCGACCAAAACCGCTCGGGCGTCTTGAATTCTCCAAGCATCGTCCTCGCCATGTCTATGAGCGTCCTGTTCTTCCTCTCTACCACACCATTTTGCTGTGGTGTGTAGGGAGCGGAGAACTCGTGCTTGATTCCTTCCTCCTCAAGATACTCCTCCACTTGAAGGTTCTTGAACTCGGACCCGTTGTCGCTTCTAATCTTTTTCACCTTGAGCTCAAATTCGTTTTGAGCTCACCTTAGAAAGCGCTTGAGGGTCCCTTGGGTTTCTGATTTATCCTGCAAAAAGAATACCCAAGTGAAGCGGGAAAAATCATCAACAAAAACAAGACCATACTTACTTCCCCCGATGCTGAGGTAGGCGACGGGTCCGAAGAGGTCCATGTGAAGTAGCTCCAAAGGTCTTGATGTGGTCATCACATTTTTGCTATGATGAGAGCTTCCCACCTGTTTACCTGCTTGACAAGCTGCACAAGGTCTATCTTTTTCGAAAGTTTACATTTGTTAGACCTAACACATGTTCTCCCTTTAGAAGTTTGTGAAGGTTCTTCATCCCCACATGTGCTAGACGGCGATGCCACAGCCAACCCATGCTAGTCTTAGCGATTAAGCATGCATCTAGATCGGCCTCCTCCTTCGAAAAATCAACTAAATAGAGTTTGTCGTCTAGTACACAATTAAAAGCTAATGAACCATCACTCCTTCTAAAGACAGACACATCTACATTTGTAAATAAGCAATTGTAACCCATGTTACATAATTGACTAACGGACAACAAGTTATACCCGAGCGATTCAACTAAAAACACATTAGATATGGAATGCTCGGATGAAATAGCTATCTTTCCTAGTTCTTTAACCTTGCCTTGATTCCCATCACCGAAAATGATAGAGTCTTGGGAATCTTTGTTCTTGACGTAGGAGGTGAACATCTTCTTCTCCCCCATCATGTGGTTTGTGCATCCGTTGTCGATAATCCAGCTTGAGCCCCCGGATGCATAAACCTGCAAGGCAAATTAGGCTTGGGTTTTAGGTACCCAACTCTTGTTGGGTCCTACAAGGTTAGTTACAATAGCCTTAGGGACCCAAATGCAAGTCTTGTCTCCCTTGCATTTGGCCCCACCTTTTTAGCAATCACCTTTTCATTTTTACATGAAAGAACAAATTTAGCATTGCAAGCATGAAAGACAGTGGTAGATCCTTTATACACTTTCCTAGGAGCATGAGACACAAAATTCCTCCTAGATCTACCATTAAAGTTTGAACTTGAAGCAATCATGGCATGTGAGTCAAAAGCATTATAACTCCTACTATAATGAAAATTCCTAGCATATTTTCTATCATGATACATGAAAGCATGATTCTTTTGACTCCTACTAGCCATAGGGGCCTTCCCTTTCTCCTTGTTGGGAATGGGAGCCTTTTGACTTGTTAAGTTCTTGGCTTCCCTTCGAAAGCCAAGCCCATCCTTAATTGAGGGATGTCTACCAACAGTATAGGCATCCCTTGCAAATTTTAGTTTATCAAAATCATTTTTTCTAGTCTTAAGTTGGGCATTAAGACAAGCTACTTCATCATTTAATTTAGAAATAGAAATTAAATGTTCACTACAAGCTTCAACATTAAAATCCTTACACCTATTGCAAATTACAACATGCTCTACACAAGAACTAGATTTATTTGCTACCTCTAGCTTAGCATTTAAATCATCATTCAAAATCTTCAGGCTAGAAATAGATTCATTGCAAATAGATAATTCAGAAGATAATAATTCATTCCTATTAATTTCTAAGGCAAGAGACTTTTGAACATTAACAAATTTGTCATGTTCCTCATACAAGATGTCCTCTTGCCTCTCTAGCAGTCTATCTTTTTCATTCAATGCATCAATCAGCTCATTAATCTTTTCTACCTTGGCTCTATCTAGTCCTTTGAACAAGCTAGTGTAGTCAATTTCATCATCACTAGAGTCCTCATCACTAAAAGTAGAGTACTTGGGAGTTTCTCTAGTGTTTACCTTCTTTTCCTTTGCCATTAGACAAGTATGGCGCTCGTTGGGGAAGAGCGATGACTTGTTGAAGGCCGAGGCGGCGAGTCCTTCATCGTCGGAGTCGGACGACGAACAATCCGAGTCCCACTCTTTGCCGAGGTGTGCCTCGCCCTTCGCCTTCTTGTAGGCCTTCTTCTTTTCCCTCTTCCCGCCTTTCTCTTGTTCCTGGTCATTTGTGTTGTTAGGACAATTTGCTATAAAATGACCATACTTACCACATTTAAAGCAGGAGTGTTTCCCCTTTGCTTTGGTCTTGTTGGGATGCTCCTTTCTTCCTTTTAGAGCCGTCTTGAAGCGCTTGATGATGAGGGCCATTTCATCCTCATTTAGCCCAGCCGCCTCAACTTGCGCCACCTTGCTAGGTAGCACCTCCCTGCTACTTGTTGCCTTGAGAGCAACGGTTTGAGGCTTGTGGATCGACATTGGGCCATTCAACGCCTCATCAACATATCTAGCCTCCTTGATCATCATTCGCCCGCTTACAAACTTTCCGAGTATTTCCTCGGGCGTCATCTTGGTGTACCTAGGATTTTCACAAATAGAGTTTACAAGATGAGGATCAAGGACAGTGAAGGACCTTAGCATAAGCCGGACGACGTCGTGGTCCGTCCATCTCATGCTTCCATAGCTTCTTATTTTGTTGACCAGGGTCTTGAGCCTATTGTATGTTTGGGTTGGCTCCTCCCCCCTGATCATTGAGAACCTTCCCAGTTCGCCCTCTACCAACTCCATCTTGGTGATCATGGTGACATCATTCCCCTCATGCGAGATCTTGAGGGTGTCCCAAATTTGCTTGGCGTTATCCAAGCCGCTCACCTTATGGTACTCTTCCCTGCACAAGGATGCTAAAAGAACAGTGGTAGCTTGTGCATTTTTGTGAATTTGTTCATTGATAAACATGGGATTATCCGTACTATCAAATTGCATTCCATTCTCTACTATCTCCCATATACTTGGATGAAGAGAGAACAAGTGGCTACGCATTTTGTGACTCCAAAATCCGTAGTCCTCTCCATCAAAGTGTGGAGGTTTACCAAGAGGAATGGAAAGCAAATGAGCATTCAAATTATGCGGAATACGAGAATAATCAAAAGAAAAGTTTGAGTTGACCGTTTTCTTTTTCTCGTCGTAGTCGTCGTCTTTTTGGGAAGAAGAAGACTCGTCGCTGTCGTAGTAGACTATCTTCTTGATGTGTCTCTTCTTCTTCCCGTCTTTCTTCTTGTGACTCGAGCCAGAGTCGGTGGGCTTGTCGTCTCTTGGCTCGTTGAAGGTGGACTCCTTCTCCTTATCGTTGACCACCATCCCCTTTCCCTTAGGATCCATCTCTTCGGGCGATTAGTCCCTTTCGTGAAGAGAATGGCTCCGATACCAATTGAGAGCACCTAGAGGGGGGTGAATAGGTAATCCTGTAAAAACTTAAAACTTATAGCCACAAAACTTGGTTAAGTGTTAGAGAGATAATGCCAAGTGACTATAAAGCGAGCTCTTGAGAATCACAACAATCACACAAAAAGCAATCACAAGAGACACGCGAGTTATCCCGTGGTTCGACAAGTCCAACACTTGTCTACCTCCACATTGTGGCGTCCCAATGGACGAGGGTTGCACTCAACCCCTTTCAAGTGATCCAATGATCAACTTGAATACCACGATGATCTTCTTCCTTTCACTATATCCCATTTGCGAGGAATCTCCACAACTTGGAGTCTCTCGCCCTTACAACAATTATAAATGTGAAAGCACTTAGAGTAAGGGAGGGAAGCAACACACACAAATCCCAGCAATACGCACACACACAAGCCAAGACTTGAGCTCAAATAGAATGCAACAAGTTCACCACTAGAACGGAGCTCAAATCACTAAGAATGTCAATCGAATGTGTGAAGATGGAGTGCGGGAGTCTTAGAATGTTCAAAGTATGCTTTGTGTACTCCTCCATGCGCCTAGGGGTCCCTTTTATAGCCCCAAGGCAGCTTGGAGCCGTTGGAAGCAATCCAGGAAGGCAATTCTTGCCTTCTGTCGGGTGGCGCACCGGACAGTCCGGTGCACCACCGGACATCCACTGTTCATTGTCCGGTGCAGATTGCTTTCCTAAATTGGCGCAGCCGACCGTTGAAGATTTGGAGCCGTTGGCACACCGGACACTGTCCGGTGCACACTGGACAGTCCGGTGCCCCCATCTGACCGTTGGCTCGGCCACGCGTCACGCGCGGATTGCGCGGTCGACCGTTGGCGCAGTCAACTGTTGGCTCACCGGACAGTCCGGTGAATTTTAGCCGTACGCTGTTGACTGTTTCCCGAGAGCGGCGACTTCGCCGCAGACGACTCACCGGACAGTCCGCTGCACCACCGGACAGTCCGGTGATTTATAGCCGTACGCCGCCGTCGAGACCCGACAGTAGGCTGTTCATCAGGACTGGTCCTGGCACACCGGACACTGTCCGGTGCACCACCGGATAGTCCGGTGCGCCCAGACCGAGCAGCCTTTTTGCTGTACATAGCCAACTTTTCTCCAAAACAGTTTCTCCTGTTTCTAGCACTTAGACATAATACATTAGTCTTCAAAACAATGTACTAAGTCTAGAAACATACCTTTAATCTTGATTTGCACTTCTTGAGTCTTTGGCACAAATATCACTCAAAGCATTTGTGTGGAGCACTTAATCACCAAAATCTTATAGAAATGGCCCAAGGGCACATTTCCCTTTCAGGAAGGTTGTATGGAACAGCAAAGACAGGCCAACATGAGTAGGACATTGCAGTTAGATTGAAAGGTGAGAAACCATCTATTGCTAAACCGAAGCGGACATTCCACACTTCATCAGCAAAGCTGGAATCAAAGCATCTAGTGCCTTCCATGCATCTGTATCAGCTGGGTGCGCCATGACATTTGGATTCTCACGTACCCCTTCTTCGTGCCACCTCATGTGTCTAGTTGTATTCTTGGAGATGAACAAATGTTTCAACAAAGGTATAAGAGGCATGTAACGAAGCTGCTTACGTGCAATCTTCGTCGTCACGGTCAAACCATCGTTGTTTTCAACCTCAATGAATCTACGCTCACCACATACAGTACACTTCTTCTCACTCGCGGTCTCCTTCCAGAAAAGCATACAGTTATTGTCACAGACATCGATTTTTTCGTAGTCCATACCAAGCCTAGAGAGCAACTTTTTGGACTAATACATGTCCTTTGGCATCTTGTGATTCTCCGGAAGTACATCACTGATCAACTTCAAAAGCTCCTTGTAGCAGTTGTTTGAGAATGCAAACTTAGACTTAATAGCCATAAGTCGAGTCACAAATACAAGGACGGTCACTTTCGTGTGCTCATGCAACGGCTCTTCGGCAGCTTTAAGGAGCTCGAAGAACTTCTGAACCTCAGGTGTAGCTGGATCCTCATAATCGGTGGGTTGACCAGGGTTCTCCGAATCGACGGTTAGAATCTCATGGCGTACATCGTCAAGCATCTCTTCCATCCTATCATAGTCCCCCTCTTCATGTGACTAAAATTCCAATACAATACGAGGAGGTGGGTCCTCACCGTGGTGCACCCACACCTCATAGCCTGGCATATAACCATTCTTGCAAATATCTATCGACATAGTCCTCCTGTCAAGGAAATTAATGTTCTGACACTTGCTATAAGGACACCTAACATCGGTTCCAATCTCTGACCGAGCAAAAGCACGGTCGAGAAAAGCATCAGTCTTGGCAACCCACTCACTTGATAGAGCACTTATTTTCTTCCAACCTTCATACATCCATCGACGATCCTCCTCCATACTAGATACGAGATGTTCACTTAATTAGTTATGATTACTAATTAACCACACTAATACAATATCACTACAGAAAAATCATTTCACGGGACCCTAAATCAAATAAAACAACCTTATTTCTGAGGGTTTAATAATTACCCTCAGAAATTAAAAGTTTAAATTATATAGCCACTAATAAATAAATTAAAACAAGCTAATTTAATTACATAATTAAATCAAGCCGTCGGTGTCGGTGTTTTGGGTCTGATCGCGCACCCAGGGTTGCCCCTCGAGGTGCTTTTTGGAGTAGGACGGTGTTACCGACTATAGCTAGATGGTTCGCGATAGATGCACGAGAGACAGTGGACGATTTTGTACAGGTTCGGGCCGCTTTGAGATGCGCAATACCCTACGTTCTAGCGTGAATACTTTGCATGGTGGGTTACAGGGAGGTTCTCTAGTATCGAGGATGTTAGAGAACTGGGTGGATGGCTAAGTAGTGAGGGAGAGAGATATCTTGAAGGGGTGTCCCCTAGGCCTTATATATTCGACCGTGGGACGTTACATGCGGATATGATAACCACGTGTTCCTAGGTAATAGCGAACCGACTGAGTCTATCTTCCTATAACCTCGCCGACCTATAATCCTTCGACTCCGACATCTGAGAGCGCTGCGCGGGAAAGTCGGATCAATGCTGCAGATAGCGTTTTGAGTTCAGCGAACCGCATGGGCTCGAGTTGATCCGGATCCGTCTTGTTGAAAGTTCCTCCCTGGACCACGAAGGGATGGCCTCGTGAAGTAATGGGCCTGGGGCCTTCCGCGAGGCCTTCTTGCCTTCTAGTGGACCCAGGGGATATCAGTCCCCCACAAGCCCCCAATCTTTGTGATGATTTTGAAATAATCAACCCAAAGATTCCAGGTCCAGTTTATGATTTTGAAACATGTCTGCTAAGTCATTACCTTTGGCTCTGAGTAACTTGGTAAAAACGTTCTTCTATCATCTTCTTCTGGCATCATTCTACAGTCTCTTGCTTTTAACCTTCAATAATCAGTGTTCTGTTTACGCCTTGGAGGTTATCGTTTCGTTCTTTGGGGTTAAGAATTCATTGGGTGCACCGAATGTGCACCCAATGGGTGTAGCCCCCGAGCTTTGAGTGGATTACTGAAAATAATCCATTCAAAGGTCTTCATCCCATACCTCTTTAGAAATAGTAGCTTCTGACTTAAACTTATGCTTTAGAAATCAGCATTTTGCCATCAGCCTATGCTTTAGAGATCAGCATTTTGTTTTCGGGGTCTTATGATTCATTGGGTGCACCGAAGGTGCTCCCAATGGGTGTAGCCCCCGAGCTTTGAGTGGATTACTAAAAATAATCCATTCAAAGGTCTTCATCCCATACTTCTTTAGAAATCGTAGCTTCTGACTTAAACTTATGCTTTAGAGACCAGCATTGGCTCATCTTCACTTCGTGCCTTAGATTTCAGCATTACATCATCTGTTTATGCTTTCGAGATCAGCATATAGTTTTTTTGTCTTTTTGTGATCATCAATATGGCCTGACCATGCATCAACTTGAAATTTATTTGATCAGCGACGGATTGGACATCCGGTTGATGGCCCTTGGCTAGTCTTCCTTTCGCTTCATGCTTCAATGCTCTTGTTGATTAGACTTGTACTTCATCGGCTTATTTTTTGGCTTTCTTCTGATCTCCATAGATATCTTCTTTTTGTCTTGATACATTCATTGCGTATACTGTATTGTCGGGTACCGTAATTAGGGGTACCCCCAACACTCCTAAACACGACTAGAAAACATCTTTAGAACAAACCGTAAAGACTGATAAGCGCGGTTCAAGTCAAGGCCTCGTCTGCCAAGGGACGCGATCTCGCCTCACCCGAGCCCGGCCTCAGGCAGAAACAGTAGTCTCAGGCGGATTCACGCCTCGCCCGAGGGCCTCCATAGGCAGTAGGCGCACCCTTGCCTCGCCCGAAGCCTAGCTCGGGCAAACTTTGTTGTGCAGCGACCTCGACCAAATTGCCTTACCAACCGACCGTATCGCAGGCGCATTTAATGCGGGGATCGCCTGACACCTTATCTTGACACGCGTGCCTCAGTCGGCAAGGTCGAAGTGACAGCAGTCACTTCGCCCTTTCACTGACCGTTCTGACAGGGAAACAACACTATTCACCCCGTTCCGACTACTATGCCAACCACTAGGGAAAGACTAACAACAGTCGCGGCCACTCCCGAGTTTAGCCTCGGGCACAACAGGGAGCTCTGCCTCACCCGACCCCAGGTCTTGACCTTAGCCTCGGCCTCGGGAGGAGGTCTCCGCCTCACCTGACCCCAGGCCTCGACCTCAGCCTCAGCCTCGGGAGGAAGTCTCCGCCTCGCCCGACCTCAGCCTTGGCCTCGGGAGGAGTCACCGCATCGCCCGACCTTGGCCTCGAACCGACTAGGCTACAGGGGATACATCATTACCCTACCTCTAGCTAGCCGCCTCAGGCTACGAAGGAACAAGACCGGAGTCACATCTAGATTACTCCGGCAACAGGTAATGATGGTTCCCCGCATGCGTCCATGACGTCAACAGTCCACAAGCTCTCTACGAAAGCAAAGAAATGTCAGCAGGACCCAGGGCCGCACCGCTAGCTACGCTTCATATAGGGCTCAAGCACCTCTTCGCCAGACACGTTAGCACATTGCTACACCTCCATATGTATAGCTAGACCATCCCCTTGTGTCTTTAAAAGGGGATGCCCAGGGCCTTCGAAAAAAGGGCGAGAGCGAGAGAGGGAAAAACACGGGCAGCAAGAGCAACGGAGACGGACTCACCCAAACATTGAGCTCCACTCCACAACGCTAGACTCCCCAGGAGGCCTAGGGCCCGTTCCCTCTCTCGCTAAGCTTGTAACCCCTACTGCAAGCACCCCCGGTGCAAGATAATATAAGCCTCATCCCTCCACTTGTGTTCCATCTTGCATCAACCCATTTGGACAGGGGCACACGACATTAAATTCACTAGTCGGTCCGGTTGAGGGTCCCCCGGGTCCAAAACACCGACAGTTGGCGCGCCAGGTAGGGGCTCGCTGCGTGTTGACAACACTTTCCCGTTGAGTTCCAGATGGACAATCTTCAGCAACCTCTTCAGCCCGAGACGGTGCTACGCTTCGGAAGTCTCGAGTTCATGTCCCCCGATGGCGGCTACGACATGGTACTGCTCCCCTCGCAGCACGACAACAACGACGGTCGACGGCTCGCCCGGCGAAGACGAACTCGATGACGACATCTCCACGTCGCGGAAGAGGAACACTCGAGTTAACCCCGCCACCCTCCTCGCCGGAGGAGACGGAGACGGGGCAAACATGGCCAGGCGGGAGGCAGCACCCCGACGACTGTCGGACCAGGGCGAGTCAACGACGCCGGCACCCCTACGGGGGACATGTCGGGCGTCATCCTCACACCTGAGACAATGACGGGTGTCACTTCCCAGCAAAACACTAGCCCTAGGCGGACTGATGACGCCGGCACCCTTGCGAGGGACGTGTCGGGCATTAGTCTCGCACCTGTGATAACGACACATTCCACCTCCGATGCAGCTTCACCGCCGTCTACCAACCAACAAGTACCTTCAGTTTTCCATCCTGTTCCCTTTAGGTTCAGCTTCGACCCACCAAGCGACCCCGCTTCGGTGAGCGCTTTCGTGAGGGCATATCGTGACCTTCTGGGATACCATATGTGGTCAACTAGGGACCGACTGATGACCGTCTCAACCTCCGGACCCGTGGGTTCCGAGGAAGAGGACGACCCCGACGTCAATTGGGATTTCTCCGGACTCCGTGATCCCTGTGACATGCGTGACTTCATGTCCGCATGTGACCACTGCCTCTCCGATTGCTCCGATGATGGCCACAGCCTTGACGACGAGGGTTGCGACCCAACTCGCGAGTGCTACCACATCGATCAGGAAGATCACGACAGAGAAAACCACCTCGGCATGCTAGGAAGTGACGGCGCCCTTGCACCTGCGTCTAGCGTCGAGATCCCGCGGGAGCTAGCTGTGGCCCAGGTCCCCACGGCGGGTCAGGGCTCACAGCTCGAGCAACTCCGCGAGATGCAGGCCAAGCTCGACGAGGAAACGGGGCAACTTGTGCAGCTCCGGCAAAACCTCGAGCAAGAGTGGGCAGGCCGAGCGCTCGCCGGAGGAGCGCGTCATCGGGCCCGGGATGTCCAGCGCCGCATTATTGACGATGCCAGGGCAATGCTGCCCCCGGCCATCAACGGGGCCGGCCAGGACCTGGCTGCAGCAGCGGTATTGCTTCGAACGATACCGGAGCCATCCACCACCGAAGGGCGACGTATCCAGGGCGAACTCAAGAACCTCCTGGAAAACGCCGCAGCCCGACAAGCCGAGAGCTCCACCTCCCGAAGGCGAGGGTGCCCCTCGATGCATCACATGGCGTCCTCCCGACACACGCGCGAGGCCTCGGTCCACACCGAACCTATAGCCCGGGATCCCCTTGGCGACGATCAGCACCGCCGCGATCGTCGAGCCCGCCTCAAGGAGAAGGTGCGCCGAGGCTACCACCCTAGGCACGGGGGACGCTACGACAGTGAGGAGGATCGAAGCCCCTCACCCGAACCACCAGGCCCGCGGGTCTTCAGCCGAGCCATATGACGTGCACTGTTCCCGGCCTGGTTCCGGGCCCCGACTACCATCACCTAGTACTCAGGGGAGACGAGGCCAGAGTTGTGGCTCGCGGATTACCAGCTGGCGTGCCAGTTGGGAGGGACGGACGACAACAACCTCATCATCCGCAACCTCCCCCTTTTCCTCTCTGACGCTGCCCGGGCCTGGCTGGAGCATCTGCCCTCTGCGCAAATCTTTGGCTAGGACGACCTAGTCAAGGCCTTCGCTGGGAATGTCCAAGGTACGTACGTGCGCCCTGGGAACTCATGGGATCTCCGAAGCTGCCGCCAGCAGCCAGGGGAATCCCTGCGAGAGTACATCCGGCGGTTTTCAAAGCAGCGCACCGAGTTGCCCAACATCACCGACTCGGACGTCATCGGGGCTTTCCTCGCCGGCACCACTTGCCGGGACCTGGTAAGCAAACTAGGGCGTAAGACACCCACCAAGGCAAGCGAATTGATGGACATAGACGCCAAGTTTGCCTCTGGCCAGGGGGCGGTCGAAGCCATCTTCCAGAAGGACAAGCAGCCACAAGGAAGGCAGAAGGAAGACGACCCCGAGGCGTTCGTCCAGCGTGGCACGAAGAAGAAGATCAGGAAGAAGGCGCAAGAGAATCGCAACGCCGTCGACGCGGACCTCGTCGCCGCTGCCGGACACAGGAATCCTCGGAAGCCTCCCGGAGGGGCCAACGTGTTCGACAAAATGCTCAAGGAGTCGTGCGCCTATCACAAGGGTCCCATCAAGCACACCCTGGAAGAGTGCGACATGCTCCGGCGTTACTTCAATAAAGCTGGACCCTCGGTGGAGGACGGCAAGGACTACGACAACAACAAGAAAGGGGGCGACAAGGAAGAGGAGTTCCCGGAGGTCCACGACTGCTTCATGATCTACGACGGACAGGTGGCAAATGCCTATGCTCGACACCGCAAGCAGGAGCGCCAGGAGGTCTGCTCGGTAAAGGTAGCAACGCCAGTCTACCTAGACTGGTCCGACAAGCCCATCACCTTCGACCAAGACGACCACCCCGACTACGTGCCGAGCCCAGGAAGGTACCCGCTTGTCGTCGACCCAATCATCGGCAATGTTAGGCTCTCCAAGGTCCTCATGGACGGAGGCAGCAGCCTCAACATCATCTACGCCGAGACCCTAGAGCTCTTGGGGTTGATCGGTCCGAGATCCGGGCTGGTGCAGCGCCCTTCCACGGGATCGCACCCGGAAAGCGTATCCTGCCCCTCGGACAGATTGACTTGCCCATCTGCTTCGGAACTCCCTCCAACTTCCGAAAGGAAACCCTCACCTTCGAGGTAGTTGGGTTCCGAGGGACCTATCACGCAGTGCTGGGGAGACCGTGCTACGCCAAGTTCATGGCCATCCCCAACTATACTTACCTCAAGCTCAAGATGCCTGGCCCCAAGGGAGTCATCACCGTCGGGCCCACGTACCGCCACGCTTACGAGTGCGACGTGGAATGCGTGGAGTACGCTGAAGCCCTCGCCGAGTCCGAAGCCCTCATCGCCGACCTGGATTGCCTCTCCAAAGAGGCGCCCGACGCGAGGCGGCACGCGCACAACTTCGAGCCGGCCGAGGCAGTCAAGTCTGTCTCTCTCGACCCCAGCAACGATGCCAGCAGGAAAGTCAGGATCGGCTCCGAGCTCGACCCCAAATAGGAAGCAGTGCACGTCGACTTTCTCCGCGCAAACGCCGAAGTTTTTGCGTGGAGTCCCTCGGACATGCCGGGCATACCGAGGGATGTCACCGAGCACTCACTGGACATCCGAGCTAGAGCCCGACCCGTGAAACAGCACCTACGTTGCTTTGACGAGGAAAAGCGCAGGGCCATAGGCGAGGAGGTCCACAAGCTAATGGCTGCAGGGTTCATCAAAGAGGTATTCCATCCCGAATGGTTAGCTAACCCTGTGCTTGTAAAAAAAGGTGGGAAATGGAGGATGTGTGTAGACTACACTGGGTTAAACAAAGCATGTTCAAAGGTTCCCTACCCTCTGCCCCGCATCGATCAAATTGTGGACTCCACCGATGGGTGCGAAACCCTGTCTTTCCTCAATGCCTACTCAGGCTATCACCAAATCAAGATGAAAGAATCTGACCAGCTCGCGACTTCTTTCATCACACCTTTTGGCATGTATTGCTACACTACTATGCCATTTGGTTTGAGGAATGCGAGCGCAACATACCAGAGGTGCATGAACCATGTGTTCGAAGAGCACATCGGCAGAACGGTCGAGGCTTACAGTGATGACATCGTCGTCAAAACAAGGAAAGCCTCCGGCCTCCTCTCTGACCTTGAGGTAACATTCAGGTGCCTAAAAGCGAAGAGCGTAAAACTCAATCTTGAGAAGTGTGTCTTCGTAGTCCCCCGAGGCATGCTCTTAGGGTTCATCGTCTTCGAACGAGGCATCGAGGCCAACCCGGAGAAAATCGCGGCCATCACCAACATGGGACCCATCAAAGATTTAAAAGGAGTACAAAGGGTCATGGGATGCCTTGCGGCTCTGAGCCGCTTCATCTCGTGCCTCGGCGAGAAAGGATTGCCCTTGTACCGCCTCTTAAGGAAGGTCGAGCGCTTCACTTGGACTCCCGAGGCTGAGGAAGCCCTCGGAAACTTAAAGGCGCTTCTTACTAATGCGCCCATCTTGGTGCCCCCCGCTGCGGAAGAAGCCCTCTTGATTTACGTCTCTGCAACCACTCAGGTGGTCAGCGCCGCGGTCGTAGTCGAGAGACGAGAAGAAGGGCATGCACTGCTCATCCAGAGGCCAGTCTACTTCATCAGCGAGGTGCTATCCAAGACCAAAATCTGCTACTCGCAAATCCAGAAGCTGCTGTACGCAGTGATTCTGACACGGCGGAAGCTGCGACACTACTTCGAGTCTCATTCGGTTACTGTGGTGTCATCTTTCCCTCTAGGAGAGATCATCCAGTGCCGAGAGGCCTCGGGTAGGATAGCAAAATAGGCAGTGGAACTCATGGGCGAAACACTCTCATTTGCACCTCGGAAGGCCATAAAATTCCAAGTCTTGGCTGACTTCCTGGCTGAATGGACAGACACCCAGTTGCCAACGGCCCCAATCCAGGCCGAACTTTGGACCATGTACTTCGACGGGTCATTGATGAAAACCGGAGTAGGCGCGGGCTTGCTCTTCATCTCACCCCTCGGAGAACATGTGCGTTATGTAATACGCCTCCATTTTTCGGTGTCAAACAACGTGGCCGAGTACGAGGCCTTGGTTAATAGACTGCGCATCGCCGTCGAGCTAGGGGTTCGATGCCTCGACGCTCGTGGCGACTCGCAGCTCGTTATTGACTAAGTCATGAAGAACTCTCACTGCCGCGATCGGAAAATGGAGGCCTACTGCGACGAAGTTCGGCGCTTGGAAGATAAGTTCTATGGGCTGGAGCTCAACCATATTGCTCGACGGTACAACGGGACCGCGGACGAGCTGGCGAAAATAGCCTCGGGGCGAACGACGGTTCCCCCGAATGTCTTCTCTAGGGATATATATCAGCCATCCATCAAAATCGACGACGCGCCCAAACCCGAGGAGACCTCGGCCCAGCCCAAGGTACCCTCGGCCGCCGAGGGTGAGGCCCTGCGCGTCGAGGGAGAGCAGGATGCAGTTACGCCAAGCCTGAACTGGCAGACCCTGTACTTGGAATATCTCCTCCGAGGAGAGCTGCCCCTCGACAAGACCGAAGCTCAGTGACTGGCTCGACGCGCCAAGTCGTTCGTTTTACTAGGTGATGAAAAGGAGCTGTACCACCGCAGCCCCTCGGGCATTCTCCAACGATGCATATTCGTCGCCCAAGGACAAGAGCTATTACAAGAAATACACTCGAGGGCTTGCGGTCACCATGCAGCGCCTCAGGCCCTCATGGGAAACGCTTTCCGATAAGGTTTGTACTGGCCGACCGCAGTGGCCGACGCCACTAGGATTGTACACTCCTGCCGAGGGTGTCAATTCTACGTGAGACAAATACACCTGCCTGCTCAGGCTCTACAAACAATACCTATCACTTGGCCGTTTGCTGTGTGGGGTCTGGACCTTGTCGGTCCCTTGCAGAAGGCACCCGGGGGCTTCACACACCTGCTGGTCGCCATCGACAAATTCTCCAAGTGAATCAAAGTTCGACCCTTAACCAGCATCTGGTCCGAGCAGTCGGTGGCGTTCTTTACAAATATCATCCACCGCTTTGGGATCCCAAACTCTATCATCACCGACAACGGCACGTAGTTCACTGGGAAAAAGTTCCTAGACTTCTGCGAAGACCACCACATCCGTGTGGACTGGGCCGCCGTAGCTCACCCAATGACAAATGGGCAAGTGGAGCGCGCCAATGGCATGATTTTGCAGGGGCTAAAACCAAGGATCTACAACGACATGAACAAGTTTGGCAAGTGGTGGATAAAAGAGCTACCCTCGGTGGTTTGGAGTCTGAGGACGGCGCCGAGCCGGGCCACGGTTTTCTCGCTGTTTTTCCTAGTCTATGGGGCCGAGGCCATCCTACCCACAAACTTGGAATACGGTTCCCCGAGGACAAAGGCTTACGATGACTGAAGCAACCAGGCCAGCCGAGAAGATTCATTGGACCAGCTAGAAGAGGCTCGGGACATAGCCTTGCTACACTCGGCGCGGTATCAGCAGTCTCTGCGATGCTACCACGCCCGAAGGATTCAGCCGCGAGGTTTCCAGGTGGGAGATCTGGTGCTTCGGCTACGACAAGACGCCCAAGGGCGCCACAAGCTTACTCCTCCCTGGGAAGGGCCATTAATCATCGCCAAAATTTTGAAGCCCAGGACATACAAGCTGGCCAACGATCAAGGCGAGGTCTACAGCAACGCTTGGAACATCGCACAGCTACGTCGCTTTTACCCTTAAAATGTTTCAAGTCATTTATGTACCTCGGTCCCTTTGCATGTACAAATAAAAAGTCTAGCTGTCAAGGGAGGATCGGCCTTGCCTCAGCAAAAACTGACCCTCCCTCGGGGGCTAGAAGGGGGGAACCCCCTCTGCGTCAAAATTTTCCTCGGAAAAGTTTTCTACCAAAATGTCTTTCGTGCCTTTCGACTATGTCGATAGCAGAATCCCAAAAACAAGCGAGTGAGACCTTGAACGGCAAGGCCGACCGAGCCGAGGGACTCCTATGCCTCCAGGATACGGATACCTCACTCACCACCTTCCGCGAAAGGCAGCTCACGCTCGGACAAATGATTCCGCTACCGAACAGGTCCTAACGCTCAGGTAGAAAACAACTTTCGTACCATTTCGACTATACCGATAACAGAATCCTAAAAACCAGCGAGAGAGACCTTGAACGGTAAGGCCGACCGAGCCGAGGGACACCTACGCCTCCGGGATACGGATACCTCACTCGTCACCTTCCATGAAGGGTAGCTCACGCTCGGATAAGCGACTCTGCTACTTAACAAGTCCTAATGCTCGAAACAAGAGGAAAGAAAACGCAGCTGTAAACTCCAACATTGAAAATGTTTAGGCCTCAGCGGCCATGAGAAACATACACATACTTAGAGCAAACTGTTCCTGCAGGCTCAGGTATCGGCAGGGGGAGGAGCAGCACCCTCGGCGTCGTTTCCACCCTCGGTAGAATCTGGCCCGGCCTCAGACGGCGATACGGGCGGAAGGACCTCCACCTCAAAGGAGGAAGCCAGCACCGCGCTTGGGCCCTCGACAGCCACGTCAAGCCTCTGGACCTCGGCTAAGGCGGCCTCCTCTTCGTCGGGTAAGCAGTACTGTCGGCGTTCCGAGACCGGGGGGTCCCCGAGCCGACGAGTGAGTGTGCCGCGTGCCCCAGCCCAGATGGGTCGAGCGCGTGGGCGAGCGCGAAGGGGGGAACAGAGAGAGAGCGGTCGGTGGCCGGAGCCGGGTCGTGAGGGAGTCGGAGAATTCCCGTGGCCTTCGTGTTCGTCCCGCGCCCAGGTCGGGTGCGCTTGCAGTAGGGGGTTACAAGCGTCCGCGCAAGGTGAGGGGAAGCGAGCGGCCCCGAGAGAGCGCCTGCCCCTGCCCTTCGTCCCCGCGAGGCCAACCTTCTCTAAGAAGGCCCTGGTCCTTCCTTTTATAGTCGTAAGGAGAGGATCCAGGTGTACAGAATGGGGGTGTAGCAAGGTGCTACGTGTCTAGCGAGGGAGAGCTAGCGCCTAAGTACATGCCAAGGTGGCAGCCGAAGAGGTCTTGGCACCCTGTTGTTGTGGCGTCGTGGCTGTTGGAGGAGCAACGGAGCCGGACGGGGGGACAGCTGTCGGAGTGGCTGGGCCCTTGCTGACGTCCTCCTGCTTTCGTAAGGGAACTGAGAGCCGCCGTCGTCATGGTCTAGCGGGGCGCCATCATTGCCTATCTGGCGTTGCTGGCCAGATGGGACGCCGGTCTTGTTCTCTGCGACCCAAGTCGGCTCAGGGCAGAGTGATGATGACGCTTCCTGTTGACGTGGCGGTCTCGTGTCCTAGGTCGAGCGTCGTGGAGGTTCCTCCGAAGCCGAGGTCGAGTCCGTCCTGCAAGACAGAGGCAGAGTCCGAGCCCTGGGTCGGGCGAGGCAGAGATCGTTCGGCAGAGGCTGAGGCGGAGTCCGAGCCCTGGGTCGGTCGAGGCGGAGTTCGTCGTCTTCCGGGGCCTTAGCCCGAGTCCGAGCCCTGGGTCGGGCGGAGCGGAGTTCGCCGTCTTCCGGGGTCTTAGCCCGAGTCCGAGCCCTGGGTCGGGCGGAGCGGAGTTCGCCGTCTTCCGGGGCCTTAGCCCGAGTCCGAGCCCTGGGTCGGGCAGAGCCTCCTATGGCACCTCTGGCGAAGTCTGGTCGCCCGTCGGTCTTACCTTTTGCGTTAAACGCCCCGGTGACTGGGTCGGTTGGCGCGGTGATTTAGTCAGGGTTTCTTCTTATCGAAGGCGGGGCCTAGGGCGAGCCGGAGATGCGTCTGCCGTGAAAGAGGAGGCCTCAGGCGAGACAGAGTCATCTTAGGGTCGGCTGCCCTCGCCCGAGGCTAGGCTCGGGCGTGGCGTGGTCAAGTCGCTCGTATGGACTGATCCCTGACTTAATCAAACCCATCAGGCCTCTGCAGCTTTATGCTGATGGGGGTTACCAGCTGAGAATTAGGCGTCTTGAGGGTACCCCTAATTATGGTCCCCGACAGTAGCCCCCGAGCCTCGAAGAGAGTGTTAACACTCGCTTGGAGGCTTGCGTCGCACTTTTTTGCAAGGGGACCAGCCTTTCTCGGTGGTACTTTGTTCCGGTGGGTGCGCGCGAGCGCACCCGCCGGGTGTAGCCCCCGAGGCCTCGGAGGAGTGGTTTCACTCCTTCGAGGTCTTAATGCCTTGCACAATGCCTCGGCTGGTCTGGCGGTTCCCTCATGCGAGCAGGGCGTAACCCAGGTGCACTGTCGGGGCCCAAGTTCTCGGGCTGGTATGTTGACGCTGTCAACGGTTCGGCCGGAGCCGGGTTTGCGAGAGCAGCCCCCGAGCCTTCGCACGGAGCGAGAGGACGATCAGGGACAGACTCGACTTTTTATATACGCCCCTACGTCGCCTTTCCGCAAGGAGGAGGGGGGGAGTGCGCCATGTTACCCTCGATGGGCACCGAAC
This sequence comes from Zea luxurians, assembly GCA_029449295.1. NCBI lineage: Eukaryota > Viridiplantae > Streptophyta > Magnoliopsida > Poales > Poaceae > Zea > Zea luxurians. Next base: position 322,842 of record JAOPSE010000552.1, on the reverse strand, counting down.
ATGGTGTCTCCGGTGAGCTGCAATCGGGTAATCCGAGTGGACGTCCGTGCCCCGTTCGTTGGGGGTCGGCTAGGGGCCCGGAGGCACGCCCAAAAGTACCTGCGGGTGATCTGCCGGACCCGGTCCCCTAGCGACGGGGTCCGAGGGCTCGTTGCCTCCCTCCGATGGGATTCCGTTACAGAGTCGTTCCCGCTGGTCTCGGAAATGTCCTAGGGTACCTCGGGAGCGCAGCCCGAGCCTTGGTTATGTATCGAACGTACCCCTGGTCATCCCTCGCTCGGCGTCTGAGGCGACTGTGAACCCTTCGACAGGCCAGCCTTCGAACCCCTGATCAGTAGGGGGCACGGAGCCCGAGTAGCCTGAGGCGGTCGTGGGACCTTTCGGGGGCCGACCTTCGAACCCCTGACCAGTAGTGGGTGTCGGGCCCACGCGATCTGAGGCGGCTGTTGAACCCTTCGGGGGGCCAGCCTTCGAACCCCTGATCAGTAGGGAGGCTCGGAGCCTAGTTCCTTCACGGGGAAGGATCCCTTTGGGGTTATCCCCCTTCTCGGTCCCTGTTGCAAGAGATAGAGAAAGAAGGAAAAGGGAAAAAGGATTCGAAATTGAACGTCGTGGCGTACCTTTTTCGGCGTGGTCGTTTTGGCGAAGGCGAAACGTCACCAGCCGCTCCCGCCCGTAGCGCTGTCCGTCGAGCCGCGGAGTTAATGCGCGGGGGTGAGTAGTTGGCGAGGTTGCCGTTGCGCGTGCGCGAGCCGTTCGAGGTACGGGTCACGGGCGCGTCGTCTTCACGCCGTGAGAGGGGGTTCTCTTGCTGCCTCCGGATGGGACATGAGCTTGGCTGATGGCGTGACCGCTGCTCTCGCGCGCCTGCCACCGTCATCACTGCCGGCCCATTTTTGACCGCGTTTGACCGCTGCGCCAGGCTGGCGCTGCTGGGTCGCGGGCTGGGTCGCCTCGAATCGCGGTATCGGTTCCGCAATCGAGGAGGTGCGGTGGTGGAGCGAGTGGCACAGCGGTTCGCATGCAGCGCCCGGCGCGCCAGTTGCACGACGCGTGGGCTTGAACCGTCGCGCTGGCCTGTCAGGAGTCGGAGAGGCGCGCCCACTTGGCACGGTTGCACGTCGCCTGCATGGCCGCTTGCCCCCTTTGCCCGCTGGTCTGGGCAAAAGTGGAGGGTTACTTGTAACCGCTGGGTGGTTGCGTGCGTCATGCGCGGCGGTTCGGCTTCTTCTGCTTAGAGCCGGTCTGCATGACAGGCGGGCCCCAGCCCCCGCGCCGCAGGGGAGGACTTTGGAGGCGTGTTGGAGAAGACTCAGCCCGTGACGGTTGAGGGCGCAAGCAGGGGGAGTTGCCTTTAAAAGGAGGGCGACCCCCTTCGTAAGGTGACCATGTTTCCTTCCTCCCCTATGCATTGTGTCTCCCCATCTTCCGAGCCCCCGGATGGGGGGAAACCGCCGTCTTTTCGCTCCATCGCTGGAGGAACGCAACTCCGTGGGAGTTGGTAACTTTCAGCCACCGTTCGGCTTCAAGGATTTTCATCATGCAGCCCGGCTGCACCCCTCCACCGGCGGTCACCCAGGGTGGTGACTTCCGGCTTGATGGTGGGGGAAAGCGAGCCGGGCTGCGGCATCCGCCCCTTCCTCAGCCTCAAGGATTTTCATCACCAGGGCTGAGGAGGGGCGTGTGCCGGGTCGGGGTTGGTCCCTGCGCGGGTGGTGACCCGCTCCTTCCCTCAGTGATCGGGGGGAAGGGCGGGAGTCGCCCGTGGCGCCAACAGCTGCAGCGTGCCCGGCTCTCTGAGCCGAGCACTCTTGGAGCCGCCCCCGGTGCCGCCTCCTGCCACGGCAGCTGGAAGAGGTTCTTCCGCCGGCGCGACAGCCGAGGTTGGACACGGACCGACCTCCGACTCTACGGCCTTCTGTCCGTCCTTGCCTCTCGAGTTTGGGCAAGGGCGGGGGCCTCCCAGCAGCAGTATCCACCCTGAGGCCATCACTGCTGCTGTTGGGCCCCCCGGGACAGACGTCTTCATCGTCACCGCTGCCGGGGCGGGGCGGCGACGTGCCGTTCGTCGGTCTTCTGCTGCCCCGCAGGCCCTCCCCCATCGAGTGGGGTTGTTCGTACCTGCGGGGGGGAACCGGAGTTCCGTTTGTAATGGCACTTCGAGTGCCGGGTTTTTTGTTCATTTCGGCTTTCGGGGCCTGAACATGTATGTAACCATGGCACGGAGCCGTGTTTTTTCCTCATTTCCGAGCGCTAAGACTCGTCTGCTGATTGTCTGAACTGCTTCACCAAGCATGAGTCGCCTCGTGTCAAGGTGACGAGTGAGGTATCCGTATCCCGGAGGCGTAGGAATCCCTCGGCTCGGTCGGACCTGTTGTCTGAGGCTCCTCTAGCTTAGTTAAAGAGACCCCTCGGCCGCTCTTCGACGAGCCGAGGCCAGGGGTTGCGATATCAGCATGAGCAGAGGCGGAGTTGGCTCGGAAATGAAACCTGGTTGGCCGGAGCCTAGCCGGGTTGTCCGTTGGCAGGATCGACGTCGGAGCTGATCAGCCGAGGCTTCGGACCGAGCTGGCGCCCTCGGAGGGCGGTCGGCCGAGGCCCCGGAGGTGGCCGGCCGAGCCGTCCGCTCGGGCCGGGTTCTCGGAGAAGTCCCTGGCAGAGATTGCTCGAGCGTGGTGATGACGTCGTCCTTCGGAGTGGAGGCTCTCGGACCGCGTCGCCGTCCGAGGCTAGGTCGGGCCTTGCCGAAGGTGCTGTTGATGCCGAGGGTGTCATCGCCCTCTTTCAGCGTCAAGATCCGAGCCTGCAGGGTCAAATCGTCTTGTAGCGTGGGCCTTGCGCGGCCGTTGAGGCCAGAACACATACCCTTGTTGCGTTATAATGCTGCGTCTCTTTTCCTCTCGTTTCGAGCATCTAGACTTTTTGTCGGTAGCAGGGATGTTAGTGCGAGCAAGAGTTGCTTCTCGCGGAAGGTGATGAGTGAGGTATCCGTATCCCGGAGGCGTGGGAGTCCCTCGGCTCGGTCGGCCTTGCCGCTTACGCGTACTTTTACCTGCCCATGAAGCCCTGTCACCGACTTGGTCGAGAAGGCTCGAAGAATCGCTTCGATAGAAGAGCTTCCGTACGTAAAGACTCGTTCGATCCGCGGATTCGCCTTATCCGAGCGTGAGTTACTTATCGCAGAAGGTGATGAGTGAGGTATCCGTATCCCGGAGGTGTAGGAGTCCCTCGGCTCGGTCAGCCTTGACTGCTTACGTGTACTCCGTCGTTTCCAGGATCCACTTTTTGAAGTAGTCGAAAAGCACGAAAGATGTTCTGGTGAAAGAGATTTTTTGTTCGAGGAAAATTTTGACGCAGAGGGGGTTCCCCCCTTTTAGCCCCCGAGGGAGGGTCGGGCTCTGCCGAGGCGAGGCTGACCCTTCCTTGTTGACTAAACTTTTGCGTGGGTGCGAGGTATACAAACAACTTGGAAACATCTTAAGGGTAGAAGCGACGTAGCTGTTGGATGTTCCAAGCGTTGCCGTAGACCTCGCCTTGACTGTTGGCCAGCTTGTACGTTCCGGGCTTCAGGACTTTGGCGATGATGAACGGCCCCTCCCAGGGGGGCGTGAGCTTGTGCCTCCCTCGGGCGTCTTGCCGCAGCCGAAGCACCAGGTCGCCCACCTGGAGGTCTCGGGGTCGGACCCCTCGGGCGTGGTAGCGTCGCAGGGACTGCTGATACCGCGCCGAGTGTAGTAAGGCCCTGTCCCGAGCCTCATCCAGCTGGTCCAGCGAGTCTTCTCGGCTAGCTTGGTTGCTTTCTTCGTTGTAGGCCCTCGTCCTCGGGGAGCCGTATTCCAGGTCCGTGGGCAAGACGGCCTCGGCCCCGTAGACCAGGAAGAACGGCGTGAAACCTGTGGCTCGGCTTGGCGTCGTCCTTAGGCTCCAGACCACCGAGGGGAGCTCCTTCATCCATCGCTTGCCGAACTTGTTGAGATCATTGTAAATTCGAGGCTTGAGCCCCTGTAGAATCATGCCATTGGCACGTTCTACCTGCCCGTTCGACATGGGGTGAGCTACGGCGGCCCAGTCTACCCGGATGTTGTGATCATCGCAAAAATTCAAGAATTTTTTGCCGGTGAACTGGGTGCCATTGTCGGTGATGATGGAGTTCGGGACCCCGAAGCGATGGATGATATTGGTGAAGAACGCCACCCGCCTGCTCGGACCTGATGCTGTTCAGGGGTCGGACCTCGATCCACTTGGAGAATTTGTCGATGGCGACCAGCAAGTGCGTGTAGCCCCCGGGCGCCTTCTGCAGGGGGCTGACGAGGTCCAGACCCCACACAGCGAAGGGCCAGGTGATGGGTATCGTCTGCAGAGCCTGAGCGGGCAGGTGGGTCTGCTTCGCATAGAATTGGCACCCTTCGCAGGCGCGGACAATTCTAGTGGCGTCGGCCACCGCCGTTGGCCAGTAGAAGCCTTGGCGGAAAGCGTTCCCGACGAGGGTTCGAGGTGCTGCGTGGTGACCGCAAGCCCCCGAGTGTATTTCCCGCAGGAGTTCCTGACCTTCGGCGATGGAGATGCATCGCTGGAGGATGCCCGAGGGGCTACGGTGGTAGAGCTCCTTCTCATCGCCCAGCAAGACGAACGATTTGGCGCGTCACGCTACCCGCCGAGCCTCGGCTCGGTCGAGGGGCAGTTCTCCTTGGTGGAGATATTGCAGGTACGGGGTTTGCCAATCTTGATCTGGCAGGACCCCGTTCTGCTCCTCCTCGATGCGCAGGGCTTCGCCCTCGGGCTCCGAGGGTACCTCGGGTTGAGCCGAGGATGGCTCGGGCCGGGCCGAGGTCACCTCGGACGAGGCCGAGGTCACCTCGGACGAGGCCGAGGGTGCCTCGAGCTCGGGCGCGTCGCCTATCTTGACGGAGGGTTGGTGCAGATCCCGGGAGAAGACGTCCGGGGGAACCGTCGTTCGCCCCGAGGCTATCTTCGCCAGCTCGTCCGCAGTCTCGTTGTAGCGCCGGGCGATGTGGTTGAGCTCGAGCCCGTAGAACTTGTCTTCCAGGCGTCGAACCTCTTCACAGTAGGCCTCCATCTTCGGGTCGCGGCAGAGGGAGTTCTTCATGACTTGGTCGATGACGAGCTGCGAGTCGCCGCGTGCATCGAGGCGCCGGACCCCTAGCTCGATGGCGATTCGCAATCCGTTGATCAGAGCCTCGTACTCAGCCACATTGTTGGACGCCGGGAAATGGAGGCGGAGCACGTAGCGCAGGTGTTTTCCGAGGGGCGAGACGAAAAGCAGGCCCGCGCCAGCTCCCGTCTTCATCAGCGACCCGTCGAAAAACATGGTCCAGAGCTCTGGTTGGATCGGAGCCGTTGGCAACTGGGTATCGACCCATTCGGCTACGAAATCCGCCAGTACCTGGGACTTGATGGCCTTCCGAGGGGCGAACGAGATTGCCTCGCCCATGATTTCCACCGCCCACTTCGCGATCCGCCCCGAGGCTTCTCGGCACTGGATGATCTCCCCCAGGGGGAAGGATGACACCACAGTCACCGGATGGGACTCGAAGTAATGTCGCAGCTTTCGCCTCGTCAGGATCACTGCATATAGCAGCTTCTGGACTTGTGGGTAGCGGACCTTGGTCTCGGACAGCACTTCGCTGACGAAGTAAACTGGCCTCTGAACGGGCAAGGCATGCCCCTCTTCCTGCCTTTCGACTACGATCGCGGCGCTGACCACCTGAGTGGTTGCGGCGACGTAGACCAGGAGGGTTTCTCCATCAGCTGGGGGTACCAAGATGGGCGCCTGGGTGAGGAGCGCCTTCAGGTTCCCGAGGGCTTCCTCGGCTTCGGGAGTCCAAGTGAAGCACTCGGCCTTCCTTAAGAGGCGGTACAGGGGCAGGCCTCTTTCGCCGAGGCGCGAGATGAAACGGCTCAAGGCCGCGAGGCATCCCATGACCCTCTGTACGCCTTTTAAGTCCTTGATGGGCCCCATGTTTGTGATCGCTGCGATCTTCTCCGGGTTGGCTTCGATGCCCCGCTCGGAGACGATGAATCCCAAGAGCATGCCTCGGGGCACCCCGAAGACGCACTTCTCGGGATTGAGCTTGACGCCCTTCGCCTTGAGACACCGGAATGTCAGTTCAAGGTCGGAGAGAAGGTCGGAGGCTTTCCTCGTCTTGACTACAATGTCATCGACGTAGGCCTCGACCGTGCGACCAATGTGTTCGCCGAACACATGGTTCATGCACCGCTGGTACGTTGCACCCGCGTTCCTCAAACCGAACGGCATCGTGACATAACAGTACATGCCGAAGGGCGTGATGAAGGAAGTCGCGAGCTGGTCGGACTCTTTCATCTTGATTTGATGATACCCTGAGTAGGCATCGAGGAAAGACAGGGTTTCGCACCCTGCAGTGGAGTCCACAATTTGGTCGATGCGAGGTAGAGGGTAGGGGACCTTCGGACATGCTTTGTTGAGACCAGTGTAGTCTACACACATCCGCCACTTCCCCCCTTTTTTCCTCACAAGTACAGGGTTGGCAAGCCATTCGGGATGGAATACCTCTTTAATGAACCCTGCTGCCACCAGCTTGTGGACCTCCTCGCCTATCACCCTGCGCCTTTCCTCGTCGAATCGGCGCAGAGGCTGTCTGACCGGCCGGGCTCCGGCCCGAATATCCAGCGAGTGCTCGGCGACATCCCTCGGTATGCCGGGCATGTCCGAGGGACTCCACGCAAAAACGTCGGCGTTTGCGCGGAGAAAGTCGACGAGCACTGCTTCCTATTTGGGGTCGAGCCCGGAACCGATCCGGATCTGCTTGGAGGTGTCGCCACTGGGGTCGAGAGGGACGGCCTTAACCGTCTCCGCTGGCTCGAAGTTGCCGGCATGCCGCTTTGCGTCCGGCACCTCTCGGGAGAGGCTTTCCAGGTCGGCAATGAGGGCCTCGGACTCGGCGAGGGCCTCGGCGTACTCCACGCACTCCACATCGCATTCGAATGCGTGTTTATACGTGGGGCCGACGGTGATGACCCCGTTGGGGCCTGGCATCTTGAGCTTCAGGTAAGTGTAGTTGGGGATGGCCATGAACTTCGCGTAGCATGGCCTTCCCAACACCGCGTGGTAGGTTCCTCGGAACCCGACCACCTCGAACGTCAAAGTCTCCCTTCGGAAGTTGGAGGGTGTTCCGAAGCAGACAGGGAGGTCGAGCTGTTCGAGGGGCTGGACGCGCTTCCCGGGGATGATCCCATGGAAGGGCGCAGCGCCTGCTCGGACGGATGACAGATCGACGCGCAGGAGCCTGAGGGTCTCAGCGTAGATGATGTTGAGGCAGCTGCCTCCATCCATCAAGACCTTGGTGAGCCTGACGTCGCCGATGACGGGATCGACGACGAGCGGGTACTTCCCTGGGCTCGGCACGTGGTCGGGGTGGTCGTCCCGGTCGAAGGTGATGGGCTTGTCGGACCAGTCTAGGTAGACTGGCGCCGCCACCTTCACCGAGCAGACCTCCCGACGCTCTTGCTTACGATGCCGAGCCGAGGCGTTTGCCGCATGCCCTCCGTAGATCATGAAGCAGTCGCGGACCTCTGGGAACTCTCCTGCTTGGCGATCCTCCCTTTTGTCGTCGTCGCGGGCCTTGCCACCCTCTGCGGGTGGCCCGGCCCGATGGAAGTGGCGCCGAAGCATGACGCACTCCTCGAGGGTGTGCTTGACGGGCCCCTGATGGTAGGGGCACGTCTCCTTGAGTGCCTTGTCGAAGAGGTTAGCACCTCCGGGGGGCTTCCGAGGGTTCTTGTGCTCGGCGGCAGCTACAAGGTCCGCATCGGGAACGTCGCGTTTCGCTTGCGACTTCCTCCTGCCTTTCTTCTTGGCGCCGCGCGGAGTAGACGCCTCGGGAGCATCTTCCGACGGGCGGCCCTGGGGCTGCTTGTCCTTTCGGAAGATGGCCTCTACCGCCTCCTGGCCGGAGGCGAACTTGGTGGCGATGTCCATCAGCTCGCTCGCCCTGGTGGGGGTCTTGCGACCCAGCTTGCTCACCAGGTCGCGGCAGGTGGTGCCGGCGAGGAACGCGCCGATGACATCGGAGTCGGTGATGTTGGGCAGCTCGGTGCGCTGCTTCGAGAACCGCCGGATGTAGTCCCGAAGAGACTCTCCTGGCAGTTGCCGACAGCTTCGGAGGTCCCAGGAATTCCCGGGGCGCACGTACGTGCCCTGGAAGTTGCCGGCAAAGGCCTGGACCAGATCTTCCCAGTTGGAAATCTGCCCCGGGGGCAGGTGCTCCAACCAGGCACGAGCGGTGTCGGAGAGAAACAGGGGGAGGTTACGGATGATGAGGTTGTCATCGTCCGTCCCACCCAGTTGACAGGCCAGGCGGTAGTCCGCAAGCCACAATTCCGGTCTCGTTTCCCCCCGAGTACTTCGTGATAGTAGTCGGGGGTCGGAATCGGGGCGGAAACGGCGCCCGCCGAATGGCTCGGCTAAAGACCTGCGGACCGGGTGGTTCGGGCGAGGGACTCCGATCCTCCCCGCTGTCGTAACGTCCCCCACGCCTGGGGTGGTAGCCTCGGCGCACCCTTTCGTCGAGGCGTGCCCGACGGTCACGATGAGGGTGCTCGTCGCCGAGGTGGCCCGGGGCCGCAGGCGCGGTGTTGCGCGTGCGCCCGGTGAAGACCGAGGCTTCCCGCGTGAGTCGGGAAGTCGCGGCACGAGGTTCCGAGGGGTACCCCTGCCTTCGGGAGGCAGAGCTCTCGGCCCGCCGGGCCGCAGCGCCTTCCAGGAGATGCTTGAGTTCTCCCTGGATTCGCCGACCCTCGGTGGTTGATGACTCCGGCATCGCGCGGAGGAGCATCGCTGCGGCGGCCAGGTCCTGACCGGTTCCGCCGGATGCGGGTGGCGGTCTGTCCCTGGCATCGTTGGCGATGCGGTGCTGGAGACCTTGGGGCAGGTGACGTATTCCTCCGGCCGGGGGTTGGCTCGCCCATACCTGCCCGATGTTCTGGCGGATTGCCTCGAGCGCTCCTGCTCCCTCATCGAGCCCGGCCTGCGCCCCGCGGACTTGCTCGAGCTGTGGGTCGTGACCCCCCGCCGGAACGGGGACCACAGCTAGCTCCCGCGGGATGTCGGCGCGAGGCGCTGGCCTAGGGGGATCACCATCCTCCGGCATGCCGAGACAGCCGCCTCCGGAGGGATCCCCTAGCTCGATGTGGAAACATTCGCGACTCGGGCCGCAGTCCTTGTCGCCAAGGCTGTGGCTGCCGTCGGAACGGTCGGAGAGGCAGTAGTCACATGCGGTCATGAAGTCCCGCATGGCACTAGGGTTGCCAGATCCGGAGAAATCCCAGCAGATGCTGGGGTCGTCATCTTCCTCGGACCCAGAGGGTCCGTAGGTCGAGACACCCGTCAATCGGTCCCAAGGCGACCGCACACGAAACCCCAGAGAGGTTGCACTCGCCTCAATGTGAGCGCCCGCCAAAGCGAGGTCGCCAGGCGGGCTGAGGCCGAGTCGAAATGACGAAAGATGGGTAGCAGTCGGTACCTTTTTGTCGACGAGGAGCGACGAAGTCACGTCGGGGGCTGACCGCGCCGTCGTCTTGGGTACGAGGGCGACGTCCTGCAGGCCCTCCGTGAGCGTGCTGGCGTCGTCCACTTGCTCGGGGTCGACGTGTTGCGGGGGGATGGCGCTCGCGTTTGCCTCGAACGCGAGGGCGACGCTTGGCGTGTCCTCCGTCGGGGCGCCGGGGATGTCGATTTGCTCGACAGCCGTCGGAGCGCGATCTCCCGCTCGGCCCTGGTTGCCCCGCCTCCTCCTCCTCCGATGGCGAGGGAGAGGATGGGGCGAGCTCGAAAGTTGTCCTTCCCCCACGCGAGAAAGACGTCGTCGATTCCGCCGCCGGCGGGCGGGCTGTCCGCCACCATTGTCGCTATCGCGCGGCGGTGGAAGGAGTACCATGTCGTAGCCGCTGTCGAGAGACATGAACTCGAGGTTCCCGAAACGGAGCACCGTCCCGGGTTGAAGAGGTTGTTGGAGACTGCCCATCTGGAGCTTGACGGGAAATCGAACGTCAACACGCAGCAGGCCCCTACCTGGCGCGCCAACTGTCGGCGTTCCGAGACCGGGGGGTCCCCAAGCCGACGAGTGAGTGTGCCGCGTGCCCCAGCCCAGATGGGTCGAGCGCGTGGGCGAGCGCGAAGGGGGGAACAGAGAGAGAGAGCGGTCGGTGGCCGGAGCCGGGTCGTGAGGGAGTCGGAGAATTCCCGCGGCCTTCGTGTTCGTCCCGCGCCTAGGTCGGGTGCGCTTGCAGTAGGGGGTTACAAGCGTCCGCGCGAGGTGAGGGGAAGCGAGCGGCCCCGAGAGAGCGCCTGCCCCTGCCCTTCGTCCCCGCGAGGCCAACCTTCTCTAAGAAGGCCCTGGTCCTTCCTTTTATAGTCGTAAGGAGAGGATCCAGGTGTACAGAATGGGGGTGTAGCAAGGTGCTACGTGTCTAGCGAGGGAGAGCTAGCGCCTAAGTACATGCCAAGGTGGCAGCCGGAGAGGTCTTGGCACCCTGTTGTTGTGGCGTCGTGGCTGTTGGAGGAGCAACGGAGCCGGACGGGGGGACAGCTGTCGGAGTGGCTGGGCCCTTGCTGACGTCCTCCTGCTTTCGTAAGGGAACTGAGAGCCGCCGTCGTCATGGTCTAGCGGGGCGCCATCATTGCCTATCTGGCATTGCTGGCCAGATGGGACGCCGGTCTTGTTCTCTGCGACCCAAGTCGGCTCAGGGCAGAGTGATGATGACGCTTCCTGTTGACGTGGCGGTCTCGTGTCCTAGGTCGGGCGTCGTGGAGGTTCCTCCGAAGCCGAGGTCGAGTCCGTCCTGCAAGACAGAGGCAGAGTCCGAGCCCTGGGTCGGGCGAGGCGGAGATCGTTCGGCAGAGGCTGAGGCGGAGTCCGAGCCCTGGGTCGGGCGAGGCGGAGTTCGTCGTCTTCCGGGGCCTTAGCCCGAGTCCGAGCCCTGGGTCGGGCGGAGCGGAGTTCGCCGTCTTCCGGGGTCTTAGCCCGAGTCCGAGCCCTGGGTCGGGCGGAGCGGAGTTCGCCGTCTTCCGGGGCCTTAGCCCGAGTCCGAGCCCTGGGTCGGGCAGAGCCTCCTATGGCACCTCTGGCGAAGTCTGGTCGCCCGTCGGTCTTACCTTTTGCGTTAAACGCCCCGGTGACTGGGTCGGTTGGCGCGGTGATTTAGTCAGGGTTTCTTCTTATCGAAGGCGGGGCCTAGGGCGAGCCGGAGATGCGTCTGCCGTGAAAGAGGAGGCCTCAGGCGAGACGGAGTCATCTTAGGGTCGGCTGCCCTCGCCCGAGGCTAGGCTCGGGCGTGGCGTGGTCAAGTCGCTCGTATGGACTGATCCCTGACTTAATCAAACCCATCAGGCCTCTGCAGCTTTATGCTGATGGGGGTTACCAGCTGAGAATTAGGCGTCTTGAGGGTACCCCTAATTATGGTCCCCGACAAGTACCCCTCGCTGACCTGCTCTAGATCCACGTCGTAGTGGGAGGCGAAGACGGCGAAGGCCCGCCTAACGCCGTGGTGCAGCACCCCGCGGAGTCTGCTGCGCACATGGCCGCCCAAGGCCCACAGGTGACTCTGGGGGAGCTACCCGAGGGGACGTCGTCGAGGCCAAAGGCCCGGCAAAAGGCCGAGATAGCCTCGAACATGGCCACACGGTCGGCCTCCTTCTGCTCAGCCGCCTGGGCAAGCGCCTTGCAGTTCTTAACGGACTCGTTAAGAGCCGTCTTGAACCCTGCAGACAGACAGCCGGACAATGTTCTTCAGACACGAGGAGAAGGACGAAGCTAAACCAAAGTCGCAAAGCGGGCAAAACATACCTTCGGCCCGGGCACGCTGCTGCGAGGGCACGACTTGGGCAGACTGGGCAGACCCAACGACCATGGCTAGGCCCTCCGCAAGGGTCCCGGCCTGAGTAGACGCCTCGGCTAGCCGCTCCGTAGCCTCAGCCAGCTAACCCCTAAGGGCCTCAGCCCGGCTCATGGCCTCGGCAGCTTGGCTCCGAGATTGGTCCCGCTCGCCGATGGCCTGGCCAAGCTCCAGTCACCGCTGCTGCATCTCCTCAGCCTAGGAAGCCACCTGCTCCCGGGCCGACGAAGCCTCCGTCCGTGCCGACGCCACCTCTGCCCGCGCCGCCGCTGCCTTTGACTTCAGCTCATCACAGAGCAACCGAAGGTTCGCCACCTCGGTGCTCCGTTGGGCGAGGCGCTCATTGGCCTCGGTAAGCGCAACCCACTAGGACCGCAGCGAATCCCAGACGTCACTCTCGCGGCGGATGAACAGCGACTTGGCGGTGCTCACGTCCGTGAGTTCCTAAGGAAGGAAAACAGGATATTACAAAGAATGCTCTGGTCACGCAAGGTGTACGTCTAAATCCTTACCTGGAAGACCCTAGGAACGTCCCTGGAAAGGATCTCCATGGTCGATCGAAGCGACCTCATCGCCGCCTCGATATACTCACGGAAATTATCCCGAGACCTCTCCTCCAGCTCATAGTTGAGGGAGAGGAGGGGCTCCGGGTCTGAGGTGTCGCGGCTCCAGAACAGGAGCGGCTGCCCACACCACTCTTTGGGGTTGAGCTGCGCGGGGATAAGGCCGCTGCTCCCCAAGATGGGCCATGGTTCTACGCGCCCCTCGACCAAGGCGTCGGGTCCCCCTGCAGCCGATGCATCGGGCACCACCGCAGTCGACGTACTGGGCCTCCCCTCGGCTAAGGAGGCAGGCCTCCGATCACCGACCTCGGCAACGACGGCCGCCCTCTCCTCATGGCCGAGAACAGGGAGGTCGGGGATGACCACAGGCGGCAGCACCTCAACCATCCCGACGTCGGCGGCGATGGGCGGCTCCGTGGGCGAATCAGCGACGGCCCTGGCAGGATCGATGCCGGCACCGGCAACAAGTTAGGCGGGCTCGGGGCCGCGGCCGCGTCAGCGGCCTCCCCCGGCATGATGGCCGCTCCAACAGGGGGGTCAGCTTGGGAGGCTTGCCTCATGGCAACTCGTGCCGCCTGGGCCCCCCGCTGGAGGGCGCCTTGTGCGGAGGCCAACCAACCGGCATGACGTGCCACGGCACCAGCTGCAGAGGCCGGCCCCGTCTTAAGGGCCTTCGTGGGGGCCAGACCGGCCGAGCCTTGCCTCCTCTTGCTGAAAGAGAGATAGAGCAAGTTCAAGATACACAGAGAAAAAACCAAAACAGAGGTATCCTCAGATACTTACCCACTCCGGGGCAAGGCCAATCGTGTCCGTGGGGAGGCCCCTCGAACCCCAGTCTCCGCAGGCGGTGCCGAGGGTTGCCCCGCTGCCGGCTTCGGTGCCGCTTCCATCTCGGGCGCCCGAGGCGCCAAGAGAGCGGCCTGCCCAGGCGTCATCATGACGAATGAGGGACCGGCCTCCTGTACGACCGGCGCGGGCACCTGCTCTTGAGGGGCATGCGGTTCGGCCTGACCCCCTGGAGTCACCCTAATCATCTCGGCCAAGGGGTCAAGTACCCCCTCGGCCTGCCTCCGCTCCTCGGACCGGGACCTTGGTGTCCTGGCCTCAGGCACTGATGGTGCCAGCCCACTTGGAGGCTGGCTCGGCGACCTCTGGCCCAGCCTCGGGTCCGGGCTAAGGCCAAGTCGGGCCGCCATGTCATCGTCTTCGTCATCATCATCATCATCATCATCATCATCATCATCATCATCATCGTCGTCGTCGTCGTCGTCAGGCATCTTCGGTGACAGCTCCAACGGGAGCCCATCCCTCACCTGCCTCCGACGACGCTTCTCCAAGGCTTCCCGAGCTCGCATCCTCTCGCGAGCTCAGGCCTTTTCTGCGTCCTTCTTCTCCTTCTCCTTCTCCTTCTCTGCGGTGAGCCTACGCGCGGCTCGATCCGCCGCGTCCTCCAGGACCGGTGGCCGGGAGAGTTTAAAACCCCTCAACCCCTGGGGACGAACAAAAGTCCCAACAGTAGGAATCAAAGACGTAAAAACTTGGCGCAAAATAGAAGGAGGATCGGACACTTACCAGGGACACGTACCCCTGATCGGGGCGCATCGAGGGCTGGCTAAGGACGCTAGCATCCAGCCTCCCTACCGTACCCGCTATCCGCCTGCGAAGGTCATCGGCGGAGAGGGAGGTCGAGGACATCCGCGAGCCCTCCAAATCAACCCCTGGCTTCATCTCCGAGAGCCGCAACCGCCGCTCTGCGATGGCAGCACCCTCCGGTGATGGATAGCGGCGACAACCCCCGTAGCGGTAAGGCCCTCATCTCGTAACTTCTGCAAGGCATGCAGAATAGGTAGGAGCTTCTCCTGGTTCTCGCGTGTGGCCCCCCAGCACCAGTTATTGCAAACGGTGGTCACCACTCATTGAGAAAACGGCGGAAGCATCCCATCGTTGTTCCGGAGATAAAACCACCGGTTCTGTCACCCCTTGTTCGAAGATACAAGGGAGGCAGGGATGTACTGCTGCGCCCGCCTCGACCTCAGCTGGAGGGTGCAGCCACCGGCCCGCACCGCCATGCGGACCTTCTTCACATCCGTCGACGCTGCGAAGAACTCTGCAGAAAAGAGATGGGTCCACAGGTCCCAGTGAGGATCAATCCCCAAAAAAACCCTCACAAACCGCCGTGAAAATGGCCGCTTGTGCAATGGAGTTGGGGTTGAAGTTATGCAGCTCCACCCTGTAGTGGTGCAGGAGCGCCCGCATGAAGCGGCTCGCCGGCATCCCAAACCCCCGCTCATGGAAGGGGATGAAACTGACCATGTACCGCGGCGGCGGAGTCGGGTCGGCCTCGCTCCCGGGGCCCATCCACTCAGGCTGCGGCTCACTGGAGAGAGGACGGAGCAAACCATCGGAAACAAGGGCCTCCAGATCCTCCACAGAAACGGTGGAGAAAGGCCACGGGTCGCGTGGCGGAACGACGGTCGCCTTGTCAGCCATCGCCGAGCGAAAGCGGTGGATGCGGAGGGGATGAGGTGCGCGGTTTTCTCTTCTCTGGCCTTTCTCTTAGGTTGCGGAAACCAAAGCAGAAGGCAAACACAAAATGGCAGGGTAAAGAACCGCCGCCGGCCCCTCTTCCGGGTATATAAAGGTCCGGGCGAGATCCACCCAAAACATCGCCCGAACCCATCGCGAAATTCAAACTCGAAGGTGAAAAGGTTTTTCTGTTCCTCGAACGACTCGCACACGCGCAATAGATGCCCCGCGAATCGCCCGTCCCATCGCATTAACTCCTTGGCAGGGCAAGCGACACCTCTGGCAGGAGAAGCGGGCACCGTTTCACCTCCGTCATGATGACCGCGTCAAAAAAGGTGCGCCGCATTATTTAAATTCATGTCCTTTTTCTTTTCCTCTCTCTCTCTTGCCACAGGGATCGGGAAAGGGGATATTTCGGAAAAGGATCCTTCTCAGCGAAGGAAGCGGGCCCCAAGCCCTCCTACTGATCAGGGGTTCGAAGGTTGCGCCCTGCGGGGTTCGGCAACCGCCCCAGAGCACTCGGGCTCCGAGCCCTTTACTGATCAGGGGTTCGAAGGCTGGCCCCTCGGAAGGATTCGACAGCCGCCCCAGAGCATGCAGAGTCAGGGATGACCCTAGGTACGTCTGTTACATGGCTGAGGCTCGGGCTACGCTCCCGAGGTACCCTAGGACATTTCCGAGACCAGCAGGAATGATTTGTAATGGAATCCCACCGGAGGGAGGCACCGAGCCCTCGGACCCTATCAAATGGATCCGAGTCTAGCAAATCACTTGCAGGTACTTTTGGAGCGCGCCTCTAGGCCACTAGCCAACCCTTATCGAACGGGGCTCGGGCGTCCACTCGGATCACCCGATAGCAACTCACTGGAAACACTGTGTTCGGTGCCCTCCGAGGGTAACATGGCGCTTCCCCCCCTTCCTCCTTGCGGAAAGGCGACGAAGGGCATACAATAAAAGTCGAGACGGTCCTTGATCGTCCTCTCGCTCCGTGCAGAGGCTCGGGGGCTGCTCTCGCACTAGGCTACGGCCAAATTGTCGACCACGTCGACAAAGCAGCTTAAAAACTCGGAGCCTGACCATGCACTCGGGCTGCGGCCAGACCGCATGAGGAAAAACAAAGGCCGACCGAGGCATCACAAAAAGAATTAAGACCTCAGAGGAGTCAAACCACTCCTCCGAGGCCTCGGGGGCTACACCCGACGGGTGCGCTCGCGCGCACCCATTGGAACAAAATATAACCGAGAAAGGCTGGTCCCCTTACAAAAAATCCGGCAGAACCTCCAAGCGAGTGCCTACACTCCCTTCGAGGCTCGGGGGCGACTGTCGGGTACCGTAATTAGGGGTACCCCCAACACTCCTAAACACGGCTGGAAAACGTCTTCAGAACAAACTGTAAAGACTGATAAGCACGGTTCAAGTCAAGGCCTCGTCTGCCAAGGGACGCGATCTCGCCTCGCCCGAGCCCGGCCTCGGGCAGAAACAGTAGTCCCGGGCGGATTCACGCCTCGCCCGAGGGCTTCCACAGGCAGTAGGCGCACCCTCGGCTCGCCCGAAGCCTAGCTCAGGCAAACTTTGTCGTGCAGCGACCTCGGCCAAATCGCCTTACCAACCGACCGTATCGCAGGTGCATTTAATGCGGGGATCGCCTGACACCTTATCCTGACACGCGTGCCTCAGTCGGCAAGGTCGAAGTGACCGCAGTCACTTCGCCCTTTCACTGACTGTTCTGACAGGGAAACAACACTATTCACCCCATTCTGACTACTATGCCAACCACCAGGGAAAGACTAACAACAGTCGCGGCCACTCCCGAGTTCAGCCTCGGGCGCAACTGGGAGCTCCGCCTTGCCCGACCCCAGGTCTCGACCTCAGCCTCGGCCTCGGGAGGAGGTCTCCGCCTCGCCCGACCCTAGGCCTCGACCTCAGCCTCGGCCTCGGGAGGAAGTCTTCGCCTCGCCCGACCTCAGCCTCAGCCTCGGGAGGAGTCACCGCATCGCCCGACCTTGGCCTCGGACCAACTACGCTATAGGGGATACATCATTACCCTACCTCTAGCTAGCTGCCTCAGGCTACGAAGGAACGAGACCAGAGTCACATCTAGAATACTCCGGCAACAGGTAATGATGGTTCCCCGCATACGTCCATGACGTCAACAGTCCACAAGCTCTCTACTAAAGCAAAGAAACATCAGCAGGACCCAGGGCCGCACCGCTAGCTACGCTTCATACAGGGCTCAAGCACCTCTTCGCCAGACACATTAGCACATTGCTACACCTCCATATGTACAGCTGGACCATCCCCTTGTGTCTATAAAAGGGGATACCCAGGGCCTTTGAAAAAAAGGCGAGAGCGAGAGAGGGAAAAACATGGGCAACAAGAGCAATGGAGACGGACTCACCCTAACATCGAGCTCCACTCCGCAATGCTAGACTCCCTAGGAGGCCTAGGGCTCGTTCCCTCTCTCGCGAAGCTTGTAACCCCTACTACAAGCACCCCCGGTGCAAGATAATATAAGCCTCATCCCTCCACTTATGTTCCATCTTGCATCAACCCATCTGGACAGGGGCACGAGGCACTAAATTCACTAGTCGGTCCGGTTGAGGGTCCCCCGGGTCCGAAACACCGACATGTATGGATGCGACTGCTTGGAAAAATCTATTGAAAATTCCTGGGCGTCCCCCCCAATGGGTGTAGGCAAGGGACGACTTGGTGCACTGAGCGTATAGCGGACTGGCTCTGAGTAGTAACTTGAAGTGACCGTGAGTGTAATCATATCATCCATGCAGTTGACTTGAGTCCCAATGGGTGCTGTGTTACGTGAAACGACGTCAGCCGCCTGACTTGTTTCCAGGCGATTTGAATTGCTTATTGAATACTTGCGACTGTTCAGTGACCGTGGTAGGAGATGAGCGGTTGCCTTCTTCTTCTATAAATAGAGCGCTTGCTTCACTGTTGTCTTCGCACATCTCTCTGCCGCTTGCTGTTTACTTTCTTCTCTTCTCTTCTACTCCACCATGGGCAAGAGCAAGAAAGGCGGAAGCTCCTCACACCATTCCGGCGATAAGCGGAAGCACGAGCCGACTCCTCCCTCGGAGGACTTCGGCGATTCCGAGTACTCGGAGGAGGAATTCTCCTCCGGGTCCGAGGGATCGCCGGTCCCTTCCTCTCCCCCGGCATCGTCTGATGATTCAGACGATTCCCAGGGGATTGCTGCAGAAGTGTGGACCTACATCCGGGCCGTCGAGCACGCTGGGCTCGAGGGCTCGGATGAGTCGGAGGTCACCTCGGATGAGGAGGACTCCTCTGACTCATCCAAGGAGGGGAGCGACGGCGACGACGGCGGTGAGGGTGACGGCGACGACGGGGGCGACGGCGATGGCGACGGCAGCAGGGGCGACGGCAAGGTCGACGGCGGCAACGGCAGCGGCAACGGCAAGGGCGGCAGCGGCAGCGGCAAGGCCTATGGCTAGGCGCCACTGGTTTAGATATTAGTATAGATAAGTAGTATTAGTATTAGTAGAATAATGTAGTAGTAGTTAGTAGTGTAGTGTAAGTAGTGTAGTAGTAGTGTATTAGTGTATTGTACTGAACAGTGGGAAGAAGATCAACTCATAATGAGTTGGTTTTTAAGTTCGTGAAAATACTTCCCCTCCTTATATAATGCAGAAGACTTCTCCTCGTTTTGTGCGCATTTCTTGCTTTTCCTCTGTTTCCTTTGCAATTAGATGATCGACTGTATTTGTGTTTAGAGTAACCGAGTCTTTTTGAGCCGCCTCGGTGTTATAGATATAACAACCGAGTGATTATGGGTGACGTCAGCGTTTTAGAAGTAACGGCCGAGTCATACTGAGCCATGTCGGAGCTTTTAGGAGTAACGGCCGGGTGCTGACTGGTGACGTCGGCGTTTTAGAAATAACAGCTGAGTTATATCGAGCCACGTCAGCGTTTTTAGAAGTAATAGCCGAGTGAAGACCGGTGACGTCAGCGTTTTAGAAATAACAGATGAGTTATATCGAGCCACGTCGGCGTTTTTTAGAAGTAACGGCTGGGTGCTGACTGGGCACTTTTAGAATCGGTGCTTGGCCCGGGAAAACCCCATTTGTATCGTGTCGTCGCATGCCTCTGCTTTCTGAGCCCTAGCCTTACTTTCTGCTTCCAGACCTCCTCTATTTCCCTTTGATCTCGCTTCCGCTCAGTTCGCCGGCGAGACTGAGATGGCGCCCAAGCAAAAGAGCCAGAATTATGCCGCTGTGATTATTCCCCCCATCGATCCCAACAAACAATTGCCTTTCGTGGGTAATCACATGTCTGTTGTTTTCGAGTCGGACCTTCTTCATCTTGTCTCTGTCGGAGTTCTTCCCCCAAAGGAGCTTTGCTCTTGGCGAATCTATCATGGGGTTACTCTCCCGACAGAGGACACCCATGAGTCCGTTATTTACATTCCTTTTCTCATACGCGGCCTTGCTCTTCCTATTTCTCCTTTCTTTTGTGGTCTCCTTGATTTCTACCATCTGAATCTGACTCATCTGAATCCCAACTCCATTCTACAAGTTTCTGTCTTCGTCCACTTGAGTGAATCCTATCTCGGAATTCTGCCTCATTTTGGCTTGTGGAAGTACTTATATCATTGTCGGCCTGGAATGGCCGGGGGGCAGCACCAGCTCGTGGGTGGTGCGAGTTTGGAGATGCGCTGTAACACCCTGAATTTGGGGGTATAAAATTTCTTTGCTCATATTCACAAATTCAGGTGTTACTTCTCTTTTCTCATCCTTCCCCAATCTTCTCTTTCTCATTTCTATAGGAGAAAAGTGGTTATTTTATTTGTAACTATAGTCTATTAGCTCAAACTCCAAGGGAGTATGAATTGTTGCATCATGTTGAACCCTAGATTTCACTTTTGTTTGGTGCATAATTCTTAGAAAGTCTAATTTGAATTTGTGGCTTATTTGAATTTGAATCAAATAGAGAAAATAAAAAGAAAAGGGAAAACAATTGCTGGAATAAAAGAAAAAGGGAAAAAGCCCATACCCCCGCCCCCCTCGGCCTTTCGCCTAATCGGCCCATCCCGCGCGCGCGCCCTCTCCCCCCCCCCTCCTCTCTCTGCCCTGGCGGGCCCACCCGTCAGCGCAGCCACTTTCCCCATCCCGCGCGCGCCCGCTTCCCCCGCTCTCTCTGCCCTGGCGGGCCCGCCCGTCAGCGCAACCGTTCTCCGCGCCCGCGCCCGCTTTCCTCTCTCTCTCTGCTCGCGGGCCTGGGCTGTCAGCCCCGTCGTCCCCATGTAACCGCTGCCCCGAGCCGCGCGTGCCGCGGACTCCGCGCTCACGTCGCGCGTGGAGCTCGCCACCACCTCGCCTCGGCCACTAGAGCCCAGAGCCCCACTCGCCCTCTCCCCTCCCTCATTTGCGCACCTGCAGGCCTCTCTCTCACCTCCCCCTCGCTGCGCGCACGCCAAAGCGCCGCCGCCATTAAACCACCGCCGCCCGAGCTCGTTCCTTCGTCGCCGTTGGAGCCCCGCCGTGCCCTCTGCCACGGTGAGCTCCGCCCCGACGTCCACAACCCGGGACGCGCTCCAAATTCCCCTTCCCCTCCCTATTTCCCTCTGCCCGCGCTCACCCGCCATCCACCGTGCCGCCGCGGAGGTCCGCCAC
The DNA here is from genome assembly GCA_029449295.1 of Zea luxurians. Taxonomy (NCBI): domain Eukaryota; kingdom Viridiplantae; phylum Streptophyta; class Magnoliopsida; order Poales; family Poaceae; genus Zea; species Zea luxurians. The sequence continues at coordinate 302,213 of JAOPSE010000552.1, read as the reverse complement.
CGCCGACCCGGGCCGTCGTCGCGCCATTGTCGCCACCAAGGAGTCCCCGGAGTTCGCCTTGAGGTAAGGAACCTCCCATGCCCCCTCTCTTCCCCTCTATTGCACTCTATCGCGTTTAATTGCTCGCCGGAGTCCCATAGCGCCGCCGCCGAGCCGCTTCGCCGTGGACCGCCCCCCTTCGGTGCCCCTGCCCCGACCTAGCCCCCACCAAAAGGTTCCCCGCGCCCTCCCCAACCTCCCCGGCCGCCCAGGTCGCCCCTGGGACCCGCAGAGCCCCTGCGCCCCTCGTCTCCGGCGAGTTCTCCGCCGCGGGACGGGCGCCATCGCCTCTGCTGGCCGGAGGAGAAGATAGAAGCCAGCCGCCAGATCTCCGCCGTCCATCTTAGATCGGACGGCCCTGTTTCAAATAGCCCGAACCCGACCTCAGCCGTCCGCCTGAGATCCGACGGCCCAGGGCCGTTTCCCCCCCCCCCCCCCCGCCTTCCTGTCAATCCGGCCCCGCCTGTCAGTCGCCCGCGCCCGCGCTCGCTCTGCCCGCCCGGCCCCGCCTGTCAGCCGCCCGCGCCCGCGCTGCCCGCCCGGCCCCGCCTGTCAGCCGCCCGCGCCCGCGCTGCCCGCCCGGCCCCGCCTGTCAGCCGCTCACGCCGCCGCGCGCTCACGCGCCCGCCCGCGATCTAATCTTGGGCGTTGATCCGAGATCCAACGGCCGTAGAAGCCCGATACCCCTTCGCCCGCGCAAATTCTTAAAGAGACCCCCGGTTTTCTATAAATTGACCCGCCGTCCATGGATCTTCGCAGTTAGGTCCTCGGACCTTTTATTTAATCCAAAATAAGTATTTAAGGCATATTTTTAATCCCTAATCTTGTAAAATTCATAACTTTGTCATATGAACTCCAAATTAGGTGCTTCAAATTGCAAAATGTTCATAATATTATTATCTATCTGTTTAAGCAATGTTTCCCTGCTGTTTCTATGTCCCAATTAGTAGTTGATCATTAGGGTAAAATTAATGTTATGGGAACCCTATTTGAGATAAATAAAAGATAGTAGACTTTAATAAAAGTTGGAGCACTTAAGTTTATGGACTTAACACTATGTAATGATTTAACCCCCACCACTGACTTAAACCTGAGTAGTGGATAATGAATCCTTTTGTATAGTCCTCTACCCTAGACCTAGAGAATACCAGAGTGCCTATCCCTTTTCTATTATGAACTTGTGATCTCTCTGCTGCATATGTTTGGTATATTGTTTTTGTTTGTTATTTCCCAAGTGCATAGTGTGAATGATTACTTTACGTAGACAACGAGCAGTCTGTGTTTCCCGAGGGAGTTGCAGAGGAAGTTCCTGATCAACAGTTTGGTGAAGGCAAGTGTCCTCTGACCCATTATGTCCTATCTACTTATAATTCACTGTCCCGCATTAATTAATTGAAACCTAAGGATTGACTAGCTCTCTATTCACCTTGTCCTTGATTACCTTTTGGGTTATTATGGTTAGCTTATGCTATTGCTTTACTTTAATCAATGAACATGATGTGATTATTCATGATACGATGATGTTGTCCCAATGATGATATGGTGATACTCTAGGGGGCTCAGGCTGTTTCCTGAGTACCTCTCCGTAAGGACCTGTTCGTTGAGAGACCACCCGGGATAACAGTGCAACCATGAGGGTGAAATGGGGTGCCCTTAGCTAATTAATTAGAGGAACTAGAGGTGTAGTTGCTTCGCCGTCGTGCCGTCAATGGGGTCCAGGCACAGTGCTTGCTCTGCCGAGGCTGAGTGCCGAGGTTCTTTCGTTTTGATTTTGTTAGTCACTCTCCTGCGGGGAGGAGTACTGTGTTTATCAAACTGGAGAAACCTAACGGGCAGCTATGATCTCTAGGGAATCTTTGTAACAGCTACGTAGTGATACCCTGCCGGACCACCTAGGTAGTGGTCAATGGGGATTAGCTCTCCCCGGGCAGAAAGGGAATCATGACTCATGGGTAAAGTGTGCGACCTCTGCAGAGGGTAGTGAAACTGATATATCAGCCGTGCTCACGGTTAAGAGCAGCCTTGGGATCCTCTTTGATTAGAGATACAGATGGTTCGAGATACAAGGATTATGTTATGGTTTTGGTTCGAATATGATGATGTTGTTCCTCGATGAGGAAATGGTTCATGGGTTGGTTAATGATAAAATCTGGCTTCTACTAATGATAAATACCTGACCAACTAAAAGCAACTGCTTGAGCCTAACCCCACATAAAGCTAGTCCACTTCAGCCAAACGGGACATTTGCTGAGTACGTTGATGTGTACTCATCCTTGCTTCACCACAAAACACCAGGTTGTCCGCATTGTAACCACTGCTCCGGAGAAGGCGAAGTCGTGGAAGGAGACTTCCAGGAGTTCCAAGACTACGACGAATTCTAGGTGTGGGTTGGCGGCAACCCCCAGTCAGCTGCCTGTGAAGGCCTTATCTTTACTGCGTTTCGCTAGCACTTTGATTTACCTGTTAAGACGATGACTATGTGGATGTCTATGACTCTGTGATGTAATTAAGTTAATACTTTCTTAAGTTATTATTCGAGCAATGTGCATTGATGTTCATTTATGTAATCGCTGTGTACGTGAGTTCTGATCCTGGCACGTACATAGTTCGCACTTGGTTTGCCTTCCAAAACCGGGTGTGACATGCGCCGTGGGAGGAAGTCAGAGTACCTCAACATCCCACTCAAGGACAGCATCAAAGGATGGCGCTTGTAGTGGTTTGTTGTAGAGAATCATGGCAATTCCCTCCCCCCGGTCGGGGAGACAGCCGGATGTTTGTGCTCCAAGTTGGACTGAATCCCCCACAGATTTGAAGATAACCGAAGCCAGGGTTCTGCTTGCTAAAATTGTCTTGTTGAAGGAGAGAGGTCTGACTGCTGAAGCGGTAGTCGCAGACTTTGTTTTCAAGAACATTCAGCCACTGAAGGACATAGCATACCCGACTTATTTGTATAGTGGTGTCACTGACTCAACCCGAGTTACCAACAGGAGGATTCCTGCTATGGATTTGGTAAGCCGACTGGAGATGATCCTTAGAGGCAAAGTGTCGAATATTGGTGCTTCTGTTGCATATTCTGCCTGGAATCTGCCACCTTCTAAGACTTTTTTCAGTTTTGTGTCCAATCCTCCTGCTAGCGACAGTGGCTTGGGTCTTAGAGTGCGACCCTCTCCCGAAGAAGTCGAGGCTCTGGTTGCTTCACTTGGTGATCTCCCCAACGATGAAAGGCAAGTTCACTTTGAGATGCCTGTAAACCCAAGTGATGCAGAGATAAGTGCTATGTTGGACATGTTGGCTGAGGATTCCTCCGACTCCATCTCTGCCGAAACCATAGCTGTTGCAACTGTCCCTGAGCCTAAAAAGACCTTGATTGCTCAAAAACATGATGGTGCTCGCTCAAAGCGCCTTCGCCCGGCCACTCATCCAACTGCTCCTGCCAAGGGGAAGAAGAAAAAGAGGAGGCTTCGGCGAGTGTCATGTTTGAATCAGGATGCAGGCCCTTCTGCTCCTGCTACTAAGGAAGTGCCAGTGGAACTTTTTACTGGAGCTGATCCCAATGGGTGTGACCTTGCTGATGCTGATCCCAATGGGTGCAATCCAGCCGCCGCTGACCCTAATGGGTGTGACCTTGATGATGCTGATCCCAATGGGTGCAATCCGGCCGACGCTGACCCCAATGGGTGTGTTGTTTGTATTGTTGATGAGGATGAGGAAGAGGAGGAGGAAATCCCCTTAATTCGTAAAAGCAGTCGGCGCTACCTGGTCAGTGGGGGGAGTAGTGATATTCCTTCTCTAGCCTTGTCTGCACTCGTTGGTCTGCAAGAGTTGTCCATAGCAAATTTTGATCAGGCTCTCGAGGATATGGTTCCTAAAGATCTGCTATCCGAGCCAACAGATGGTGGTATGATGGACGTTTGTGCTGACATTTCGGACGTGGGGTTAGAGCTATCCTGAGCAGCGTCTCGAGCCTCATCGACCTTGGAGTGCGGTCTTCAGAGTCAAGAAGTTGGTCTGGGTTGTTCCATTCCTATGGAGGCAACTAAGAATCCTTCAGCCTTAGAGGTGGTTGTTGCAGAGAACTCGGTCCTCAAGGATGGTGCCAGCAATTACCTAGCCCCCGAGGGTGTTGCCAGCAATGATCCGGCCCGGGTAGGTAGTGCGAGCTACAACCCAGCCCCCGAGGGTGCTGCTGGTGGTGATGCGGCTCCGATGGGCAATGCAGGCTACGACCCAGCCCCCGAGGGTGTTCGAGCGGGCTCCCCTTCTCATACCTCCATGGATGTCCATGTTGGGTCTTCTCCTCCACATTCTGATTGCATGGCAGCAGCACGTGCTTCAAATCAGGAAGTCGCCTTAGAGACCGGCACACCCAACGCTAGAGTTTTGATTTCTGTTGGTGATGTTGAGTTAATCCCTAATGATGCTCTTCAGATTGCCTCGGCTGATATTTCCTCATCGAGTCACCAACCGGTGTCTCATGATTTGGGGCTTCCTTCATTCTTCTCCACTCTTCAGGTAACTTGGTTTTTCTTGATATAGCTAGACTTCGGGTGAAATATTGTCTCTGCTCTCACTTGTTTTCAATACCAGGCTTTGGTTGACGAGATGGCTGATCGGCTGAGATCACAGGGTGCTTCTGTCCCAGAAAGAGCTCTATCTCTGATGCATTGGAATCCAGTGCTACTTCAGCGGCGGATATCTGAGTTGGAGATGACAAATGCTGGTTAGTGCTTCGTTTCCTCTTTGGCCACTTGATTAGTCTGCTTTTTACTGAGTGCCCTTCTTCAACCATTTCTTGCTAGATATGGCCTGGCGGTACTCTGAGCTTGAGGAGAAGTACTCTCAAGGTCGGGTGGACCTGGCTCGAGTTTTTGCTTCTTTAGACGACGCCAACTTATTGAATTCCTCTCTCAGTGCTCAGCTTGACTCTGAAAGGGTGGCTAACGAGGTAAGTTTGCTTTGACTTTCTCTGATGTGTTCTTACTGCCTGATGGGTATTTGAGGGCTGATTCTTGTCTGTAGGAAGAAAAACGTGCCCTTGTAGCTTCTCGCGATAACCTTGATAGGTTGTATCGCGATGCCAACAATTCTTTGACTATCTTGGAGAGGAGCCATCGCTTTACCATGGCAGACTTGGATAATCATCGTTACAAGCTGCAAGAGTCCCAGGATGAACTCATTCGTGTTAGGCAGTTGGTGTCAAGCAAAGACTCTATCATCAAGGATTTGTGTGCTTCCAAAAGATCAGTCGTCCAGGAGCTAGAAGCTGCTCGGCTGGCTGTTAAAGCTGCTGAAGGCACTTCTACCACCTTGAAGGCTCAGCGCGACAGGGCCATGGACAAAGCCATTCGTGTGGGGCGGATCTTGATGAGGAGGTCGGGTGTGATTGTTCCTGACAACATAATTGCTGCTGTCAACACTGCTCCTGACTCTTCGAGTCGTCCTACTTCATCAGTTGCTCCTGAGAAAAACATTACTAAGTAGAAACACTGAATACATTGTGTATGTGGTCAATGTGCTCGAATGTTCTGTTAGAAAATGTTCTTGGTACTGAACGCTATTATTTCTCTGTTGTTTGAATTCAACAGTCGTTATGATTGCAGAAGTGAGTGCAGTGTGATGGTTTTGAAACTTCTTATTTCGCGGGGCTTAGAGATCGCCTTAAGACGAGCAATCGAAAACGTGCTTATGCTGAATCGAGTAGTCGCGAGCGTGCCGTGCCGATTTAAGTCACTACCGACTTAAACCGACTGCTCCGTTGGTAGGGTCTAGTGGTCACCATGAGTTAAGTAAACATGAGCATCTCATACTGCCTTAAGCCTTTGCTGACTTAAGTCGATTGCTCCGTTAGTAGGGTATAGTGGTCACCCCGGGTTAGGTAAGCGTGAGCATGTCGCACCGTCTTATGCCATTGCCTACTTAAGCCGATTGCTCCGTTCGTAGGGTATAGTGGTCACCCTGAGTTAAGTAAGCATGAGCATGTCACACCGTCTTAAGTCATTGCCGACTTAAGCCGATTGCTCCGTTCGTAGGGTATAGTGGTCACCCTGAGTTAAGTAAGCGTGAGCATGTCGCACCGTCTTAAGTCATTGCCGACTTAAGCTGATTGCTCCATTCGTAGGGTATAGTGGTCACCTTGAGTTAAGTAAGCGTGAGCATGTCACATCGTCTTAAGTCATTGCCGACTTAAGCCGATTGTTCCGTTTGTTGGGTATAGTGGTCACCCTGAGTTAAGTAAACGTGCAGAAAACAATTCGAGTGCCTTTGAGAATGAAGTCATTTTATTGATGGTGTATCTCCCAATTATAGAATACAATGTCGTCCCAATAGCTTTTGAAATCTAGCTAGGGGTAAAACTTCCTGAGATGCTATATATTCCATGAGTTCCTTATTTCCATGTCATCCATTTGAGTAAGGCGATATGATCCGGGCCAGGTGACTTCTGTTACTATGAATGGTCCTTCCCATAGTGGTGACAATTTGTGTCACCCCTCCCCCATTAGAATTCGATGGAGGACAAGATCTCCCACTGCAAAGGATCGATGTCGTACGGTCTTATCATGATAGCGCCTCAGAGTCTGTTGGTACCTGGCTGACTGAATTACTGTATTCAATCGTTCTTCTTCTAGTATATCAACATCCTCCAGTATGGTAGCTTCAGCTTCAGCTATGTTTTCGAAGATCAATCTTGGTGCCCCAAACTTGAGATCAGCAGGTAGAACTGCCTCCGAACCATAAACCATGAAGAAGGGAGTGTTTCCATGCAAGGCTCGGCTGGGTTGAGTTCTTAAGCTCCAGACCACATACGGCAACTCTCTGATCCACTTTCCTGTGAACTTTTCATTCTTGTCAAAGACTTTCTTTCTAAGTGCTTCTAATATCATTCCGTTGGCTCTTTCTACTTGCCCGTTGGCTCTTGGGTGTGCTACCGATGCATATTTCATCTGGATGCTTTTTTGTTCGCAGAAATCAAAGAATTCTGAACTAGTGAAATTGGATCCCAGGTCGGTTATGATGTTGTTCGGTATTCCGAATCTGAATATTATGTCCTGTATGAATTCCACTGCCTTAGCCAAAGTTAGAGAAGCAATGGGCTTGAACTCTATCCACTTAGTGAATTTGTCAATAACAACCAGTACATGGGTGTATCCTCCTTGAGCTTTCTTGAAGGGTCCAATCATATCCAGTCCCTAGCACGCGAACGGCCATGTTACAGGTATGGTTTGCAGTTGCTGTGCTGGTAGATGTTGTTGTTTTGATAAGTATTGACAAGCTTCACACCTCTGGACTAACTCGGCTGCATCACTCTTCGCCATTGGCCAGTAGAAACCAGACCTAAAGACCTTCCCAACTAGAGTTCTAGATGTTGCGTGTATGAAAGGGAAATGTGCCCTTGGGCCATTTCTAAGTATTTTGGTGATTGAGTGCCAACACATGTGCTTAATTGTGAATTTATGTACATGGATAAACAAGGTGCAAATCATGAAGTAAAGGTATGTTTCTAAGCCTTAGTACATTGGTTTTTGTATACTAATATACTTGTCTAAGTGTTAGAAACAGAAAGAAGAAGAAAAGAAAAGAGGGAAAAAGACTTGGCTGTGTGCAGCCAAGACCCTGCTCGGTCTGGAGCACCGGACTGTCCGGTGTGCATCGGACAGTGTCCGGTGCGCCAGGCTGACTCCGAGCGAACTGGCCGCTCTCGGGAATTCGCCGACGGCGTACGGCTAAAATTCACCGGACTGTCCGGTGTGCACCGGACTGTCCGGTGAGCCAACGGTCGGCGGGGCCAACGGTCGGCCGCGCAATCTGCGCGGGACACGTGGCCGAGCCAACGGTCGGAAGACGGCACCGGACTGTCCGGTGTGCACCGGACATGTCCGGTGCGCCAACGGCTCCCAGAACTACAACGGTCGGCAACGGTCGGAAGCGCCAGTTATGGAAACAAATCGGGCACCGGACAGTGTCCGGTGTGCACCGGACTGTCCGGTGCCCCCGACGACAGAAGGCAAGGATGGCCTTCCGGATTTGCTCTCAACGGCTCCTAGCTGCCTTGGGGCTATAAAAGGAGCCCCTAGGCGCATGGAGGAGACACACAAGCAACCTTTGAGCATTCTTGATCATCCACACTCAGTCTTTGCGCATTCGTTTGTCATTCTAAGTGTTTTGAGCTCCGTTCTAGTGAAGAACTTTGTGATACTCTTGTGAGCTCGATTCTTGGCCGTGTGTGTGCGCGTTTCGCTGTGGATTTGTGTGTGTTGCTTCCCTCCCTTACTCTGTGTTTCTTTGTGATCATATACTTGTAAGGGCAAGAGACTCCAATTTGTGGAGATTCCTTGCAAACGGGATAGTGAAAAGCAAAACAAAACACCGTGGTATTCAAGTGGGTCTTTGGACCGCTTGAGAGGGGTTGATTGCAACCCTCGTCCGTTGGGACGCCACAACGTGGAGTAGGCAAGCGTTGGTCTTGGCCGAACCACGGGATAAACCACTGTGTCACCTCTGTGCTTGATCTCTTGTGGTATTGTGTTTTGTTGAGACTTCACCTTAGCCACTTGGCAATATTCGTGCTAACACTTAACAAGTTTTTGTGGCTTAAGTTTGAAGTTTTTACAGGATCACCTATTCACCCCCCCCCCCTCTAGGTGCTCTCAATTGGTATCAGAGCCGTTCTCTTCACAAAGGGACTAACCGCCCGAAGAGATGGATCCTAAGGGGAAGGGTATAGTGATCAACGACAAAGAGAAGGAGACCTTCGTCAACGAGCCGAAGGACGACAAGCCTACCGACTCCGGCTCGGGCCATAGACGGAAGGAAGGGAAGAAGAAGAAGACAAGGCGCATCAAGGAGATTGTCTACTACGACGACAGCGATGAATCTACTTCTTCCCAAAAGGACGAGGACCACAACGACTACGAGAGAAGGAAACCGGTTAATTCGAACTTTTCCTTTGATTACTCTCGTATTCCGCAAAGTTCACATTCACATTTGCTCTCCATTCCACTCGGCAAGCCCCCACACTTTGATGGAGAGGACTACGGATTTTGGAGCCACAAAATGCGTAGTCACCTATTCTCTCTCCATCCTAGTATATGGGAGATTGTAGAGAGTGGAATGCACTTTGATAGTTCGGATAGTCCCATGTTCATTAATGAACAAATTCATAAGAATGCACAAGCTACTACTGTTCTTCTAGCTTCCTTGTGCAGGGATGAATACCATAAAGTGAGCGGCTTGGATAACGCCAAGCAAATCTGGGACACCCTCAAGATTTCTCATGAGGGGAACGACGTCACCTTGCTCACCAAGATGGAGTTGGTGGAGGGCGAGCTTGGACGATTCGCCATGATAAGGGGAGAGGAGCCAACTCAAACTTACAACCGGCTCAAGACCCTTATCAACAAAATAAGGAGCTACGGAAGCACGCGTTGGACGGATCACGACGTCGTCCGCCTAATGCTCAGGTCCTTTACCGTTCTTGATCCTCATCTCGTGAACAATATTCGTGAGAATCCCAGGTACACGATGATGACGCCCGAGGAGGTACTTGGAAAATTCGTGAGCGGGCGGATGATGATCAAGGAGGCAAGATACGTCGACGACGCGTTGAACGGACCACTCCACGAGCCTCAACCCATTGCTCTAAAGGCAACGAGGAGCAAGGAGTCGCTACCTAGCAAGGTGGCACAAGTTGAGGCGGCCGGGCTCAATGATGAAGAGATGGCTCTCATCATCAAGAGATTCAAGACGGCGCTAAATGGTCGCAAGGGGCAGCCAAGCAAGACCAAGACAAAGGGGAAGCGCTCATGCTTCAAATGCGGTAAGCTTGGTCATTTTATCGCTAACTGTCTCGATAATGAAAGTGACCAGGAAAAGGGGAACAAAAGAGAGAAGAAGAAGCAATACAAGAAGGCAAAGGGCGAGGCACATCTAGGAAAGGAGTGGGACTCGGATTGCTCTTCGTCCGACTCCGACAACGAAGGACTCGCCGCCACTGCCTTCAACAAATCGGCTCTCTTCCCCAACGAGCGTCTCACATGCCTTATGGCAAGGGAGAAGAAGGTGAGTACTCAAGACTCCACTTATGCTTCATCTAGTGATAATGAATCTAGTGATGATGATGACATAGATTATTCATGCTTGTTCAAGGGCTTAGATAGATCTAAGATAGATAAAATCAATGAATTGATTGATGCATTGAATGAAAAGGATAGGCTCTTAGAAAAGCAAGAGGATTTATTGTATGATGAACATGATAAATTTGTAGAGGCACAAAAATCATATGCTTTAGAAGTGAAAAGAAATGAAATGCTTTCTTATGAACTATCTACTTGTCATGAAACCATTTCTACTTTACAAGGTGCTAACAATGATTTAAATGCTAAGTTAGAAGTAGCAAATAAATCTAATTCTTGTGTAGAACATGTTATGATTTGCACTAGGTGTAAGGATTTCGATGTTGATGCCTGTAGTGAACACCTAGTTTTAATTTCCAAATTAAATGAGGAATTGGCTAGTCTTAATGCCCAACTTAAGACTAGCAAGAGTGAAGTTGATAAGATAAAATTTGCAAGGGATGCCTACACGGTTGGTAGACACCCCTCAATTAAGGATGGGCTTGGCTTCAAGAGGGAAGCCAAGAACTTAACAAGCCATAAGGCTCCCATCTTCGTCAAGGAGAAAGGGAAGGCCCCTATGGCTAGTAGTGCTAAAAAGAACCATGCTTTCTTATACCATGATAGGAGGCATGCTAGAAGTGCCTATAATGATTTTGATTTACATGTTTATGATTCTCATGCCATGTTTGCTTCTAGTTCTTCCTATAAGCATGATAGAGATATGTGTAGGAGAAATGTTGTACATATGCCTAGGAGAGATATTGCTCATGTGCCTAGAAAGAATGTTATTCATGCTCCTAGGAAAGTAGTGAATGAACCTTCTATAATTTATTGTGCTTTAAACACTTCCTTTGCTATTTGTAGAGAGGATAGGAAAATAGTTGCTAGGAAGTTAGGGGCAAAATGCAAGGGAGACAGGACTTGCATTTGGGTCCCTAAAGACATTTGTGCTAACCTTGCAGGACCCAACATGAGTTGGGTACCTAAGACCCAAGCCTAAATTTGCCTTGCAGGTTTATGCATCCGGGGGTTCAAGCTGGATTATCGACAGCGGATGCACAAACCATATGACGGGGGAGAAGAAGATGTTCACCTCCTACGTCAAAAATAAGGATTCCCAAGATTCAATTATATTCGGTGATGGGAATCAAGGCAAGGTAAAAGGGTTAGGTAAAATTGCAATTTCTAATGAGCACTCAATTTCAAATGTGTTTTTAGTTGAGTCTCTTGGTTACAATTTGCTATCTGTTAGCCAATTATGCAATATGGGGTACAACTGTTTATTTACAAATGTAGATGTGTCTGTCTTTAGAAGATGTGATGGTTCACTAGCTTTTAAGGGTGTACTAGACGGCAAGCTTTACTTAGTTGATTTTGCAAAAGATGAGGCCAGTCTAGATGCATGCTTAATGGCTAAGACTTGCATGGGCTGGCTGTGGCATCGCCGCTTAGCACATGTGGGGATGAAGAACCTCCACAAGCTTCTAAAGGGAGAACACGTGATAGGTCTAACAAATGTTTATTTCGAAAAAGATAGACCTTGTGCAGCTTGTCAAGCAGGTAAACAAGTGGGAGGAGCACATCACAGCAAGAATGTGATGACCACATCAAGACCTCTGGAGCTGCTGCATATGGACCTCTTCGGACCCGTCGCCTATCTAAGCATAGGAGGAAGTAAGTATGGTTTAGTTATTGTTGATGACTTTTCCCGCTTCACTTGGGTGTTCTTTTTGCAGGATAAGTCTGAAACCCAAGGGACCCTCAAGCGCTTCCTCAGGAGAGCTCAAACTGAGTTTGAGCTCAAGGTGAAGAAGATTAGGAGCGACAACGGGTCCGAGTTCAAGAACCTTCAAGTGGAGGAGTTTCTTGAGGAGGAAGGGATCAAGCACGAGTTCTCCGCTCCCTACACACCACAGCAAAATGGTGTGGTAGAGAGGAAGAACAGGACGCTAATCGATATGGCGAGGACGATGCTTGGAGAGTTCAAGACCCCCGAGTGCTTTTGGTCGGAAGCCGTGAACACGGCTTGCCACGCCATCAACAGGGTCTACCTTCACCGCCTCCTCAAGAAGACGTCATATGAGCTACTAACTGGTAACAAACCCAATGTATCTTACTTTCGTGTTTTTGGGAGCAAGTGCTACATTCTAGTGAAGAAGGGTAGAAATTCTAAGTTTGCTCCCAAAGCTGTAGAAGGGTTTTTATTAGGTTATGATTCAAATACAAAGGCGTATAGGGTCTTCAACAAATCATCGGGTTTGGTTGAAGTCTCTAGCGACGTTGTATTTGATGAGACTAATGGCTCTCCAAGAGAGCAAGTTGTTGATTGTGATGATGTAGATGAAGAAGATGTTCCAACGGCCGCTATACGAACCATGGCGATTGGAGACGTTCGGCCACAGGAACAAGATGAACAAGGTCAACCTTCTTCCTCAACAACGGAGCATCCCCCAACTCAAGACGATGAACAGGTTCATCAAAAGGAGGCGTGTGATCAAGGGGGAGCACAAGATGATCATGTGATGGAGGAAGAAGCGCAACCGGCACCTCCAACCCAAGTTCGAGCGATGATTCAAAGGGATCATCCCGTCGACCAAATTCTGGGTGACATTAGCAAGGGAGTAACTACTCGATCTCGATTAGTTAATTTTTGTGAGCATTACTCCTTTGTCTCTTCTATTGAGCCTTTCAGGGTAGAGGAGGCCTTGCTAGATCCGGATTGGGTATTGGCCATGCAGGAGGAACTCAACAACTTCAAGCGCAATGAAGTTTGGACGCTGGTGCCTCGTCCCAAGCAAAATGTTGTGGGAACCAAGTGGGTTTTCCGCAACAAACAGGACGAGCACGGGGTGGTGACGAGGAACAAGGCTCGACTTGTGGCAAAAGGTTATGCCCAAGTCGCAGGTTTGGACTTTGAGGAGACTTTTGCTCCTGTGGCTAGGCTAGAATCAATTCGTATCTTGCTAGCATATGCCGCTCACCATTCTTTCAGGTTGTACCAAATGGATGTGAAGAGCGCTTTCCTCAACGGGCCAATAAAGGAGGAGGTGTACGTGGAGCAACCCCCTGGCTTCGAGGATGAGCGGTACCCCGACCACGTATGTAAGCTCTCTAAGGCGCTCTATGGACTTAAGCAAGCCCCAAGAGCATGGTATGAATGCCTTAGAGATTTCTTAATTGCTAATGCTTTCAAGGTTGGGAAAGCCGATCCAACTCTTTTCACTAAGACTTGTGATGGTGATTTGTTTGTGTGCCAAATTTATGTCGATGACATAATATTTGGTTCTACTAATCAAAAGTCTTGTGAAGAGTTTAGCAGGGTGATGACGCAGAAATTCGAGATGTCGATGATGGGCGAGTTGAACTACTTCCTTGGGTTCCAAGTGAAGCAACTCAAGGACGACACCTTCATCTCCCAAACGAAGTACACGCAAGATCTGCTAAAGCGGTTTGGGATGAAGGACGCCAAGCCCGCAAAGACTCCGATGGGAACCGACGGACACACCGACCTCAACAAAGGAGGTAAGTCCGTTGATCAAAAAGCATACCGGTCCATGATAGGGTCATTGCTTTACTTATGTGCTAGTAGACCGGATATTATGCTTAGCGTATGCATGTGTGCTAGATTTCAATCCAATCCTAAGGAGTGTCACTTGGTGGCGGTGAAGCGAATTCTTAGATATTTAGTCGCTACGCCTTGCTTCGGGATCTGGTATCCAAAGGGGTCTAACTTTGACTTGATTGGGTACTCAGATTCCGACTATGCTGGATGTAAGGTCGATAGGAAGAGTACATCGGGGACGTGCCAATTCTTAGGAAGGTCCCTGGTGTCATGGAACTCTAAGAAACAAACCTCCGTTGCCCTATCCACCGCTGAGGCCGAGTACGTTGCCGCAGGACAGTGTTGTGCGCAACTACTTTGGATGAGGCAAACCCTCAGGGACTTTGGCTACAATCTGAGCAAAGTCCCACTCCTATGTGACAATGAGAGTGCTATCCGAATAGCGGAAAATCCTGTTGAGCACAGCCGCACAAAGCACATTGACATCCGGCATCACTTTTTGAGAGACCACCAGCAAAAGGGAGATATCGAAGTGTTTTATGTTAGCACCGAGAACCAGCTAGCCGATATCTTCACCAAGCCTCTAGATGAGAAGACCTTTTGCAGGTTGCGTAGTGAGCTAAATGTCTTAGATTCGCGGAACTTGGATTGAATTGTAGCATACATGTATTCATGCTTTTGATCATGTTCCTTTTTGCATCTTGTTGCTTATCATGGTGCTCAAGTTGTACAAACACTCCCTGGACCTCACAAGTCCGTTGCAAAGTGATGCACATGTTTAGGGGGAGATGTGTTACAACTTGACCCTTTTTGACTAACCATATGCTTGAGTTTGTTTGACTTAGTCTCAAAGGGAATTGAAAGGGAAAAGGTGGACTTGGATCATGCAAGACTTCCACTGCACTCCGATGAGAGGGTAACTTATTCCAAGTCCATCTCATGAACTCTTATTGCCATTTGCTCTTAATTGAAGATTTTGTGAGGCAATGGGGTTAAAAGGGCCAAGATTGATCCCGTTTTGGTGCTTGATGCCAAAGGGGGAGAAAATAAAGGCCAAAGCAATAAATGGATCAGCTACCACTTGAGAGATTTTGAAAATAGTAGAGTAGAGCTTTTGGTTTGTCAAAACTCTTTGTGTTGTCTCTCTTATCAAAGTTGGCTTCTTCTGGGAGAAGTAGTAATTATGGGAAAAAGGGGGAGTTTTTGAAATCTTTGATCAATCTCCTTTGGAATGACTCTCTTTATGCTTCAACATGTGTGTTTAACTTAGAGATAGAGATTTGAGTTTGATTTGCAAAAACAAACCAAGTGGTGGCAAAAGATGATCCATATATGCCAAAATTGATTCAAAATAAATTTAAGTTTTATTTGAAGTGAGTTTGCACTTGTTCTAGTTGCTTTATGTTGTGTTGGCATAAATCACCAAAAAGGGGGAGATTGAAAGGGAAATGTGCCCTTGGGCCATTTCTAAGTATTTTGGTGATTGAGTGCCAACACATGTGCTTAATTGTGAATTTATGTACATGGATAAACAAGGTGCAAATCATGAAGTAAAGGTATGTTTCTAAGCCTTAGTACATTGGTTTTTGTATACTAATATACTTGTCTAAGTGTTAGAAACAGAAAGAAGAAGAAAAGAAAAGAGGGAAAAAGACTTGGCTGTGTGCAGCCAAGACCCTGCTCGGTCTGGAGCACCGGACTGTCCGGTGTGCACCGGACAGTGTCCGGTGCGCCAGGCTGACTCCGAGCGAACTGGCCGCTCTCGGGAATTCGCCGACGGCGTACGGCTAAAATTCACCGGACTGTCCGGTGTGCACCGGACTGTCCGGTGAGCCAACGGTCGGCGGGGCCAACGGTCGGCCGCGCAATCTGCGCGGGACACGTGGCCGAGCCAACGGTCGGAAGACGGCACCGGACATGTCCGGTGCGCCAACGGCTCCCAGAACTACAACGGTCGGCAACGGTCGGAAGCGCCAGTTATGGAAACAAATCGGGCACCGGACAGTGTCCGGTGTGCACCGGACTGTCCGGTGCCCCCGACGACAGAAGGCAAGGATGGCCTTCCGGATTTGCTCTCAACGGCTCCTAGCTGCCTTGGGGCTATAAAAGGAGCCCCTAGGCGCATGGAGGAGACACACAAGCAACCTTTGAGCATTCTTGATCATCCACACTCAGTCTTTGTGCATTCGTTTGTCATTCTAAGTGTTTTGAGCTCCGTTCTAGTGAAGAACTTTGTGATACTCTTGTGAGCTCGATTCTTGGCCGTGTGTGTGCGCGTTTCGCTGTGGATTTGTGTGTGTTGCTTCCCTCCCTTACTCTGTGTTTCTTTGTGATCATATACTTGTAAGGGCAAGAGACTCCAATTTGTGGAGATTCCTTGCAAACGGGATAGTGAAAAGCAAAACAAAACACCGTGGTATTCAAGTGGGTCTTTGGACCGCTTGAGAGGGGTTGATTGCAACCCTCGTCCATTGGGACGCCACAACGTGGAGTAGGCAAGCGTTGGTCTTGGCCGAACCACGGGATAAACCACTGTGTCACCTCTGTGCTTGATCTCTTGTGGTATTGTGTTTTGTTGAGACTTCACCTTAGCCACTTGGCAATATTGGTGCTAACACTTAACAAGTTTTTGTGGCTTAAGTTTGAAGTTTTTACAGGATCACCTATTCACCCCCCCCCCTCTAGGTGCTCTCAGTGTATCCCGCATTGTCCAGCGTGGACCTCATCTAGCAGTTGCTTCCCAGTAGCCGAAAGAATGCATTTCATGAGGACTCTTGTCGCACCCCTTCTGTATAGTGTTTCCCCAATGAGGGTGTAGTGAGTTGACTGCCTTGCAATGCGCTCTGCTGTATTTTTGTCACCTGACTCCTCCTCGTTCTTTATGTATCTGATGATTGGCTCCCTCCAATCGTCAGAATCTGACTCTGGTTGGCTTAGAATATTGCACTCTTCTACCCGATCTGATGAGATGCTCGGGCGCAGCACTTCTTGGACGAAGACTCCAGGTGGGACCTGAGTCCAACTAGATCCTAGCTTCGACAATGCATCAGCTGCTGCGTTGCGATCCCTCTCCACATGATGAAATTCTAGCCCTTCAAACTTGTCTTCTAGCCTTCGGATGGCGGTGCAGTATTTCCCCATGGAGTCATTCGAGCAATCCCACTCTTTGTTTATCTGACTTATGACCACCAGTGAATCCCCATATACCATCAGCCTCTTGATGCCCAGAGATATGGCAATGTTCAGTCCATGAATCAAAGCTTCATATTCTGCCGCATTATTGGATGCTGAGAACAGTAACTGAAGAGCATACTTGAGTTGTTCACCTCCAGGTGCAATGAAAAGGATTCCTGCGCCTGCCCCCTACAGTTTCAACGAGCCATCGAAATACATCCTCCATACTTCTGCAGTCTCCGGGTTATCTGGCACTTGTTGCTCGGTCCATTCTGATACGAAGTCAACTAGTGCTTGGGTCTTGATTGCAGTACGAGGTCGAAACTCAATATCGTGAGCCCCCAGCTCGCAGGCCCACTTGGCTATTCTTCCGATGGCTTCCTTGTTATGGAGAATATCCCCTATTGGAAATCCGGTGACTACTATGACTTTGTGATCGTCAAAGTAGTGACGGAGCTTGCGTGTAGTTAGAAGTACTGCATACAATAGTTTCTGAACTTGAGGATATTTCTTCTTCGAGGGACCCAGGACTTCACTGATGAAATAGACGGGATGTTGCACTGGGTATGCGTGTCCTTCTTCTGCTCGCTCGACTACTAACGCGGTGCTCACCACATGAGTCGTGCAAGAGATGTACAACAGCAGATCTTCAGCCGATTGACTCGGCGTGGCTCGGCGCGATGGTTTTAGCACTGGTGGTGTTGTCAGGAATTTCTTCAGTGCGTCTAGAGCTTCTTGAGGCTCTGGAGTCCATTGGAACTTGTCTACCTTTTTGAGCAGCTTGTAGAACGGTAGGCCCTTTTCTCCCAGCCTTTATATGAACCTGCTTAGGGCTGCCATGTATCCAGTAAGTCTTTGTACTTTCTTCTGTGATCGTGGTGCCTCCATTCTCATGATAGCCTCGATCTTTTCTGGATTAGCCTCAATTCCCCGGTGGCTGACAATAAACCCGAGCAATTTCCCTGCTGGTACTCCAAAGACACACTTTTCAGGATTAAGCTTCCATTGATATCGCTGCAGACTGTTGAAGACCAGCTGTAAATCTTCAATGAAATTTTTTGAGTTTTCTGTCTTGATCACCACGTCATCCACATAAGCTTCCACACGCTTGCCCCAGTGGTCGGCTAAGCATGTCTGAATAGCCCTCTGGTAAGTCGCTCCAGCGTTTTTGAGGCCAAACGGCATGGAGGTATAGCAGAAGGCTCCGAACAGGGTGATGAAAGCTGCTTTTTTCCTCGTCTTCCCTTGCCAAGCTGATCTGATGATATCCGGAATAGCAATCTAGGAAAGACAACATAGAACACTCGACGGTTGAGTCTACCACCTGGTCTATTCTAGGAAGTCCGAAGGGATCCTTCGGACAATGTTTGTTGAGATCTGTATAGTCGATGCACATGCGTCAATCCACTTTATTCTTTTTGAGTACAAGAACAAGATTTGCCAACCACTCAGGATGTAACACTTCTCTAATGAATCCGGCCACGACCAAGCGAGCCAGCTCTGCACGGATGGCTTCTCTCTTGTCGGGCGTGAAACGACGTAATTTCTGTCGGATCGGCCTCACCTGGGGGTAGACCTTTAGTTTGTGCTCAGCCAATTCTCTTGGGACTCCCGGCATATCCGCAGGTCGCCATGTGAATACGTCTCGGTTATCTTGCAGAAACTGGACGAGCGTGCCTTCCTATTTGTCATCTAAGCTGGAACTGATGATGGCAGCCTTACGTTCATCGGCGAACCCGAGGTTGATTCTTTTGGTTTCTTCAGCCGGCCGCATAGAGGTCACGGCTTGAGCTTCATTCGCGGGTACCACGAGGTCTTCCTCAGGCTTTGAGTTCGCCTGCGCAGAAGAAGTCGCCGAGGGTTTGGTGGTGAGGGCCACTTGAATGGCCACTCGGAAACACTCTGCGGCGCCTTGGAAGTCGGCGCGCACAGTTATGATTCCTTATGGTCCTGGCATCTTCAATATCATGTACGTGTAATGTGGAATGGCCATGAACTTCGCCAATCCAGGCCTGCCGACGATGGCGTTGTATCCGCAGTCGAAGTTCGCTACCTCGAACCTCAGGAACTCGGTTCTGTAGTTTTCCAGAGTTCCGAAGGTGACCGGCATGTAGATGTGTCCTAGTGGATATTCTCCTTCAGTCGGCACAATGCCGAAGAAAGGAGTGTCCGACTCGTGGAGCTCTTTGAGGGGAACTCCTAAGCCTTGAAGCGTCCGGGGGAAGGTGACGTTGATGCTGCTTCCCCCGTCCACTAATACCTTCTTTACCCTGCGTTCTCGGATCACCGGATCGACGAGGAGTGGGTACTTGCCCGGGTGGTCGAAGTTGAGCCATTGATCCGTCCGAGTGAAGGTGATCGGGTGTTCGGACCATCGATATGGGGCGGGGGGACCAGTGGTCGCCACCAGTATCTGACGGTCGTTGAGCTTTTGTTGCCTCTTGCTTTCTTGCGACCCATGTCGACGCGCGGGAATGCTCCGCCTCCTCCCTCCTCCTGCTGTTGGGGTTGTCGAGGTTCCCCATGTCCTCCTCATGGTGGGGGAGGTGGTAGAGGTTGGAAGGGTCGATCGTTCCCCACGGAATGCTTGAAGTCTCTGCAGTTCCGGAGGGTGTGGCGCATGTCCTTGTGATACGGGCACTGGGCGTCGAGGATGTCGTCCAGCGTACGTTCGCCTCCGCGAGGTCCTCCTCGGGAGCAAGAGGCAGGTGGTCGGGCGGCGTGGACTTCTTCACGAGGCCTCTTCTCCCAACGTTTGTCGAGTTGTTGGTTCGTGTCGCGTCGCGGTGCTGCCGGTGCAGGCTTTGCTCCTCCGATGAGGTCCTGAGCTCGTTCGTCGGTGGTGATGTAGAGGTCGGATTCCCGGAACAGCTGCTCGGAGGTAGTCGGCGCCTTCTACAGTATGGCTCGGATGAAGGCCGAGTCATTAGATCCCCGGTAGAAGTCCTCGATCACTACCACTTCCGCGACTTCAGGGATACGATTTCTCATGGTCTGAAATCTCTTGAGGTATGACCGGAGAGTTTCATCCCCTCGGCGCTTGATGGATTTGAGGTCCCATGGCTATGCCGATTTGTTGGAGAGAGATTGAAAGTTAGCGGTGAAGCGTCGACTGAAGTCGCTCCAGTCGTCAATGCAGTGTCGGGATAGGTGTCGCAGCCATTGCAGTGCATCCTGCCCGAGGACGATAGGCAAGTATGCGGTCATTACATCTTCAGTTGCCCCAGTAGCCCGAACGGCGGTGGTGTAGACGGCCAACCAGCCTCCCGGATCCTGCTTAGGCTCGTACTTGTCAATGTTAGAGACTTTGAAGTTAGGGGGCCCTTGAATGGCCCTGAGGCATGGAGTGAGCGCTGATACTCCACACGTGTCCTCCTGTCGTCAATGATGATGTCTATCTCGGGGAGGGGAATTGTTGTCGTGGTGCCTCGACCGTCCTCAGGTCATGCCACCAGTCGAAGCCATTGCCGACTCAGTTCTGGTGGCCTGACTCCGCGCAGGGATGCCGTGATCCCAGTCATATTCTTCTCGGCGCCGGATCTTGTTCTCGTGTCGTCGTTCACGCAAAGCATTGATGGAGCTTCGCGCATCCCGCCGACTGTTGATGGCGTGTCGTAGGTCGCTCGGAGGATGGGCGAGGGGCAGAAGATGATTAGCTACCCGAGTGAGCAGCCGCCGATAGCCCTCGGCGTCTGGAGTTCGAGGGAGACCGTCGGCTATCCGAGCCAGCACTCCACCAACCTCGCTTGGTGTGTTCAAAGCCCGAGCAAAGTCAGGGTTCAGGTTTCGGCTGAGAAGAGGGTTCTCCCGGCGTTGTCTCGCTTCCTGTTTGGCCTGCTCTTAAGCTTGCTGACGATCACGTTGTCGGGAATTCCTTCTTTCCCTGAAGACCCGCTCTCCTGGAGTTTCTCCCATCTCCGAGACCTCATCTTGTGACATGGGCTGTGCCGGGTCCCGCTCTCCGGCTTCGTGATGTTGTCGAACGTTTCGGCGTCGGTTCCTTCGTCGGCGAGATTCCCGCTGAAGAGGTTCTTCTCCTGGCGTGGTTGGTTCGTCGTCGGAGATGGGGGTTGACTCCGCTCTTCCTCCAATGAAGAGGACGTTGGGGTAGAACGGAACCATTGTAGTGATGAGCTTCTTTCTGTTCTCCTTTGAGGGTGGAGGTACCAGGAAAGCGGTTTGATGATTCTCGACCTTGTTCGCCTCCTTTCTCCTAGTGATTTGTGTCCACATTTCTGTGGAAGAGGTGGACAACGGAGTTCTCTGGGTTGACGGACCCTCTGCCCCTGGCTTGCAGGAGGGAGTCTTGGTTCGGGGCGCTAGAGGTTGCGCTCTTTCCTGCTTCACTCCGGCTTTTCCGGAGTTTGTTGAGGAAGGCTCTCTCTCCGGTGGATCCATGATGCGATGTAGAGTTCCTTCTTCATCTGCCATGGATGAGATGGTTCTGAAGCAGAATGTGGACCCAGGGCGGAGGACGATCTTGCGCTGGAAAGTGACGGCCATAGAGCTAGCTTGGATCAGTGACACACCCCCCTACCTGGCGCGCCAGCTGTCGGTGTTTGGGTCCGACCGCGCACCCAGGGTTGCCCCTCGAGGTGCTTTTTGGAGTAGGACGGTGTTACCGACTGTAGCTCGATGGTTCACGCTAGATGCACGAGAGACAGTGGATGATTTTGTACAGGTTCGGGCCGCTTTGAGATGCGCAATACCCTATGTCCTGGCGTGAATACTTTGCGTGGTGGGTTACAGGGAGGTTCTCTAGTATCGAGGATGTTAGAGAACTGGGTGGATGGCTAAGTAGTGAGGGAGAGAGAGATATCTTGAAGGGGTGTCCCCTAGGCCTTATATATTCGATTGTGGGACATTACATGCGGATATGATAACCACGTGTTCCTAGCTAATAGCGAACCGACTAAGTCTATCTTCCTATAACCTCGCCGACCTATAATCCTTCGGCTCCGACTCTGAGAGCGCTGCACGGGAAAGGCGGATCAATGCTGCAGATAGCGTTTTGAGTTCAGCGAACCGCATGGGCTCGAGTTGATCTAGATCCGTCTTGTTGAAAGTTCCTCCATGGCCCACGAAGGGATGGCCTCGTGAAGTAATGGGCCTGGGGCCTTCCGCGAGGCCTTCTTGCCTTCTAGTGAACCCGGGGGATATCTATCCCCACAGTCGGACATAACAAAACTAAATATTACTACTAGCAAACAATATATATGCATATACAAAATTATACAAAAAATTATAAAATTGCTCACTTTGTCGGACGATGAGCCGGTGAAGCGAGCGCCGACGGGGTCGGGGCGGGCGCCGGTGGCGTCGGGGATGGGGGCAGAGGCTCTGGCGGCCGCGGGCGGCATCGGGGCGGCTCCGGTGTTGCTTGGGCGGCGGTGGAGTTACCGAGCGACGTGGGCAGAGGCTCGGGCATGGGCTGGGCATCGGGGCGGGGCTGGAGGTCGCCGGGAGAGGCTTGGGCGGCGGTGCCGGGTGACAGCGGCGGCTGCTCGGCGACGGCGGCGGCGGCGTTGCATGCGAGGAGCAGGAGAGAAAGACAGAATGAACCGACGCGGGCGTGGGCCGTCAGTTAAATTCGCTTATGTCTGACGGCCACCTAGGAGGCCGTCGGACATAGGCTTATGTCCGACGGCCTGTCTGCCAGCCGTCGGACATAAGTTTATGTCCGACGGCCCGCCTGCTAGCCCTCGAATATCAGACATTATGTCCGACGGTTCCCTAGGCGGTCGTCGGACTTGTAGCGTTTTACTGTAGTGTGTTACTCTACCGGAGTGTTGTCAAGAAGATTGTAAGCAGCCACGACATTGTTGTAACTGATATCTACATAGTGGAAGGCTCTATCTGTCGCACTGACAGATCTGAGCAAACAGAGAAAGGTGTTGAAATAGACTCCAAGCCAAGATGTGGCTAACTCCAACGAGGACTAGGCAAGCATTTCAGCCTTGGCTGAACCTCAGGATAAATCCCTGTGTCTGTGTGCTCTGCTCTGTGTTGTGTGTTGTTTCTCTGTCTTATTTGCTATTTATACTTGCACTTCAATATTTATATGTGATTCAAGCTATCTTCGAAGTGCAGGGTATTTTAAGACAGGAACTTCTATTCCGCTGCAACCTACTCGAAGGGTCTTTCATTCCATTGCGATCTAGCCTTCGAGTAGAGTAAGAATTTCTAGTTTTAAAGTGATAATTATTATCCACCTATTCACCACCCTCTAGGCGACATCCAGATCCTGTTCTCGAGCATAGGGAACTTTCATTAACTTAATAGGTGTCATCTTATCCTAATGAATCTACTTATCCCAACCTAGAAGGATAATCATAATCTAATCTAATATGATCTAGTAAGGCCTAGTCATATCCAGTCTAATCCAGACCCCATATAATCTAATAAAGCATAGTCTAATCAACTCATATTTCTTGCACCTAATTAAAGGGTAGAGTAAATTAAACCAAATTAGTTAATAATATTAAACTCTACACCTAGAAACTATTTTTCCACCTAGTTCACTTAATACTAAACTGGGGCATTAGACCAACTCAGACATATACAAACAATAGAACATACATACTCTTGATAGGTTGCCTAATCTATTTCACAACAAAGATTCTAACCTACTAGCCTGACCTACATGTTCCTAATGATCTGCATAATTTATCTAGCCAACCTAACGAAGCAACCAAACTAGATATTTGCCATAGCACACTCAGCCTATGCCTCCTGTTTATTGACTATCTTATTTTGCCTACAACCTATCTTAGCTATATGTCCCTAACTTAGATGACAACTCCAAGACCAAAGGCTGAAGGTCAACCTCGTCAACTAAGGATAGAAATCTAATCAGATCTTTAGATACGTCACCACCCAAGAAGGAAGAGATCAACCTCATCAAGGATAGGAGTCAGACCATATCTCCAAAGGAATCAAGATCAACAATACAGAATGGAGTTTTTCCTTGCCATAATCTTTCTTACTCTAACTTATCCTTGATCTAACTATGACTCATCCTGCCTAATATATGGCTAGACATAGAAGATACCCATTAAAGACATGAACAAAAAAATTTGTATTGGAACCAATTAGAAACTAAAAGCTTAAAAAAGAGAAGCAAACCAAACTAACTGCATCCCTTTTCTTACTAATCTCGAGGATGAGATTATTTTTAAGAGGGTAGGTTTTGTAACACCCAAAATCCTATTTTAGTGACTTAGAAGATTTCTTCAAAAGATTGGAAATTTACAATGTCTTTAATAAGGATTTTTTACCTTTTTTATTACCCTCCTAAAGAAAATAAACAATAATATTAAATTTCCATGGTTCAAACTTGGACTTAAAATTTGACACGGGAATATGAAGTTGAAAAACAAAAGAAATAAATAGGAAGACCTTCAATTTAGTCAATAAGGTGAATTATTACTTTTAAGAAATACATGCTTACAAGCATTTATTTAAATGGATAAGATTAATAAAAAATATGATTTTTATTCATGTTGAGTTTTTTATTGTTGCATCTGAACTTAAATTTAAAGACTGAATCTTATTTGAATTCGGAATTTGAAACTTGAACAGGAAATAGAAAATAAAAAAGAGATAAAGGCATGCCTGCCCAACCCATTACCGTTTTAATGGCCCATCTCCTCATGGTCACGCCGACATGTGTCCCACTGCTCGGTTTTGGCCGCACCCTTTCAATGTCACTGATTGTTGGGCCGGACCGTCGGGAGCATAGAACCTCCAGTTTGTCACGATCAGCTCACCACTGTATCTACCCGATCATCTCCATAACAGAATTGTGATCGTGGAGATCCTCACGTATCTGCCCGTGCCAATCATCATCCCACCCCCAAGCGGACTCTGCTCTAGCATATAAAGGCTGAGCCATGACCCCCTCGCCCCATCGAGTCGATACTTCCATACACCAAGCCACCATCCTCGACATAGAGGGAGAGAAGAGAGGGTTTCGTCGCGTCGTCGCTTCAAGCTTCCGTCGCCATCCATAGTTAAGCAGGAGGGCCGAGGAAGATGGCTAGAAGGATTCGCCAGGGAGTGCGGAGTCATGTGTAGGGCTTGATTGAGCGCAAGGGACATCCAGGGCAGAGACGCACCACGCCGGAGTCCATGGTTTGTAGCCGATTCGCGTTGGGTCGTGGATGGGGCTCCCGTCTCTCTTAGCACTGGTGAGCCATCCCCCTATTGTGTTCGCTTTTGTCTCTGCTCCCTGTTGTGCATAGTAACCGTCATACTAGAGCCCTAGATCACCAGCGGGCCGAGCGCCGGTGACAGCACCGTTGAAGTTTACATCGTCTACTGTGTCCAGGCGCTGGATGAAGAAGAAGCGCGATCATCCGTTGATTATGTAGTGGACAACTCCGATTAGAAGTCCTCGTACCCCTACGGTGGGAGTGAATCTAGTCCTTGGATCAAGATCCAGTGGCTCAGGGCGGAGCTCCGTATGCAGCTAAGCCAATTTCTTAAAAGAACCCATATCCTATTTTGTTTTGCTTTGCAGTCCATCTCTATTCAAAAGAAATTACCATATAGTCCTAAAATCTATACCTTAGGCCCTAGGTAGTATGAATATAGCATACGACGTCCATTAATTCTAGAATAATAATAATAAAATTAAATCTAAAGTGAATTTCTATCATAAAAATAAATCCAGAAAGTTTAGAAAATCAATAACTTGTCTGTTTTAACTCTATTTTAGCTCATTCAAGTTGCAGTAGCTTCATAATAAGATTGCCTACGCATTAACAACATTATTTGCATCATATCACATATTTTTACAAATGGATATATGTTTAACCTATGTCTAGTAGATTAACTTCTCTAAATCAAAGTTAATCTGTTTATAATTATAGTTTGGCTAAAATATGATCTTTAATCAAGTTATAACTTGGATTAAAGTTGAAATAGTTATTTCTTTAGAATGTCTTTATCATATGATTTATATCAATCAACATACAACATAGTTTATGTTTAATCACGTGAATCTTTCGAAAAGTATATCTTTTCAACCGTAACTTCGGTTTAGTTGTTCTCGAAGCTACGATCTCGTAGCGACGCATAGAATATTATTGCGTGGTTTGTTTCGATCTTTGGTTTAATGTTATTTTTACCTATTCTTTGTCTATCTATATGTATTGCTGCGATTAGAAGCAAGGTCACAAGAAATTTGAAGCCCAACTTTTGGGGAAGCATCTGGATTACAAGGTTATCACAAGTATAAGGCAAGTTGTGTTCTTGATCACTTTATTTACCCTAATAATGATCTTGATAATCACTATGGCATGCTTTGGTTAAATTGATGGGACCTAACAGTTTACCTAGTTTTGTTACCCTACACCTTGCATACAAATAAATTATTAGGTAGTCTTGCTATTGCTCTACCTGGTTTTGGGATTAATGCTACATATGAATTATGATCATGCTCTATCATCAATGGATTTTTATTGTTTATGATAAAATCATTTTGTTAATTGGAACATGGAGCGACCATCCGAGAAAACAGTGCTACCACACAGGTGGTATGTGATGCCCTTGGCTAACTAATTAGGAAACCTAGTGGAGGACTACCTTACCCGAAAGGGAAACCACAGAATGAGGAGCTATCGGTATAGGGAGGTTCTCGGGTAGATCATGCTGCGATGACTTTTCGGACGATGGATTCCTACATCGCTTCCTTCTCAATGAAACTGTAGCAGGTTTTCTCAAGCTAGTGCAACTTTGTAAAGGCCTCGTAGTGTACCCTCGCCAACTCACCTTGGAAGTGTTTAAGGGTCTGTACAACCCCAGGCGAAAAGGAAACATGACTTGTGGGTCAATATGAACAACCTCTGCCAAGTGTAAAACTGGTATATAGCCGTGCTCACAGTCATGAATGGCTCGGACCATCACATGAGTAATTTATGGAATTAAACTTAACATGTCATTTGCATTGCATTGTGGGATTTATTCATCACTATGATCAATTATTTAATTGGGTTGGTATATACTTATACTTAGTATTTGCTAATAAAATTTTGACCAACTTATTAAAAGCAATGCTCAGCCTTAACCATTTTTCCTTGGTAAGCCTTACACTACACATGAGCCCCCACCGTAAGTGAGCTCATGCACATTATTCCCCACACTTGTTGAGCGATGACCATATGGGAGCTCACCCTTGCTATAATCACACCAGGTCAAGAACAAGTACCGCAAGATGAGGAGCATACAGTATGCTACTATGAGTTCGGAGAGGTCTAGGTCGTCGTCTCCCAGTAAACTATGATAGTGGAGGATCGTTGTCATCATATGATGTATTTTACTTAGCTATTTTTTGTACTAAATTCTATTATATAATAAAGATGTGACATTGATTTATGTACCATGAGTCATCATATGTGTGAGACTTGATCCTAGCACACATTTGAGGCACACCCAGGTTTTCCCTTAAATTTAGGTGTGTCAAAGGCTCAGGATTGTGTTAGTTTGTTATTTTTCAAATCTGGTTAAACTTGCTAGTATTATAAGCCACACCTAGTCCTAGTTACTAGACTGGCTAGCTCTAAATCTTTAGCTAAGGAGGAGTTTTAGTGTTCAAACTCCACTTGAATATTGTTATAACATGCCATCCTATTCACAAAACTATGGTTGGTAGCCCCTCTTGGTGACAGCAAGAGTGTGGTATGTGTATCCTAACCCCGTCATCTGGTAGGCCCATAGGGGATAGCTTGCTTTTCATTTGGTGTGCCATCTATCACCCCCTAGGCACCCTCGAGACCTCAGAATCTCACTCAAAGCAAGACCCTACCTTGTGTTTGTTTATCAATATGTTAACTATGAATAAAACTTTGCCGAGTAGTAGGAATATAGTTCGAATATCTATCTCGCTCGTTGTTTTCCCAAGCAACTTTATCTAGTTACTGCCCTAGGTTCCTAATTTATTTCTTCCTCATATACCTAGTTTTGCTACTCTTGAATTGCACTTACCCCCATCTAAATACTAGTGTGTATATTTTTCAAGTTTACAATTCATTTCAAGTTTGAGTTAGTCAGTTCAACTCTAGCCTACCACTTCCATGTGGAAATTATGATACATAGAATACATCTAGTGAAAGGTTATATTGGTCTTTGTGCGCTTGCAAAGTAAACTCAAATTGGCATAAGAACCACCAATACTTGCACACCACAAGCCAAGAGACATGTTGAACAAACACACCTACACCTCGGTTAGTCCACATGACTCAACCCAAGATGCTACACTTGGTGTCAATCACTCATCACAACCCAAAATACAAGGGTACATATCAAACTTGTGTTCACATCAATGTTTAGAGAGATTGCTCAATAATTATCTTAATGTGTGTCTTGATATTATCGTTACTTTTATCGAATTTTGAATTCAACGTATTCAAATGCATGAGAATTATAAGGTTAGCATGTTGGATCAACAAACATATACCTTTTATGTTGGTGGACATAACTATTCTATCAAAGAGAGAGCTAATGCAAATGTTTTCATTTGACTCTGATTGGTCAAAGTTGGTTAGGATGACTTTGGAAGTTAACCATGCCAACTTTCCTCTCTTTCATGTAGGTGTTCCCAACTTAGCTAGGCTGGCCCCCTAACAGCTATTAGGCTAGCTTTCCTAACCTGGTTGGGCCGGCTCTAGAAGTTGGCTAGGATGACTTTCTTGATGAAGGTCCAAATCAACCTATTTTGGATTCTAATGATGTTGAAATTGATTTGGATGATTGGAGAGCTCCCATAGTAAAATATTTATGTGAACCAAGTTGTAAAGTTAAAAAGATTCTTTGACAAAGTGCATTCAAGATTGTGTTTTACAATGATGGGTTATATAGGACCGACAAAGACTTGTTATTAAAACATTTGTGATTCGATCAAGCAAATGAGCTATGGGAGAAGTTCATTAAGATACACATGGTATGCATCAATTAGCTCTGAAGATGAAGTGGTTGTTGTGTAGATATGATTTTTATTAGCTTACTATGATGGCCTATTGTTTTGTTACTAAGGTTGTCAAGAGTGTCACTTAATTGGAAATATTCAGCTTGTGCTTTATGCTATGCTTCATTTTGTTATCAAACCATGGCCTTTTGTGGTTGGGACTAGACTCCATTATCCATATTCATACCCCATCATCAAAGGGACATTGCATTGTCTTGGCTACTGTGAATTACTTCACTAAATGGATTGAAGTTGTTGCCTTGAAGAATGTGAACACAAGGAGGTAATTGTGTTCATTACTAAGCATACATACATACATTCAACATTCCTCAAAACATTAACTATGGATCCAGGGACATCATTTGTGTCAAAAGAGGTATGGGATTTTACCAAATTATATGAGATCAATTTTCTCAATCCACCTCCATACTATGGTCAAGCTAATGGCCAAGGTGATTCTAGTAATAAAAGTTTTATCAAGATTACCAAAAACAAGCTTGAGGATAACCTAAGGAGGTGGCATGAGGTTTTGTCTAAAGATCTTGGGCACGTTGTGTATCTAGACAATGTGCTACTAATGTTACTTCTTTTGAGTTCGTGTATGAGCAAGAGGTTGTGTTACTTATTGAGGTGAATCTAGATGCATATAGGCTTGCAAAACAAAATGACTTATTTATTGTTATGTATAATGACTTGATGATGACAATATCAATGAGGTGATAGGCAGGAGATTAATGGACCTCAAGGATATGGATAAAGACAAGGCTTGAGTTTCCCAAGCATACAATAATAAAGCCAAAATAATATTGTTCCTGTTAGAGATCTAGTGTGGAAAACCATAGTACTAATTGGTGTGAAGAGCAAAAAAATGAAGTTGGGAGGGTCCATATAAAGTGATGAGAGAAATATTCAGAAACCAATATATGTTAGAGGCGTTGCAAGGTGATAGTCTCTCCAGAACGATCACCAGAATGACTTGAAAAGGTATTTTCCAAGCGTTTGGCAAGAAGTCTATATTGCTTTGCAAATAATGGTAGGTACTAGTATTGCTCTTAACAAATATTTCCAATGTATACATGCCCTTAGATGCTGGATAGGCAATGAGTTGGACATCATCACAATTTAGTGCTTTTATGTTTCTATGTTCATGCATTATTCATGTAAAGATAGGGCCATATGTCGACACTAGAATGTTTAGTATGGGAATTAATCATGTAAGGAAAATGGATTGAGGCCCATTGGTAATTCAGTTTTTGTTGCTTGATGCTCAACAAAACAATTTGGACTAACATTATTTCCTAGTGTTTGTGGATATAGTTCAAAGGATGCAACATGGACTCGAACAAAGCCAAAAAGTTAATCTGGAAGATCAACACCTTAAGAAAGAAATTGGAAGACTCACTGGAGATCTACACGATCATGCAAGAATCCGAGGCACAAGATGGAAGAATCTCGAACAAAGACACATGAAGAAATGAATAAAAATAGAGCACTTAGCAACACCAGACATGACCAGAGAAGCACTAGATAAAATACGAAACAAGAGTGTTCATATACTAAAGAGGGTCTACTGAGAAAGAGTACAATGGAAACACTAGTATGCACTAAACATCACACTAGATATGGCATTGGATAGAGTACTCAGAGAGGTCTGCAATGTGTTTGATGAGATCCATAAGGTATCGGATGTCTCTAGCGTGACTATAGATACCCTATTGAATGGGGCATTTAGAGAGGTTGCACAACAACTCGAGAAGAGCTATAAAGCATCAGATGTGTCTGGTGCAACGTCGATCAAAGCATCAGATGTCTATGCTCAGAAGGCTAGCAATAACTAGTTTCAATGGGTTGCTGATGTGGACATGCACTTATGTATATGGTATACGCCAGTTTGCATCACTTCTAATATCTAGTTTTGAACTTAGGGGTTATGTGTATTACCCCAACTGACCATTTGAGATATGTGGTAGCTAAGGAATATCACAAGAGTTGAGGCTCATCCGTAGTAAATCTAGACACCCAAGTGCTCAAAAACCACTTAGTCATTAGCATATGTACTTTGTAAAGTGCTTAGGTTAGTTAGAATGTTTTATAAAGCGCTTGTTCTTGGTTTTTCCCTAGTATTAGAAGTGAGAAATAGACACCTATACCCCATGGCGCTTGCACACATCATTGTATTGAGTTGTACCGGCAAAGGCTTGTAGTCTTGCAAGATCACGTCAACTATCTTTATGGTGTAGCCACCATCATGTACTATAGGGAATGAGGTTTGCTGTGTTTTGCCTAAAAACATGATAGTGAAGATGGCATGGAGCATTTGAGAGAGGCGACACTAGAGACTCACTTGTGTGTGGGGAAGGACAAATGGTACCCATGAAGTTACCAGACCAAGAGCTCAACCCTCGTTGGGCTTCCCTTGTGTGGGGCTCCAACGAGGATTAGGGAGTAGCTTGTGCGTTTCTCAGTATCTTGGTAAAAATAGTAGTGTTGTCAATGAGAGTTTTATCTCTATCATACTTTAAGCATCCACATCTATATGTTGTTACCTTGGTTATGTGCTTTTCCTTTCTAGCTTAGTTATAGACTAGTGGATAGGTTTGGAACCTAGGTAGCATAACTCTTTGTTATAGAAACGACGACACTTAGTCAAAAACCATAGTTGCACATAAAACAATTTATTTATTATATAGATTTTGATTAGGCAAAAAATAGAGGCCTTAGTTACTAGAGATAAAATTAGTTTGCCTAATTCACCCACTCTTAATCGTCACTATTTCCAATAAATTGCATTAAAGTTTGTGGCTCATATTGGATCTTTTGGCTTAAACACCATTAATACAACACTACTTAGAGAGCGAATGATGGATACTGTGGGGGACAGATATCCTCTGGGTCCACTAGAAGGCAAGAAGGCCTCGCGAGAGGCTTTGGGCCTATTATCTCGCAAGGTCATCCCTCCGTGGGCCAGGGGAGAACTGCTAGTGGAATGGGCCGATGCGAGAAAGAAGCAAACTCAGCCCTAGGCGGCTCGTTGGATTTGAGCGCTATCCGCAGCGCCGATCCGATTTTCCCGCGTAGGGCGACCTTGAATATCAGAGCAAACTAGGGATAGGTCGGTAGAATTATAGGAAGATAAGTTCAGTAGGTTCACTATTATTTAGGTACACATCGTCATCATACACGCATGTAGTGCCCCACGATCAAGTATATAAGGCCTAGGGGGTACCCCATCATTTCCATCGACCATCTACTCAGCTCACTAGCTTTTCTCCATACAGGAGACTTCCCGTGTAACCCACCACATAAAGATCCACGCTAGGAAGTAGGGTGTTACACATCTCAAAGCGGCTCGAACCTGTAGAAAATCGCCTGTCGTCTCTCGTGCATCTCGCATGAACCATTGAGTAACAGTCAACAGCACCGTCCTACCCAAAAGCACCATGAGGGGTAACCCCGGGTGTGCGGTCGGGCTCTAAACATCGACAGATACCTCTAGACCACCTCACTTTGATGGCACTAACTTCCAATGCTATAGTGCTAGAATGGCTTTCTACTTAGAAGCAGTTGATTTAGGTGTTAGGAGAATCACTTGGGGTGGGATAAAACCCATCGCAAATCTCAAGAAACTGACCAAATGTGATGAAAAAGAAATTCTTCTCAATGCTAGAGCTAAAAATTGCTTGTTTGAACCTCTTAGCATGGAAATTGTCAACCAAATATTTACAATTATTAGAGCTAATGAAATTTGTTTAAAATCATATGAGCTCCATGATGACACAATATATGTCTATGAGAAAAAACATTGCATAACTTTGCATAATTATGATTATTTTCAAACAAAAGAAAATTAGTTTGTTAAAGACATGTAACATTTGAATCTAATCATCAATGAGCTCAATTCTATTGACATAACAAAGCTAAATGATGTAGACATTATGAGGATGATTGAAAGTCGCCTAGAGGGGGTGAATAGGCGAAATCTGAAAATTACAAACTTAAGCACAACTACAAGCCGAGGTTAGCGTTAGAAATAAAAACGAGTCCGAAAGAGAGGGCAAAAACAAATCACAAGCAAATAAGAATGGATGGCACGGTGATTTGTTTTACCGAGGTTCGGTTCTTGCGAACCTACTCCCCGTTGAGGTGGTCACAAAGACCGGGTCTCTTTCAACCCTTTCCCTCTCTCAAACGGTCACTTAGACCGAGTGAGCTTCTCTTCTCAATCAAATGGGACACTAAGTCCACTACAAGGACCACCACACAATTGGTGTCCCTTGTTTTGATTACAAGTGTTGTGGAAACAAGAATGAGGAAGAAGAAAACCAGTCCAAGCGCAAGAGCTCAAAAGAACACAAAAGTCTCTCTCTCTAGTCACTAATTTGTTTGGAGTGATTCTAGAATTGGCATAGGATTTGATCTCTTTGTTTGTGTCTTGTATTGAATGTTATAGCTCTTGTATGAGGTTTGAAGTCTGAAAACTTGGATGCATTGAAGTGTGGTGGTTGGGGGGTATTTATAGCCCCAACCACCAAAAGAACCGTTGGTGAGGGCTTCTGTCGTATGGCGCACCGGACACTGTCCGGTGCGCCAGCCACGTCACCAGGCCGTTGGGTTCCGACCGTTGGAGCTCTGACAGTTGGGGCCACTGGACAGTCCGGTGGTGCACCAGACAGGTCCTATAGATTGTCCGGTGCGCCTTCTGGCGCTGCTCTGACCTTTGTGCGCGCAGGCGCGCATTTAATGCTTGTTGCAGATGACCGTTGACGCGAAGTAGTCGTTGCTCCGCTGGCACATCGGACAGTCCGGTGTTACACTGGACAGTCCGGTGAATTATAGCGGAGCGGCCCCCAGAATTCCCGAAGGTGGCAAGTTCAGAGTCAGGTTCCCTGGTGCACCGGACACTGTCCGACGATGCACCGGACACTGTCCGGTGGTGCACCGGACAGTCCGGTGGCACATCGGACAGTCCGGTGCGCCAGACCAGGGCACACTTCGGTTGTCTTTTGCTCTCTTTATTTGAACCCTTTCTTGGTCTTGTATTGGTTTGTTGTGAACCTTTGGCACCTGTAGATCTCATAATCTAGAGCAAACTAGTTAGTCCAATAATTTGTGTTGGGCAATTCAACCACCAAAATTCATATTGGAAAAGGTGTGACCCTATTTCCCTTTCAATCTCCCCCTTTTTGGTGATTGATGCCAACACAAACCAAAGCAAATATAAAAGTGCAGAATTGAACTAGTTTGCATAATGTAAGTGCAAAGGTTGCTTGGAATTGAAACCAATATACTTATTTCAATAGATGTGCATGGATGGTTTTTCTTCTTATTTAAAATTTTGGACCTCATTTGCACCACGGTTTTGTTTTTGCAAATCCTTTGTAAAATTCTTTTCAAAATCATTTTGCAAATAGTCAAAGGTGTATGAATAAGATTGAAGAAAGCATTTTCAAGATTTCAAATTTTCTCCCTATGTCTCAAATGCTTTTCCTTTGACTTAAACAAAACTCCCCCTAAATAGAATTCTCCTCTTATTGTTCAAGAGGGTTTTGCAAGTTTTGAAGATACTACTTTATCCCCCTTTTGAACACAATAAGATATCCATTTGAAAAACTTCATTTTTTAAAATTTTGTGGTGGTGCGGTCCTTTTTGCTTTGGGCTAATACTTTCTCCCCCTTTGGCACGAACCGCCAAAAACGGATACTTGTGAGTGAAATACAAGCCCTTTTTCAAACTTTCTCCTCCTTTGGCAAACACAAAAATATGAGTGAAGATTATACCAAAGTGGAGAGCGATGCGAAGTACCGGCAAATACAATTGGAGTTGAGTGGAAGCGACTTCTTTGCCGAATACTCGATTTCCCTTTCAATATCTATGACTAAGCATAAGATGACACTTGAAAACACATTAGTCATAGACATAAAAGAGATATGATCAAAGGTATATAAATGAGCTATGTGTGCAAAGAATCAATCAAAATTCCTGGAATCAAGAATGTTTAGCTCATGCCTAAGTTTGGTAAAAGTTTGCTCATCTAGTGGTTTGGTAAAGATATCGGCTAATTGTTCTTTGGTGCTCACATACGAAATTTCGATATCCCCCTTTTGTTGGTGATCCCTCAAAAAGTGATACCGAATGGCTATGTGCTTAGTGCGGCTATGCTCAATGGGATTTTCCGCCATGCGGATAGCACTCTCATTATCACATAGGAGAGGGACTTTGCTAAATTTGTAGTCATAGTCCCTAAGGGTTTGCCTCATCCAAAGCAATTGCGCGCAACAATGGCCTGCGGCAATGTACTCAGCTTCGGCGGTAGAAAGAGCGACCGAATTTTGCTTCTTTGAAGCCTAAGACACCAGAGATCTTCCCAAGAACTGACAAGTCCCTGATGTGCTCTTCCTATCAAGTTTACACCCTACCCAATCAGCATCAGAATAACCAATTAAATCAAATGAGGATCCCTTGGGGTACCAAAGACCAAACTTAGGTGTATAAACTAAATATCTCATGATTCGCTTTATGGCCCTAAGGTGAACTTCCTTAGGATCGGCTTGGAACCTTGCACACATGCATACAGAAAGCATAATATCCGGTCGAGATGCACATAAATAGAGTAAGGATCCTATCATCGACCGGTATACCTTTTGATCTACGGATTTACCTCCCGTGTCGAGGTCGAGATGCCCATTGGTTCCCATACGTGTCTTGATGGGCTTGGCATCCTTCATTCCAAACTTAGTGAGAATATCTTGAGTATACTTCGTTTGGCTGATGAAGGTGCCCTCTTGGAGTTGCTTGACTTGAAATCCTAAGAAATACTTAAACTCCCCCATCATAGACATCTCGAATTTTTGTATCATGATCCTACTAAATTCTTCACAAATAGATTTGTTAGTAGACCCAAATATGATATCATCAACATAAATTTGGCATACAAACAAATCATTTGCAATAGTTTTAGTGAATAAAGTAGGATCGGCTTTACCGACTTTGAATCCATTAGTGATAAGAAAATCTCTTAGGCATTCATACCATGCTCTTGGGGCTTGCTTGAGCCCATAAAGCGCCTTAGAGAGTTTATAAACATGGTTAGGATACTCACTATCTTCAAAGTCGGGAGGTTGCTCAACATAGACCTCTTCCTTGATAGGTCCGTTGAGGAAAGCACTCTTTACGTCCATTTGGTAAAGCTTGAAGCCATGGTGAGTAGCACAGGCAAGTAATATTCGAATTGACTTAAGCCTAGCTACGGGTGCATAGGTTTCACCGAAATCCAAACCTTCGACTTGTGAATATCCTTTGGCCACAAGTCGTGCCTTGTTCCTAGTCACCACACCATGTTCATCTTGTTTGTTGCGGAAGACCCACTTGGTTCCTACAACATTTTGGTTAGGATGTGTGACCAAATGCCATACCTCATTTCTTGTGAAATTGTTGAGCTCCTCTTGCATTGCCAGCACCCAATCCGAATCTTGAAATGCTTCCTCTACCCTGTGTGGCTCAATAGAGGAAACAAACGAGTAATGTTCACAAAAGTGAGCAACACGAGATCAAGTGGTTACCCCCTTATGAATATCTCCAAGGATGGTGTTCACGGGGTGATCTCGTTGGATTGCTTGATGGACTCTTGGGTGTGGCGGCCTTGGATTTTGTTCATCCTCCTTGTCTTGATCATTTGCATCTCCCCCTTGATCATTGCCGTCGTCTTGAGGTGGCTCATCTTCTTGATCTTCTCCTTCATCATCTTGAGCCTCATCCTCATCTTGAGTTGGGGGAGATGCTTGCATGGAGGAAGATGGTTGATCTTGTGCTTGTGGAGGCTCTTCGGATTCCTTAGGACACACATTCCTAATGGACATGTTCCTTAGCGCGATGCACGGAGCCTCTTCATCATCTAGCTCATCAAGATCAACTTGCTCTACTTGAGAACCATTAGTCTCATCAAACACAATGTCACAAGAAACTTCAACTAGTCCAGTGGACTTGTTAAAGACTCTATATGCCCTTGTGTTTGAATCATAACCAAGTAAAAAGCCTTCTACAGCCTTAGGAGCAAATTTTGATTTTCTACCTCTCTTAACAAGAATAAAGCATTTGCTACCAAAGACTCTAAAATATGAAACATTTGGCTTTTTACCGGTGAGGAGTTTGTATGATGTCTTCTTGAGGATTCGATGTAGATATAACCGGTTGATGGCGTAGCAAGCGGTGTTGACCGCCTCGTCCCAAAACCGATCCGAAGTCTTGTACTCATCAAGCATGGTCCTTGCCATGTCTAAAAGAGTTCTATTCTTCCTCTCCACTACACCATTTTGTTGTGGCGTGTAGGGAGAAGAGAACTCATGCTTGATGCCCTCCTCCTCAAGAAAGCCTTCTATTTGTGAGTTCTTGAACTCTGTTCCGTTGTCGCTTCTAATCTTTTTGATCCTCAAGCCGAACTCATTTTGAGCCCGTCTCAAGAATCCTTTTGAAGTCTCTTGGGTTTGAGATTTATCCTGTAAAAAGAATACCCAAGTGAAGCGAGAATAATCATCCACAATAACTAGATAGTACTTACTCCCGCCGATGCTTATGTAAGCCATCGGGCCAAATAGATCCATGTGAAGGAGCTCGAGTGGCCTGTCAGTTGTCATGATGTTCTTGTGTGGATGATGAACAACAACTTGCTTCCCTGCTTGACATGCGCTACAAATCCTATCTTTCTCAAAATGCACATTTGTTAGTCCCAAAATGTGCTCTCCCTTTAGAAGCTTGTGAAGATTCTTCATCCCAACATGGGCTAGTCGGTGATGCCAGAACCAACCCATGTTAGTCTTAGCAATTAAGCAAGTATCGAGTTCAGCTCTATTGAAATCAACTAAGTATAGCTGACCTTTTAATACTCCCTTAAAAGCTACTGAATCATCACTTCTTCTAAAGACAGTAACAGTTGTATCCGTAAAAAGACAGTTGTAACCCATTTTGCATAATTGAGAAACAGAAAGCAAGTTGTAATCTAAAGAATCTACAAGAAAAACATTGGAAATGGAGTGGTCAGGTGATATAGCAATTTTACCCAATCCTTTGACCAAACCTTGATTTCCATCCCCGAATGTGATAGCTCGTTGGGGATCTTGGTTTTTCTCATAGGAGGAGAATATCTTTTTCTCCCCAGTCATATGGTTTGTGCACCCACTGTCAATGATCCAACTTGAGCCCCCGAATGCATAAACCTACAAAACAGATTTAGTTCTTGATTTTAGGTACCCAAACAGTTTTGGGTCCTTTGACATTAGATACAAAAACTTTGGGTACCCAAACATAAGTCTTTGACCCCTTGTGTTTGCCCCCAACATATTTGGCAACTATCTTGCTTGATTTGTTAGTGAGCACATAGGAAGCATCAAAAGTTTTGAATGAAACATTATGATTATTTGATGCTTTAGGAGTTTTCTTCTTAGACAATTTAGCATGGGTTGATTGCCTAGAACTAGATGCCTCACTCTTATACATAAAAGCATGATTAGGGCCAGAGTGAGACTTCCTAGAGTGAATTCTCCTAATTTTGTGTTCGGGATAACCGGCAGGGTATAAAATGTAACCCTCTTTATCCTGAACCATGGGAGCTTTGCCCTTAACAAAATTAGACAATCTTTTAGGCGGGGCATTAAGCTTGACATTGTCTCCCTGTTGGAAGCCAATGCCATCCTTAATACCAGGGCGTCTCCCACTATAGAGCATGCTTCTAGCAAATTTAAATTTCTCATTTTCTAAGACATGCTCATTAATTTTGGCACTTAGTTGAGCTATGTGATCATTTTGTTGTTTAATTAAAGCTAGGTGATCATTAATAGCATCAACATTAATATCTCTACATCTAGTGCAAATAGTAACATGCTCAACGGAAGATGTAGAGGGTTTGCAAGTATTTAATTCAACAATCTTAGCATGCAAAATATCATTCTCATCTCTAAGATTGGAAATAGAAGCATTGCAAACATCTAAATCCTTAGCCTTAGCAATCAATTTTTCATTTTTATTCTTAAGGCTAGCAAGAGAAGCATTCAATTTGTCAATCTTAGCAATTAAATTAGCATTATCATTTCTAAGACTAACAATTGAATCATCACAAACATCAAGCTTCCCAACCTTAGCAATTAAATTGGCATTCTCATTTCTAAGGTTGGAAATAATATCATGGCAAGTGCTTAGCTCACTAGTTAATTTTTCACATTTTTCTACTTCTAGAGCATAAGCATTTTTCACTTTAACATGCTTTTTGTTTTCTTTAATTAGGAAGTCCTCTTGGCTATCCAAGAGTTCATCCTTCTCACGAATGGCGCTAATCAATTCATTTAGTTTTTCCTTTTGTTGCATGTTTAAGTTGGAAAAAAGAGTAAACAAGTCATCCTCATCATCACTAGAATTAGCCTCATCACTAGATGTTGCATATTTAGTTGAGGATCTTGATTTTACCTTCTTCTTCTTGCCGTCCTTCGCCATGAGGCACTTGTGGCCGACGTTGGGGAAGAGGAGCCCTTTGTTGATGGCGATGTTGGCGGCGTCCTCGTCGGAGGAGGAGTCGGTGGAGCTCTCATCGGAGTCCCACTCCCGGCAAACATGGGCATCGCCGCCCTTCTTCTTGTAGTATTTCTTCTTTTCTCTCCTCTTTCCCTTCTTGTCGTCGCCCCTGTCACTATCACTAGATAATGGACATTTGGCAATGAAATGACCGGGCTTACCACACTTGTAGCAAACCTTCTTGGAACGGGGCTTGTAATCTTTCCCCTTCCTTTGCTTGAGAATTTGGCGGAAGCTCTTGATGATGAGCGCCATCTCCTCATTGTCGAGCTTGGAGGCATCGATGGGGATTCTACTTGGAGTAGAATCTTCTTTCTTCTCCTCCGTTGCCTTGAATGCAACGGGTTGTGCCTCGGGTACGGAGGAGGATGCGCCTTGCTCGATGATCTTTTTGGAGCCTTTGATCATTAACTCAAAGCTCACAAATTTTCCTATTACTTCCTCGGGAGACATTAGTTTGTATCTAGGATCACCACGAATTAATTGTACTTGAGTAGGATTAAGAAAAACTAGTGATCTTAGAATAACCTTGACCATCTCATGGTCATCCCATTTGGTGCTCCCGAGGTTGCGCACTTGGTTCACCAAGGTTTTTAGCCGGTTGTACATGGCTTGCGGGTCTTCTCCTTGGTTGAGCATGAAGCGACCGAGCTCCCCCTCGATCGTCTCCCTCTTGGTGATCTTGGTCACCTTGTCTCCATGCGCCATTTTGAGCACGTCCCAAATCTCCTTGGCACTCTTTAATCCTTGCACCTTGTTGTACTCCTCTCGACTTAGAGAGGCGAGGAGTATTGTGGTGGCTTGTGAGTTGAAGTGCTGGATTTTGGCAACTTCGTCCGAATCATAGTCCTCATCCCCTACAGATGGTACCTGTGCACCAAACTCAACAATGTTCCAAATACTAGTGTGGAGTGAGGTTAGGTGATGCCTCATTTTATCACTCCACATGTTATAATCTTCACCGTCAAAAACCAGTGGTTTGCCTAATGGAACGGAAAGTAATGGAGTACGTTTAGAAATGCGAGGGTAGTGTAGGGGAATCTTACTAAACTTCTTGCGCTCATGGTGCTTAGAAGTTATGGACGACGCGTCAGAGCTAGAGGTGGATGGCGATGAAGAGTCGGTCTCGTAGTAGACCACCTTCCTCATCTTCTTTTTCTTTTCGCCACTACGATGCGACTTGTGTGAAGGGGATTCCTTCTCCTTCCCCTTGTTGCGGGACTCTCCCGATGGAGCCTTCCCGTGGCTTGTAACGGGCTTCTCGCCGGTCATCATCTCCTTCTTGGCGTGATCTCCCGACATCACTTCGAGCGGTTAGGCTCTAATAAAGCATCGGGCTCTGATACCAATTGAAAGTCGCCTAGAGGGGGGTGAATAGGCGGAATCTGAAAATTACAAACTTAAGCACAACTACAAGCCGGGGTTAGCGTTAGAAATAAAAACGAGTCCGAAAGAGAGGGCAAAAACAAATCACAAGCAAATAAGAATGGATGGCACGGTGATTTGTTTTACCGAGGTTCGGTTCTTGCGAACCTACTCCCCGTTGAGGTGGTCACAAAGACCGGGTCTCTTTCAACCCTTTCCCTCTCTCAAATGGTCACTTAGACCGAGTGAGCTTCTCTTCTCAATCAAATGGGACACTAAGTCCACTACAAGGACCACCACACAATTGGTGTCTCTTGTTTTGATTACAAGTGTTGTGGAAACAAGAATGAGGAAGAAGAAAACCAGTCCAAGCGCAAGAGCTCAAAAGAACACAAAAGTCTCTCTCTCTAGTCACTAATTTGTTTGGAGTGATTCCGGACTTGGCAGAGGATTTGATCTCTTTGTTTGTGTCTTGT
This sequence comes from Zea luxurians, assembly GCA_029449295.1. Taxonomy (NCBI): domain Eukaryota; kingdom Viridiplantae; phylum Streptophyta; class Magnoliopsida; order Poales; family Poaceae; genus Zea; species Zea luxurians. The sequence continues at coordinate 260,962 of JAOPSE010000552.1, read as the reverse complement.
ATTGAATGCTATAGCTCTTGTATGAGGTTTGAAGTCTAAAAACTTGGATGCATTGAAGTGTGGTGGTTGGGGGGTATTTATAGTCCCAACCACCAAAATAACCGTTGGTGAGGGCTTCTGTCGTATGGCACACCGGACAGTCTGGTGCGCCACCGGACACTGTCCGGTGCGCTAGCCACGTCACCAGGCCATTGGGTTCCGACCGTTGGAGCTCTAACAGTTGGGGCCACCGGACAGTCCGGCGGTGCACCGGACAGGTCCTGTAGATTGTCCGGTGCGCCCTCTAGTGCTGCTCTGACCTCTGCGCGCGCAGGCGCGCATTTAATGCTTGTTGTAGACGACCGTTGGCGCGAAGTAGCCGTTGCTCCGCTGGCACACCGGACAGTTCGGTGTTACACTGGACAGTCCTGTGAATTATAGCGGAGCGGCCCCCAGAATTCCCGAAGGTGGCAAGTTCGAAGTCAGGTTCCCTGGTGCACCGGACACTGTCCGGTGCGCCAGATCAGGGCACACTTCGGTTGTCTTTTGCTCTCTTTATTTGAACCCTTTCTTGGTCTTGTATTGGTTTGTTGTGAACCTTTGGCACCTATAGATCTCATAATCTAGAGCAAACTAGTTAGACCAATAATTTGTGTTGGGCAATTCAACCACCAAAATTCATATTGGAAAAGGTGTGACCCTATTTCCCTTTCAATGATCATATATGTACTACCACATAACAAATATGCAAGCATCATCCCCATTCTTCACATGGAGGACATGAGCACAATGACCCTATAACTTGTCATTGGTAAGTTAGTGGTATTTGGATTGTCTTAGAAAATGGGTGAAGAAGAAGTCACTTCATCAAGCAATGGCATGGATCTCACATGTGAATACCACAAAATATGAAGGGCAAGAAGCAAGTAGAATGCTTAAGCTCCTTAAGTGAAGATGATAATGATGACGATGGAGATGATCGAGTCTCCACCTCATCCTCCAAAGTTGATGGATATACAATCAAAATAGTTGTGATGATGAATAGGATGATGATTCACAAGATGAACCTAATGGTGTGCCCATCAATGTTGAAGACATCCTAATCAACACTAATAGAAAAGAACTAAGAAATAATGGATGTTTTGGATGCAACAAGAAGAGGCATTTTGTGTAAAATTGTTCAAACAAGCCCACACCCAAGAACAAGAAAAAGAGGTGCAAGGCCAGGTTCTAGCATCAATCAAGACTTGGGATGATCATTAAGTGAATATGAAAGCCAACACAAGAGATACATGAAAGTGTTTGAGAGCACATCTAAAAACTCTGTATTTTAAACCATGGTTTTGCCTATGTGATGGTAGTCTTGAGTCCAAAAAACTTTGGTCTAGAACTAAAATACTGTGTCTCTAAATATGTGTTGGTCCAAAGTTTTTTGTTTGCATGCAAACTTTAGTCTATAACTGAAATACCGTGTCTCTAAATATGTGTTGGTTTAGACTGATGTAAAATATACCATAAGTATGTCATGACATATAATAAACTGTAGTATTATAAATGTGGTTTTAATAAATAGAGTTCCTAAGTACGTGTATATATATATTTAAATAAAAATACTACCTCCCTCTTTCCTTCTCAATTCCCATGTACGTGTATATATCTTTTTTAATAAAAATACTATAGGGAACCACCATGCTAGGGTTGGGCATTCGCTTTTTTGAAACTTTAGTTCGGTTTTAAAAACTTCGGTTTTTTAGATATTAGGAACCGATCGGTTTTCTAAAAAATGAAAAACCGAGAAGTTCGGTTTTGGTTTTTTACTTCGGTTTTTTGGTAAAAACCGAATACCAAACTTATACTCAAGACAACATATACAATAAGTTTACATGATAGATTACACATAATTTTAAAAAAGTAAAAAATATATAGGTACAAATATTTAGAGATACATCATACATCACATATAAATCTATACTACTCCATAAGAACCTAAGGAGGGCGTCCACCGCCTTCACCACGGCTCTGCCCTCCCACTAATCTCGCTCCACGCCCGCCCCGTCCGCGCATCCCCGCATCTTGCAGCCGCGCCTCGGTCAATCCGCGCCCCGTCCCCATCCTCACTCCATTCTCGTGCGTTGTCGATCGACCCTACCCCACCATCCCCATCCCATTCGCTTGCGCTAGCGGCCGACGCGTCGGCCGTGGCCCTCGCCCCCGCGTCGACGCTCGATCTCTCGACCGGGTGTCGAACAGTAGAAGGGCAAGATCTACATCCTCATGCACGTCATGGCCAGTTGCCCACCCTAGCGCCTACACTCGAGAAGCCACCCATCTACCGTCGGCCAAACCGCTTCGGTGCGAGGATGTAACACCCGGGCTTTAAGGAACAAAGCCGGGTGCATCTCATACATGCGCCAAAGAAGACAACATATATAATAACAGAGTGTATAGAGATAAATGTCATAAAACATCAGAGTATTTATTACATAGCGGAAGACTTAATACAAAATAAAAGAATAAACATAAAACGAACTAAGGATCGTCGGCGCCAATGTCAACTGAGAAACGCCACCTAGATCAGATCAAACTCCTCGCCTTGTGGCTCCTCCTGAACCACCTGTTCTTCTCCTATGGGGGGGTGTGAGACAGCAAGAGTGAGCTCACATACGATCATAGCTCAACAAGTCGTGGGGAATAATGTGGCATGAACTCACCAAAGGTGGGAGTTCATGAAGTGTAAGGCTGATCAATGTAATAATGGCTGAAGCTGAGCATTGCTTTTATAAGTTGGTCAAAATTTTATTAGCAATTACTAAGTGTAAATAAATACCAAACCTTAATAATAATAAAGAAAAGTAATAGTAAAATAATCCCAAATACAATGCAAATGTCAAATTAGATTTAAGTTCCATAAATTAATCATGTGAGTGTCCGAGCCGCTCATGACCGTGAGCACGGCTAGTATACCAGTTTTACACTCTGCAGAGGTTGCGCATCTTTACCCACAAGTTGTGTTACCCATTTGCCACGGAGTTGATCAGACCCCATACACCTCTACCAAGGAAGCGAGGCAGGGTACCACTACGAGGCCTTTACAAAGTTCCAGTAGCTTCAGACTACCCGCTACAGTTTATAGGAATCTCCAGTGCAGGGTTCTTGCCTGACCGCCATCGCAGCAAAATCAACCCAAGGACCTCCCTACACTGACCACTCCCCTACTGCCCTTGCCCCTTTCGGGTAAGGTAGCCCTCCACTAGCTTTCCTAGTTAATCAGCCAAGAGCGTCCCATTAAACCCTTGTGGTAGCACTGTTTTCCCGGGTGGTTCTCCATGTTCCCATTAACATAATGATCTTAACATGAACAGTAGAGAATAAAACAGATAATAAAAAGTATAACAATGAGTGATGAATATCTCCATACCCAAATCCACATAAAGCAATAGCATGAACTACCCAAAACTTTAGTAGTAAAACCAGTGGTGAAACAAGGTATAAAGATAGTCAAATCTAGGGTATCCTATTGGGTCCCAGCAAAATTATCCTATGCAGATATTTATGAATAATAAGAACATGAATGGGTAAAAGAAGTGATCAAGGGCACAACTTGCCTTCAATGAGCTCCTGCTCAGCTACTTCTACTTGCTGAACCTCAGATTCCACAGTGGCCTGCTCGTCTACTCGCATCAACACAATACATACATAGTATAGCAAAAATTAACATTACACCAAACATATAAACAAAATACACAGTAATAATCTAGACATTAAAATAAGATCACAGGAACTGGAATCATTAAATTTGGAGTTATATATTTTAAGTTATGAATTTCCAAAGATTTTATGCATTTAATATAGGGTTAAGTGAGAAATAAAATTTAATGTGTATTTCATGTAAAAACAGTGGTACTATTTGATAGAGAATAACATTACAAAATTATAGGAACTGAAATGGTCCAAATTGGAGTTCATATGAATTTTCTACAATTTAAACAAGTTTCTGCAATTAAATTTGTACTAAAAATCTATTTTTAAATTAATTTCCCTGTTTTATCTGACCTCGGGACTGGGCCTCAAATCCTAGAAAGCGCAGGGCCCTCTGCGCAAAGATCCTAAGACAAAGCGCACAGACACGAGGGATGGCGGGTTGGTTTCTCTAAAACTCAGGGGCCTTTGTGTTAAACTACGCCCGCGAAGGGGTATTGGTCAAATCTAGCCGCACAATCTAAATTTTACGGCCTGGATTAGCTCGCCTACTACTGAACCGGTATGCAGCTGTAGCCCTCGGATCTAAATCCGACGGTCCGCGTTTAATGAGTTCAAGATCGGATCTCCACCACCGGATATCGCATCAACAGTCACTGTTTGCTTCGGCTGAATCGGTATCAGGATCTAATCCTACCTGCACGTCTAGATCGGACGGTCAGGAGCCGTTCTCCTTCCCCGAGCACCCCCAATTCCATACGACGCGCTCACCGCGGCGGAGCGCCATAACCGAAGCTCCCAATCTACATGCCCAGCTGTCAAGTTTCCGATTCCCTAGCGCTACGCGTAGAGGAGGTCAAGGCGAATCCGTTGGTGGGCGCATTACCTCGGTATGAAGCGGAGACGGCCCTGCCCACGCGTCCAGGCGGCTCGGCGGTTCCCCGTACACTCTGGTGAGCAATTACTGGTTGCTCCGCCGTCGATTTCGCCCGATAGCGACGCGGAAAGCCTCACGACAGCTCGGTGTAGGTTCCTGGCCCGATCCTAGGCTTCGGGTGACGGCGAGGTGTTGATTATGTGACAGCGGGAGATCCTGGCTGACGAGTATGGCAATAGGCGCGCAGATGGGGGAAGAAGGTAGGATGGCAAGAGGGGCGTGGCCTGCGCATTTATCCACCGAGCCGTGCGGACGACTGGTTCGGCAAGCCGTTGCACCAGCTGGCCAGAATTTGCGCTGCGGCGGCAACGACGTCCGAAGTCCGCGGGATGAGGAAGGCTCTGGCAACGTGGGCCCAGATGTCAGCGCAGGGGCGCGGTGGTCACGCGCGGAGGAAGCCCTGATGAGTGGGCCCCGCATGTAAGCGAGCACAAGCGAGGCGCGCGCGCGTGAATAAGGCTGGGCCACGCGAGGGATTCCTTCAGGTGGGCCGAATTCAACGTCAAGGCCCAGTCATGCTTCCTATTCGTTTTTCTTTTTATTTTTCTTTTATAATTTCACTTTCCTTTCTTTTTTTTTGCTTTTAAATTCCCCATTTGAATCTCAAGTATGACCTTGAATTTTGTACCCAAATTAATCATTCAATTTGAATATATCAATGTGGGGTCAATTTATTTATTTATGGATTTATTTTGGTGTCTCATAATATTTGTTCCTTCTTTTCTATTTTAAAAATCAATTCTTGATTTAGGGTTTATTCTAAATCCTCATCCCATTGTCATTACATTTTATTCATTTTATTATTGATTTTAATGCACAAACAAAGATCCAAAATGATGCAATGGTTTATTTGTGTCATAGTGAAGTTTTACTCATTTTTTTTTAAACGTGACCAGTCACATGTGATGATAAATGGAGATGCACATATATTCAAAGGAGACAATTCCTCCCTTACAATATGAGTATTACAAATCCTACCCCCCTTAAAAATAATCTCGTCCTCGAGATTTAGGAAGATCTAGGGAAAAGATGGGGAAAATCTATACGAAGCTCTTCTTCTCTTTCCCAAGTAGCTTCATCCTCTCCGTGGTGACTCCATTGTACCTTGCACATCTTTATCACCTTATTTCTTGTAACTCGAGTCAAAGTATCCAGAATCTTAATTGGGTACTCAGCATAAGTCAGATCATCTTGAACACTGAGGTCCTCCAGTGGTAGCTGCTCCTCAGGTACCCTGAGGCACTTCTTTAGCTGAGACACATGAAATACATCATGTACATCTGACAGATGATTGGGTAACTCCAATTGATATGCAACTTCTCCCACTCACTTTAAGATCAAGAAAGGTCCAATGAAGCGAGGGGACAACTTTCCTTTAACTTTAAATCTCCTCATACCTCGGATTGGTGACACCTTCAGATACACGTGATCACCCTCCTTAAACTCCAGTAGTCTCCTTCTATTATCAGCATAGCTCTTTTGCATGGATTGTGCAATCCTCAAATTTTCTCTTATCATTCGAACTTGTTCTTCTGCCTCTTGTATAAGTTCAGGCCCAAAGAACTGTCTTTCTCCAGTCTGATCCCAATATAGAGGGGTCCTGCACTTTCTGCCATATAGAGCCTCAAATGGTGACATCTTCAAACTGGCCTGTTAGCTATTATTATAAGAGAACTCTGCATATGGTAAGCTCTTTTCCCAACTGCCACCATGCTTGAGAGCACAAGCTCTTAACATATCTTCCAGCACTTGATTAGTTCTCTCTGTCTGTCCATCAGTCTGGGGATGGTAGGCTGAGCTAAAATTCAACTTTGTATCCAAGCTCTCATGTAATTTCTTCCAAAATCGAGAAGTAAACTGCGATCCTCGATCAGACACGATCTTTTTTGGTACACCATGTAGACAAACTATCTGAGTCATATACAATTCTGCTAGCTTGGCTCCCGTGTAATTAGTCCTCACAGGTATGAAATGAGCTACTTTTGTCAATCTGTCTACAATCACCCAAATAGAGTCATACCCAGCAGGGGTGCGGGGTAGTCCTACAATAAAATCCATACCAATTTCTTCCCATTTCCACTCGGGTATCTTCAACGGGTGCAATAGTCCAGCTGGTCTTTGATGTTCGGCCTTAACTCTTTGACACACATCACACTTAGCCACATGGGCAGCAACATCTCTTTTCAATCCATACCACCAATACTTTTGCTTCAAATCCTGATACATCTTAGTGCTACCAGGGTGGATAGAATAATCAGAATCATGGGCTTCTTTCAATATAGTCTCACGGAGGCTATCAATCTCTGGAACACATATCCAATCTTTGAACCATATAGTACCTTGCTCATCCTCCGTGAATTCCGGAACTCGACCTTCCGTAATCAGATCCTTAATCTCTTGAATTTTAGCATCACCAACCTGACCTTTACGAATCTCTTGCTCCAAGGTAGGTTCCAACTCAATGGTAACTCCTTCAGTGTGAGTAACAATTCCCAGGTTGAGCTTCTCAAAATCTTTTGCTAATTCATCGGGTAGCTGGACAACAAAAGCGGAGTGAACATGTTCTTTCCGACTCAAGGCATCTGCGACCAAATTCGCCTTGCCCGGGTGATAGTGAATCTCCAAATCATAATCCTTAATGAGCTCCAACCAACGGCGTTGCCTAAGGTTGAGATCCTTCTGAGTGAATATGTACTTCAAACTCTTATGATCCGTGTACACTTGACACTTAGTTCCCATAATGTAGTGTCTCCAAATCTTCAGTGCATGCATAACTGCTGCCAGCTCTAAATCATGAGTGGGGTAGTTCAATTCATGCTTCCGCAACTGACGAGATGCATAGGCGATCACATGTCCTTCTTGCATGAGCACACATCCCAATCCTTGGCCACATGCATCACAATAGATATCAAATCCTTTCTGTAAGTCTGGCATTACCAACACTGGAGGTGACATCAATCTCTCCTTCAATTGATCAAAGCTCTCTTGACATTTCTCATCCCACTTAAATTCTCTTCCTTTCTCCAGAAGCGATGTCATAGGCTTGGCAATCTTAGAGAACCCTTCAATGAATCTCCGATAATATCCTGCGAGTCCCAAGAAACTCCGAATCTCAGTAACTGTAGTGGGCACTCTCCACTCCATTATCTCCTTCACTTTAGCAGGATCCACTGCTATTCCTCCATTAGAAATAATATGACCAAGGAATGGCACCTTGTCAATCCAAAACTCGCACTTGCTGAACTTAGCATAGAGTTGATTATCTCGTAGCTTTTGTAGCACCAACCTTAGATGTTGTTCATGATCACTTTCATTCCTAGAATAGATCAAAATATCGTCGATAAACACCACGACGAATCTGTCCAAATACTCCATAAACACTTTGTTCATCAAATTCATGAAATAAGCCGGTGCATTGGTTAATCCAAATGATATAACAGTAAACTCATATAATCCATATCGGGTTGAGAAAGCCGTCTTTGGAATATCTGATGGTCTAATCTTCATCTGATGGTATCCCGATCGGAGATCAATTTTCGAGAATACCCTGGCTCCTCTCATCTGATCAAACAAATCCTCAATACGGGGTAATGGGTACTTGTTCTTCACCGTGACATCATTAAGTGATCTATAGTCCACACACATTCGTTGCGATCCATCCTTCTTCTGTACGAATAACACCGGTGCTCCCCAAGGTGAGGAACTCGGACGAATGTAACCAGCCTCTTGTAACTCCATCAACTGCTTCTTAAGTTCCTTCAACTCCTCTACAGACATCCTATATGGCCGTTTAGAAATAGGGGCGGTTCTAGGTAAGAGATCAATAACAAACTCAACTTCTCTATCAGGTGGCATCCCTGGTAACTCCTCTGGAAAGACATCCGGAAAATCTCTAACCACCCGGATGTTGTCACCAACAAACTCCTCAGGCATAAAGAACATTGCACGCATGGATGAGGAGGTTACTGCAATATTAACTTGAAATCTTTCTCCTTTAGTGGTAGTGAGTTCTACGGTACCTCTACCACATGCTATAACGACCTTTGCCTTCCTTAGCCATGACATACCAAGGATCAGATCTATACTGCTTGACTCTAATATTATAGCAGTAGCTCCAAATTCTCTACCCATAATGGTTAATGTCAATCTACGTGTCATTTGATTTGCCTCAATAGGCCCTTTAGGTGTGATTACTATCATGGGTTTTCTCATATTTAGCAGTGGTATTGCATTTGTGTTGGCATAACGAGCAGACATGAATGAATGTGTAGCACCAGAATCAAATAATATGGTTGCAGGAATTGCATTAACATAAAACATACCAAGTACGATGTCCCCACCATCCGGAGTAGCATCAACGCTGACTTGATTCACCCTGGCTATAGAATATCCCTTGCCAGGTCCTGGAGTTTGCTGCCTGTTCTGAACTGGAGTAGTAGTAATCCTCTGTGGGCAGACATTTGCATAATGACCAGTCTTCCCACACTTGAAACAAGTAGTGCCTGGACTCTGCCCTGAAAACTTCGTCGGGGTGCCAGTGGGGGTAGCCTGTCGAGGAGGTGGAGTCCTCAGTGGTGATTGCTGAACTGGGCGCTGGCCTCCGCTAGTGCGAACTGGTGATCCCTGGGGTGAACTGTAGCGAGGACGAACACTGCTGCTTCCTTGTCCTTGAGATATAGCCTTTCTCTTCAAATCTTCCAGCTGAACCCGCTTGTGTTCAACAGCCAGAGCTTTATCCAGTAGCCTCTGAAATGATGGAAAGGTGTGTGCAACCAGTGCATACTGTAGGGGTCCATTAAGTCCTTCAATAAAGTGCTCCTGCTTTCTTTCATCCTCAGCAACTTCCTCCGGAGCATACCTCGAAAGCTGAATAAACTTGTCTCTGTACTCGCTGACTGACATGTTACCTTGCTTCAATGATAGAAACTCCTTCTTCTTGATCTTTATCATACCAGCTGGAATGTGGTAGTTCCTGAACTGTGTACTGAACTCTACCCAAGTGATAGTATCAGCAGCACCATGGGCAGCAGTATAAGAATCCCACCAGTCAGCAGTAGGACCTATCAGACGACCTGAGGCATAAAGAACTTTCTCCCGGTCTGAGCATTGGGCAATGTTGAGCATCTTCTCAATCGCTTTCAGCCAATCATCTGCATCTAGTGGATCTGGCGAGCTGGCGAAGGTCGGTGGCTTATGACTCATAAACTCCCGATGCTTATCACGAGGTGGAACTGGTGGTGGTGGTGGAGGCAATGGCACTTGTTGCTGTTGCTGCTGTTGTTGAAGTTGTTGTTGCAGCTGCTGTTGTTGCGCTCTTCTCTCCTGGCGTATCTCCTCTCTCTCCCGGCGCAACTCCTGGCGTATATCTTCTCTTTCCTGACGCATCTCTTGGCGTTCTTGCTACATCTGTGCACACATATCAGCCATAGTGTCCGCCATTTGCTGCATCACCGCCATCTGAGCAGCAACCAGTGGGTCAACTCCGTCTGGTGGAGGATTAGGAGGATTCATCTCTGCCGGTTGTGGTTGAGGTTGTCTATATATCCTTCGAGTGTGTCGATTAGGAGGCAAATCAATTCCACCACCCCTCCTGGTATTGACCATCTGAGTTAGATACATATGGTAAGAAAATAGTAGACAAGGCAGGTAATTACAAATCATGTTACTTTGGTGAATTTTATTAGCTAAGCAGATTAATATTTTACCTACCATAGCTAATTCAATACCTTATGGTGGTACATGCTAAGATGTCCATATATATAATATATCAATCAATCAAAGAAGCAAATCAGACATTTAACATCAGCACAATCAAACAACATTTTTAAAGAAAATAGTTTTAAATTTTGTCTTGGGTCCCCTATCTCTGAAAAAGATCATAGTGGTAGGATTCCAAGGTGTGGAATCCATCTTGTCTTAGAATAGAAAAGATAAGATTAACCTGAGTAGATTAGCAGAAGGTGAGACAAGATCAAGATGAGGTAAGTATAGAATGAGTCAGAGTAAGGTAAGTAGGAGAGGGTTTGTCCATTTCTATCTAGGTTTCGTCCTACAGTCAACATTCCTCTGATACCACTTCTGTAACACCCGGGCTTTAAGGAACAAAGCTGGGTGCATCTCATACATGCGCCAAAGAAGACAACATATATAATAACAGAGTGTATAGAGATAAATGTCATAAAACATCAGAGTATTTATTACTTAGCGGAAGACTTAATACAAAATAAAAGAATAAACATAAAACGAACTAAGGATCGTCGGCGCCAATGTCAACTAAGAAACGCCACCTAGATCAGATCAAACTCCTCGCCTTGTGGCTCCTCCTGAACCATATGTTCTTCTCCTGTGGGGGGGTGTGAGACAGCAAGAGTGAGCTCACATACGATCATAGCTCAACAAGTCGTGGGAATAATGTGGCATGAACTCACCAAAGGTGGGAGTTCATGAAGTGTAAGGCTGATCAATGTAATAATGGCTGAAGCTGAGCATTGCTTTTATAAGTTGGTCAAAATTTTATTAGCAATTACTAAGTGTAAATAAATACCAAACCTTAATAATAATAAAAAAAGTAATGGTAAAATAATCCCAAATGCAATGCAAATGTCAAATTAGATTTAAGTTCCATAAATTAATCATGTGAGTGTTCGAGCCGCTCATGACCGTGAGCACGGCTAGTATACCAGTTTTACACTCTGCAGAGGTTGCGCATCTTTACCCACAAGTCGTGTTACCCATTTGCCACGGAGTTGATCAGACCCCATACACCTCTACCAAGGAAGCGAGGCAGGGTACCACTACGAGGCCTTTACAAAGTTCCACTAGCTTCAGACTACCTGCTACAGTTTATAGGAAGCTCTAGTGCAGGGTTCTTGCCTAACCGCCATCGCAGCAAAATCAACCCAAGGACCTCCCTACACTGACCACTCCCCTACTGCCCTTGCCCCTTTCGGGTAAGGTAGCCCTCCACTAGCTTTTCTAGTTAATCAGCCAAGGGCGTCCCATTAAACCCTTGTGGTAGCACTGTTTTCCCGGGTGGTTCTCCATGTTCCCATTAACATAATGATCTTAACATGAACAGTAGAGAATAAAACAGATAATAAAAAGTATAACAATGAGTGATGAATATCTCTATACCCAAATCCACATAAAGCAATAGCATGAACTACCCAAAACTTTAGTAGTAAAACCAGTGGTGAAACAAGGTATAAAGATAGTCAAATCTAGGGTATCCTATTGGGTCCCAGCAAAATTATCCTATGCAGATCATTATGAATAATAAGAACATGAATGGGTAAAAGAAGTGATCAAGGGCACAACTTGCCTTCAATGAGCTCCTGCTCATCTACTTCTACTTGCTGAACCTCAGATTCCACAGTGGCTTGCTCGTCTACTCGCATCAACACAATACATACATAGTATAGCAAAAATTAACATTACACCAAACATATAAACAAAATACACAGTAATAATCTAGACATTAAAATAAGATCACAGGAACTGGAATCATTAAATTTGGAGTTATATATTTTAAGTTATGAATTTCCAAAGATTTTATGCATTTAATATAGGGTTAAGTGAGAAATAAAATTTAATGTGTATTTCATGTAAAAATAGTGGTACTATTTGATAGAGAATAACATTACAAAATTATAGGAACTGAAACGGTCCAATTGGAGTTCATATGAATTTTCTACAACTTAAACAAGTTTCTGCAATTAAATTTGTACTAAAAATCTATTTTTAAATTAATTTCCCTGTTTTATCTGACCTCGGGACTGGGCCTCAAATCCTAGAAAGCGCAGGGGCCTCTGCGCAAAGATCCTAAGACACAACGCACAGACGCGAGGGATGGCGAGTTGGTTTCTCTAAAACTCAGGGGCCTTTGTGTTAAACTACGCCCGCGAAGGGGTATTGGTCAAATCTGGCCGCACGATCTAAATTTTACGGCCTGGATTAGCTCGCCTACTACTGAACCGGTATGCAGCTGTAGCCCTCGGATCTAAATCCGACGGTCCGCGTTTAATGAGTTCAAGATCGGATCTCCACCACCGGATATCGCATCAACGGTCACTGTTTGCTTCGGCTGAATCGGTATCAGGATCTAATCCTACCCGCACGTCTAGATCGGACGGTCAGGAGCCGTTCTCCTTCCCCGAGCACCCCCAATTCCAGACGACGCGCTCACCACGGCGGAGCGCCATAACCGAAGCTCCCAATCTACATGCCCAGTTGTCAAGTTTTCGATTCCCTAGCGCTACGCGTAGAGGAGGTCAAGGCGAATCCGTTGGTGGGTGCATTACCTTGGTATGAAGCGGAGACGGCCCTGCCCACGCGTCCAGGCGGCTCGGCGGTTCCCCGTACACTCCGGTGAGCAATTACTGGTTGCTCCGCCGTCGATTTCGCCCGATAGCGACGCGGAAAGCCTCACGACAGCTCGGTGTAGGTTCCTGGTCCGATCCTAGGCTTCGGGTGACGGCGAGGTGTTGATTATGTGACAGTGGGAGATCCTGGCCGATGAGTATGGCAATAGGCGCGCAAATGGGGGAAGAAGGTAGGATGGCAAGAGGGGCGTGGCCTGCGCATTTATCCACCGAGCCGTGCGGACGACTGGTTCGGCAAGCCGTTGCACCAGCTGGCCGGAATTTGCGCGGCGGTCGCAACGACGTCCGAAGTCCGCGGGATGAGGAAGGCCCTGGCAACGTGGGCCCAGATGTCAGCGCAGGGGCGCGGTGGTCACGCGCGGAGGAAGCCCTGACGAGTGGGCCCCGTGTGTAAGCGAGCACAAGCGAGGCGCGCGCGCGTGAATAAGGCTGGGCCGCGCGAGGGATTCCTTCAGGTGGGCCGAATTCAACGTCAAGGCCCAGTCATGCTTCCTATTCGTTTTTCTTTTTATTTTTCTTTTATAATTTCACTTTCCTTTCTTTTTTTTGCTTTTAAATTCCCCATTTGAATCTCAAGTATGACCTTGAATTTTGTACCCAAATTAATCATTCAATTTGAATATATCAATGTGGGGTCAATTTATTTATTTATAGATTTATTTTGGTGTCTCATAATATTTGTTCCTTCTTTTCTATTTTAAAAATCAATTCTCGATTTAGGGTTTATTCTAAATCCTCATCCCATTGTCATTACATTTTATTCATTTTATTATTGCTTTTAATGCACAAACAAAGATCCAAAATGATGCAATGGTTTATTTGTGTCATAGTGAAGTTTTACTCATTTTTTTTTAAACGTGACCAGTCACATGTGATGATAAATGGAGATGCACATATATTCAAAGGAGACAATTCCTCCCTTACAATATGAGTATTACAAATCCTACCCCCCTTAAAAATAATCTCGTCCTCGAGATTTAGGAAGATCTAGGGAAAAGATGGGGAAAATCTATACGAAGCTCTTCTTCTCTTTCCCAAGTAGCTTCATCCTCTCCGTGGTGACTCCATTGTACCTTGCACATCTTTATCACCTTATTTCTTGTAACTCGAGTCAAAGTATCCAGAATCTTAATTGGGTACTCAGCATAAGTCAGATCATCTTGAACACTGAGGTCCTCCAGTGGTAGCTGCTCCTCAGGTACCCTGAGGCACTTCTTTAGCTGAGACACATGAAATACATCATGTACATCTGACAGATGATTGGGTAACTCCAATTGATATGCAACTTCTCCCACTCGCTTTAAGATCAAGAAAGATCCAATGAAGCGAGGGGACAACTTTCCTTTAACTTTAAATCTCCTCATACCTCGGATTGGTGACACCTTCAGATACACGTGATCACCCTCCTTAAACTCCAGTAGTCTCCTTCTATTATCAGCATAGCTCTTTTGCCTGGATTGTGCAATCCTCAAATTTTCTCTTATCATTCGAACTTGTTCTTCTGCCTCTTGTATAAGTTCAGGCCCAAAGAACTGTCTTTCTCCAGTCTGATCCCAATATAGAGGGGTCCTGCACTTTCTGCTATATAGAGCCTCAAATGGTGACATCTTCAAACTGGCCTGTTAGCTATTATTATAAGAGAACTCTGCATATGGTAAGCTCTTTTCCCAACTGCCACCATACTTGAGAGCACAAGCTCTTAACATATCTTCCAGCACTTGATTAGTTCTCTCTATCTGTCCATCAATCTGGGGATGGTAGGCTGAGCTAAAATTCAACTTTGTATCCAAGCTCTCATGTAATTTCTTCCAAAATCGAGAAGTAAACTGCGATCCTCGATCAGACACGATCTTTTTTGGTACACCATGTAGACAAACTATCCGAGTCATATACAATTCTGCTAGCTTGGCTCCCGTGTAATTAGTCCTCACAGGTATGAAATGAGCTACTTTTGTCAATCTGTCTACAATCACCCAAATAGAGTCATACCCAGCAGGGGTGCGGGGTAGTCCTACAATAAAATCCATACCAATTTCTTCCCATTTCCACTCGGGTATCTTCAACGGGTGCAATAGTCCAGCTGGTCTTTGATGTTCGGCCTTAACTCTTTGACACACATCACACTTAGCCACATGGGCAGCAACATCTCTTTTCAATCCATACCACCAATACTTTTGCTTCAAATCCTGATACATCTTAGTGCTACCAGGGTGGATAGAATAATCAGAATCATGGGCTTCTTTCAATATAGTCTCACGGAGGCTATCAATCTCTGGAACACATATCCGATCCTTGAACCATATAGTACCTTGCTCATCCTCCGTGAATTCTGGAACTCGACCTTCCGTAATCAGATCCTTAATCTCTTGAATTTTAGCATCACCAACCTGACCTTTACGAATCTCTTGCTCCAAGGTAGGTTCCAACTCAATGGTAACTCCTTCAGTGTGAGTAACAATTCCCAGGTTGAGCTTCTCAAAATCTTTTGCTAATTCATCGGGTAGCTGGACAACAAAAGCGGAGTGAACATGTTCTTTCCGACTCAAGGCATCTGCGACCAAATTCGCCTTGCCCAGGTGATAGTGAATCTCCAAATCATAATCCTTAATGAGCTCCAACCAACGGTGTTGCCTAAGGTTGAGATCCTTCTGAGTGAATATGTACTTAAAACTCTTATGATCCGTGTACACTTGACACTTAGTTCCCATAATGTAGTGTCTCCAAATCTTCAGTGCATGCACAACTGCTGCCAGCTCTAAATCATGAGTGGGGTAGTTCAATTCATGCTTCCGCAACTGACGAGATGCATAGGCGATCACATGTCCTTCTTGCATGAGCACACATCCCAATCCTTGGCCACATGCATCACAATAGATATCAAATCCTTTCTGTAAGTCTGGCATTACCAACACTGGAGGTGACATCAATCTCTCCTTCAATTGATCAAAGCTCTCTTGACATTTCTCATCCCACTTAAATTCTCTTCCTTTCTCCAGAAGCGATGTCATAGGCTTGGCAATCTTAGAGAACCCTTCAATGAATCTCCGATAATATCCTGCGAGTCCCAAGAAACTCCGAATCTCAGTAACTGTAGTGGGCACTCTCCACTCCATTATCTCCTTCACTTTAGCAGGATCCACTGCTATTCCTCCATTAGAAATAATATGACCAAGGAATGGCACCTTGTCAATCCAAAACTCGCACTTGCTGAACTTAGCATAGAGTTTATTATCTCGCAGCTTTTGTAGCACCAACCTTAGATGTTGTTCATGATCACTTTCATTCCTAGAATAGATCAAAATATCGTCGATAAACACCACGACGAATCTGTCCAAATACTCCATAAACACTTTGTTCATCAAATTCATGAAATAAGCCGGTGCATTGGTTAATCCAAATGACATAACAGTAAACTCATATAATCCATATCGGGTTGAGAAAGCCGTCTTTGGAATATCTGATGGTCTAATCTTCATCTGATGGTATCCCGATCGGAGATCAATTTTCGAGAATACCCTGGCTCCTCTCATCTGATCAAACAAATCCTCAATACCGGGTAATGGGTACTTGTTCTTCACCGTGACATCATTAAGTGATCTATAGTCCACGCACATTCGTTGCGATCCATCCTTCTTCTGTACGAATAACACCGGTGCTCCCCAAGGTGAGGAACTCGGACGAATGTAACCAGCCTCTTGTAACTCCGTCAACTGCTTCTTAAGTTCCTTCAACTCCTCTACGGACATCCTATATGGCCGTTTAGAAATAGGGGCGGTTCCAGGTAAGAGATCAATAACAAACTCAACTTCTCTATCAGGTGGCATCCCTGGTAACTCCTCTGGAAAGACATCCGGAAAATCTCTAACCACCCGGATGTTGTCACCAACAAACTCCTCAGGCATAAAGAACATTGCACGCATGGATGAGGAGGTTACTGCAATATTAACTTGAAATCTTTCTCCTTTAGTGGTAGTGAGTTCTACGGTACCTCTACCACATGCTATAACGACCTTTGCCTTCCTTAGCCATGACATACCAAGGATCAGATCTATACTGCTTGACTCTAATATTATAGCAGTAGCTCCAAATTCTCTACCCATAATGGTTAATGTCAATCTACGTGTCATTTGATTTGCCTCAATAGGCCCTTTAGGTGTGATTACTATCATGGGTTTTCTCATATTTAGCAGTGGTATTGCATTTGTGTTGGCATAACGAGCAGACATGAATGAATGTGTAGCACCAGAATCAAATAATATGGTTGCAGGAATTGCATTAACATAAAACATACCAAGTACGATGTCCCCACCATCCGGAGTAGCATCAACGCTGACTTGATTCACCCTGGCTATAGAATATCCCTTGCCAGGTCCTGGAGTTTGCTGCCTGTTCTGAACTGGAGTAGTAGTAATCCTCCGTAGGCAGACATTTGCATAATGACCAGTCTTCCCACACTTGAAACAAGTAGTGCCTGGACTCTGCCCTGAAAACTTCGTCGTGGTGCCAGTGGGGGTAGCCTGTCGAGGAGGTGGAGTCCTCAGTGGTGATTGCTGAACTGGGCGCTGGCCTCCGCCAGTGCGAACTGGTGTCCCCTGGGGTGAACTGTAGCGAGGACGAACACTGCTGCTTCCTTGTCCTTGAGATATAGCCTTTCTCTTCAAATCTCCCAGCTGAACCCGCTTGTGTTCAATAGCCAGAGCTTTATCCAGTAGCCTCTGAAATGATGGAAAGGTGTGTGCAACCAGTGCATACTGTAGGGGTCCATTAAGTCCTTCAATAAAGTGCTCCTGCTTTCTTTCATCCTCAGCAACTTCCTCCGGAGCATACCTCGAAAGCTGAATAAACTTGTCTCTGTACTCGCTGACTGACATGTTACCTTGCTTCAATGACAGAAACTCCTTCTTCTTGATCTTTATCATACCAGCTGGAATGTGGTAGTTCCTGAACTGTGTACTGAACTCTACCCAAGTGATAGTATCAGCAGCATCATGGGCAGCAGTATAAGAATCCCACCAGTCAGCAGCAGGACCTGTCAGACGACCTGAGGCATAAAGAACTTTTTCCTGGTCTGAGCATTGGGCAATGTTGAGCATCTTCTCAATCGCTTTCAGCCAATCATCTGCATCTAGTGGATCTGGCGAGCTGGCGAAGGTCGGTGGCTTATGACTCATAAATTCCCGGTGCTTATCACGAGGTGGAACTGGTGGTGGTGGTGGAGGCAGTGGCACTTGTTGCTGTTGCTGCTGTTGTTGAAGTTGTTGTTGCAGCTGCTGTTGTTGCGCTCTTCTCTCCTGGCATATCTCCTCTCTCTCCTGGCGCAACTCCTGGCGTATATCTTCTCTTTCCTGACGCATCTCTTGGCGTTCTTGCTGCATCTGTGCACGCATATCAGCCATAGTGTCCGCTATTTGCTGCATCACCACCATCTGAGCAGCAACCAGTGGGTCAACTCCGCCTGGTGGAGGATTAGGAGGATTCATCTCTGCCGGTTGTGGCTGAGGTTGTCTATATATCCTTCGAGTGTGTCGATTAGGAGGCAAATCAATTCCACCACCCCTCCTGGTATTGACCATCTGAGTTAGATACATATGGTAAGAAAATAGTAGACAAGGCAGGTAATTACAAATCATGTTACTTTGGGGAATTTTATTAGCTAAGCAGATTAATATTTTACCTACCATAGCTAATTCAATACCTTATGGTGGTACATGCTAAGATGTCCATATATATAATATATCAATCAATCAAAGAAGCAAATCAGACATTTAACATCAGCACAATCAAACAACATTTTTAAAGAAAATAGTTTTAAATTTTGTCTTGGGTCCCCTATCTCTGAAAAAGATCATAGTGGTAGGATTCCAAGGTGTGGAATCCATCTTGTCTTAGAATAGAAAAGATAAGATTAACCTGAGTAGATTAGCAGAAGGTGAGACAAGATCAAGATGAGGTAAGTATAGAATGAGTCAGAGTAAGGTAAGTAGGAGAGGGTTTGTCCATTTCTATCTAGGTTTCGTCCTACAGTCAACATTCCTCTGATACCACTTCTGTAACACCCGGGCTTTAAGGAACAAAGCCGGGTGCATCTCATACATGCGCCAAAGAAGACAACATATATAATAACAGAGTGTATAGAGATAAATGTCATAAAACATCAGAGTATTTATTACATAGCGGAAGACTTAATACAAAATATAAGAATAAACATAAAACGAACTAAGGATCGTCGGCGCCAATGTCAACTGAGAAACGCCACCTAGATCAGATCAAACTCCTCGCCTTGTGGCTCCTCCTGAACCACCTGTTCTTCTCCTGTGGGGGGGTGTGAGACAGCAAGAGTGAGCTCACATACGATCATAGCTCAACAAGTCGTGGGGAATAATGTGGCATGAACTCACCAAAGGTGGGAGTTCATGAAGTGTAAGGCTGATCAATGTAATAATGGCTGAAGTTGAGCATTGCTTTTATAAGTTGGTCAAAATTTTATTAGCAATTACTAAGTGTAAATAAATACCAAACCTTAATAATAATAAAGAAAAGTAATAGTAAAATAATCCCAAATGCAATGCAAATGTCAAATTAGATTTAAGTTCCATAAATTAATCATGTGAGTGTCCGAGCCGCTCATGACCGTGAGCATGGCTAGTATACCAGTTTTACACTCTGCAGAGGTTGCGCATCTTTACCCACAAGTCGTGTTACCCATTTGCCATGGAGTTGATCAGACCCCATACACCTCTACCAAGGAAGCGAGGCAGGGTACCACTACGAGGCCTTTACAAAGTTCCACTAGCTTCAGACTACCCGCTACAGTTTATAGGAAGCTCCTGTGCAGGGTTCTTGCCTGACCGCCATCACAGCAAAATCAACCCAAGGACCTCCCTAAACTGACCACTCCCCTACTGCCCTTGCCCCTTTCGGGTAAGGTAGCCCTCCACTAGCTTTCCTAGTTAATCAGCCAAGGGCGTCCCATTAAACCCTTGTGGTAGCACTGTTTTCTCGGGTGGTTCTCCATGTTCCCATTAACATAATGATCTTAACATGAACAGTAGAGAATAAAACAGATAATAAAAAGTATAACAATGAGTGATGAATATCTCTATACCCAAATCCACATAAAGCAATAGCATGAACTACCCAAAACTTTAGTAGTAAAACCAGTGGTGAAACAAGGTATAAAGATAGTCAAATCTAGGGTATCCTATTGGGTCCCAGCAAAATTATCCTATGCAGATCATTATGAATAATAAGAACATGAATGGGTAAAAGAAGTGATCAAGGGCACAACTTGCCTTCAATGAGCTCCTGCTCAGCTACTTCTACTTGCTGAACCTCAGATTCCACAGTGGCTTGCTCGTCTACTCGCATCAACACAATACGTACATAGTATAGCAAAAATTAACATTACACCAAACATATGAACAAAATACACAGTAATAATCTAGACATTAAAATAAGATCACGGGAACTGAAATCATTAAATTTGGAGTTATATATTTTAAGTTATGAATTTCCAAAGATTTTATGCATTTAATATAGGGTTAAGTGAGAAATAAAATTTAATGTGTATTTCATGTAAAAATAGTGGTACTATTTGATAGAGAATAACATTACAAAATTATAGGAACTAAAATGGTCCAAATTGGAGTTCATATGAATTTTCTACAATTTAATCAAGTTTCTGCAATTAAATTTGTACTAAAAATCTATTTTTAAATTAATTTCCCTGTTTTATCTGACCTCGGGACTGGGCCTCAAATCCTAGAAAGCGCAGGGGCCTCTGCGCAAAGATCCTAAGACACAGCGCACAGACGCGAGGGATGGCGGGTTGGTTTCTCTAAAACTCAGGGGCCTTTGTGTTAAACTACGCCCGCGAAGGGGTATTGGTCAAATCTGGTCGCACGATCTAAATTTTACGGCCTGGATTAGCTCGCCTACTACTGAACCGGTATGCAGTTGTAGCCCTCGGATCTAAATCCGACGGTCCGCGTTTAATGAGTTCAAGATCGGATCTCCACCACCGGATATCGCATCAACGGTCACTGTTTGCTTCGGCTGAATCGGTATCAGGATCTAATCCTACCTGCACGTCTAGATCGGACGGTCAGGAGCCGTTCTCCTTCCCCGAGCACCCCCAATTCTAGACGACGCGCTCACTGCGGCGGAGCGCCATAACCGAAGCTCCCAATCTACATGCCCAGCTGTCAAGTTTCCGATTCCCTACCGCTACGCGTAGAGGAGGTCAAGGCGAATCCGTTGGTGGGCGCATTACCTCGGTATGAAGCGGAGACGGCCCTGCCCACGCGTCCAGGCGGCTCGGCGGTTCCCCGTACACTCCGGTGAGCAATTACTGGTTGCTCCGCCGTCGACAGCTCCGCCGTCCAGGCGGCTCGACGCGGAAAGCCTCACGACAGCTCGGTGTAGGTTCCTGGCCCGATCCTAGGCTTCAGGTGACGGCGAGGTGTTGATTATGTGACAGCGAGAGATCCTGGCCGACGAGTATGGCAATAGGCACGCAGATGGGGGAAGAAGGTAGGATGGCAAGAGGGGCGTGGCCTGCGCATTTATCCACCGAGCCATGCGGACGACTGGTTCGGCAAGCCGTTGCACCAGCTGGCCGGAATTTGCGCGGCGGCGGCAACGACGTCCGAAGTCCGCGGGATGAGGAAGGCCCTGGCAACGTGGGCCCAGATGTCAGCGCAGGGGCGCGGTGGTCACGCGCGGAGGAAGCCCTGACGAGTGGGCCCCGTGTGTAAGCGAGCACAAGCGAGGCGCGCGCGCGTGAATAAGGCTGGGCCGCGCGAGGGATTCCTTCAGGTGGGCCGAATTCAACGTCAAGGCCTAGTCATGCTTCCTATTCGTTTTTCTTTTTATTTTTCTTTTATAATTTCACTTTCCTTTCTTTTTTTTTGCTTTTAAATTCCCCATTTGAATCTCAAGTATGACCTTGAATTTTGTACCCAAATTAATCATTCAATTTGAATATATCAATGTGGGGTCAATTTATTTATTTATGGATTTATTTTGGTGTCTCATAATATTTGTTCCTTCTTTTCTATTTTAAAAATCAATTCTCGATTTAGGGTTTATTCTAAATCCTCATCCCATTGTCATTACATTTTATTCATTTTATTATTGCTTTTAATGCACAAACAAAGATCCAAAATGATGCAATGGTTTATTTGTGTCATAGTGAAGTTTTACTCATTTTTTTTAAACGTGACCAGTCACATGTGATGATAAATGGAGATGCACATATATTCAAAGGAGACAATTCCTCCCTTACAATATGAGTATTACAAATCCTACCCCCTTAAAAATAATCTCGTCCTCGAGATTTAGGAAGATCTAGGGAAAAGATGGGGAAAATCTATACGAAGCTCTTCTTCTCTTTCCCAAGTAGCTTCATCCTCTCCGTGGTGACTCCATTGTACCTTGCACATCTTTATCACCTTATTTCTTGTAACTCGAGTCAAAGTATCCAGAATCTTAATTGGGTACTCAGCATAAGTCAGATCATCTTGAACACTGAGGTCCTCCAGTGGTAGCTGCTCCTCAGGTACCCTGAGGCACTTCTTTAGCTGAGACACATGAAATACATCATGTACATCTGACAGATGATTGGGTAACTCCAATTGATATGCAACTTCTCCCACTCGCTTTAAGATCAAGAAAGGTCCAATGAAGCGAGGGGACAACTTTCCTTTAACTTTAAATCTCCTCATACCTCGGATTGGTGACACCTTCAGATACACGTGATCACCCTCCTTAAACTCCAGTAGTCTCCTTCTATTATCAGCATAGCTCTTTTGCCTGGATTGTGCAATCCGCGCCCCGTCCCCATCCTCACTCCATTCTCGTGCGTTGTCGATCGACCCTACCCCACCATCCCCATCCCATTCGCTTGCGCTAGCGGCCGACGCGTCGGCCGTGGCCCTCGCCCCCGCGTCGACGCTCGATCTCTCGACCGGGTGTCGAGCAGTAGAAGGGCAAGATCTACATCCTCAGGCCCGTCATGGCCAGTTGCACACCCTAGCACCTACACTCGAGAAGCCACCCATCTACCGTCGGCCAAACCGCTTCGGTGCGAGGAGGCGCTACCGTCCTCTTCCTCCGATCCACCTCTCCTGCCAACCCGCCAGGTTCCGCTACCGAGAACGAGCGAAGGCCTCCCTCAGCCGACGGGGGAGGAAGATGCTCACCAAGTTCAAAACCAAGAGCAACCGGGTCAAGGGCCTCACCTTCCACTCGCGCCGCCCATGGATCCTGTCTAGCCTCCACAGCAGCGTCATCCAGATGTGGGACTACTGCATGGGCATCCTCCTCAACCGCTTCGAGGAGCACGACGGGCCCGTTAGGGGCATCTAGTAAGTGAATAAGAATTTAATTGCTTCATACATTTAGTTTAATAATCGAGAAGTCAAATTTTAGAATTGATAAAGTTTGGTATTCGATTTTTTGGTATTTTGGTTCGACATACGGTGAAAACTGATTACGATACCGAAAACGAACTTATGAGATACAAAAACCAAAACCGAACCAAATTACCGAAAAACATAATTTTCGGTTCGGTTTGGTACGGTTCGGTTTTCGGTTTCTAGTAAAAAAATGCCCACCCCTACACCCTGCAATACATGTTGTTTTCTTGGTTTGCAGGTCGATCTATGTAGGTCCGATGTCGTAGCTTGTAATAAGCTTTTATTAAATATACTTAAAACTTATGAAATAAATTATATGCAATATTTCATATGGCAATAAAATCAATTAAAATTTTATTTTACACGTGATAGCTTTTATTTCTAGGACTATCACAATTATGCATGGATTGAGATTTCTATTTCTGGAATGTGGTTTCGTTTTCAGTTACCCTTACTAGTAAATTGGTCGTGCCTTGCGCGACTCATTCACCGATATGTTTTTACATTTTAAAAGTGTTGCAACATAATCATGCATAAATCAATGAATTTGTGAAACTGAAACGAAGAAAGATTTATAACTTATTTGCCAGTTGATGAGTTTGCTATGGCTCTCCTCATTCCTCGGGTTTCTAAGTCAATCACTGATTTAGATGCTGCTATATAATAATTATTTCTTGTACCTACTAATTTGCCATGCACATACCTTATCAGCAATTACTTTCATATAATAGATGACAGATTATTCAAACCTTAGATGGTATGTGCACCAGTCCTGCTCATGCACTCACACAGCTAACTTATTAAGGGCTTATCCTATTTGGTGATATAATTGATCAGTGTATTGTCTCCCAAATTAGTTCACACGGGTCACGACCGTCTGTGTCCAGGCCTCCACACACATCAGTACCTCGAACACCAGGTCCTCCCCTAGGTTCGGCATGCTGACCTGCTCGTACCCTCCGGCCTCAAAACCTGGCGGTGGCTGCTCGCTCATTCCTGCGTCTTGTGGCACCTGCTCCTCTAGCAGCGTCAGTGGAGCCTGCAAGGACGAAGACGAAACACATTAGTCAGTAGACACTAATCTTCGTAAACAAATCTGAAAAATGCATATGTTCAATTCATATGTAGATATAAAGAACAATGTGTTTTAACTGAGTTCTTCTCCATAAGTTCTAAGCAACATTATTTGAAACCGATTTGCTAGTATTTTAAAAAGCATATGACCTCAACCAAATTGAATATCTGGAACCTTAGAACACACCTGTCAACAGATTGGAAAAACTTCACCAATTTTATGTTCAGTTACATTCAAATCGAGAATTTTTTACATTTGACACCAACGGATCAAGGAAAAAAATACTCCCTCCATTTTTTAGTTGACATTTTTAGTGTAAAATTGCATTAGCCAGCGTCAAATAAAAAAATGAAGCTAGTATAATATAACCAAACACGATAACTCGAATATATGCTGCTCAATGTCGGAGACAGACTATTTGTCACACACTATCCTCGCTGTCAGCTCGACGAGGGTGGCCACCCATCAACCTTTAAGCCTGTATGAAACCATTCCTTCCCTGTAATCACAAACCAAATGCAGCTGATCAAGATTTCACTCCAATTGTACTACCAAACTCATAGCACTGACAAACAATATTCTGGGAGAACATAACGCAGAAAGAAACCATAATGAACATCTAATGATAGAAAGTTCATTCTATAAGTACGTGAATTAGCTAGTAAGAATCTTCTAAACATCCCTGTATCATAGAGTATCAATATCAATCGACTTGGTTGATGGATTGGATTTTATATTGTGGCTAATCTAGACCTAAAACCCTCCCCAAAGATTATCTCCCCAAGCGATGGCAACAAAAAATGCAAAGCCATTAACATAAAAAAAAGTCCAAAGCCACATATCCATCGACCCAGAAATAGCCACCGCAAACCCCTAGGCCCTAGCCGGAGATAATGCACACCGAATCCGACTTAGCAATTCAATGGTAATAGCGATTCGGCTTACCATTGGCAGATACGTCGTTTGCTAGAGTCCCTCCCCTGACTGATGAGGGAGTTTTGTGCTCTGGTGAAGCATGGTGTGAAGTCCTCGGCGTCTATGTTTGCGGGGTCGGATGCCGCCTCCGCCTGCGAGGCGTTGGTCATGTCCGACAGTGGTGGTAGAGTTGGAGCAGCAGCGAGGCCGCGGGTGGGGACAAGGGCAGAGGGTGCCGTTGCAAGGAGCCTATTGACATCATGGCGAGCAGTGGCGAAGGGGAGGACTGGACCACCTGCGACGTTCGTGGCTAGTGCAGCGGCGGATCCGACGGCTTCGCCTTGGTGCGAGCGAGGCCAAGTGCAGGGGGCGCCATCGTGAGGCAGCAGCAGCAGCATTGTGCGGAGCAGTGGCGGCGGAGAGAACAATGTCTATGCTCCCCTTCTCGATCTCTCTTTTCTTTTTTTATCGCGTAGTGTGAAGCTTCCCGGAAAAGCGAGGGTGGACGACAGCCTATGCACCGCGAAAAGACGTAGCCGCTGAACAGTGATCGGACGTTGCAAATTTTTTCGCCGACGTGGACGAACGTGGTCGGACGTTTGCGTCACGCTTTATATATAAAGAATTTCGTACGTGCCGTCAAATACGCCACACGAATGCACACTAAATCAGAACAGATCAGAATGATGCTTGACTGGCGTAGCTCTCGATCAATCCCCCCTCCCCCGGTTGCGAGGTCGGGGAGGGAGGTACGTACGCCAGTCGCCAGCTTGCGGCAGTCCTGCTGCCAACGAGAGAGGCCATTGCTGCCTTCGAGCCTCACGCTCACGTAGCTAAAATGACATGTCACGTGGCAGCTTGTACACTCCCTGTCCAAAAATAAATAAATACTAAATTTGAGATTAGTCAAAAATTCTCAAAACTTGATCCATGTTGCAGAAAAAGCATCAAATTTTATGTATCTAAATAGATTTATTATGAAAATATATTTACGATTAATCTAATAATATTTGTTTGATATAGAGGTGATTATACCTAAATTTGTTTAACTATTAGAATTGTATTGGGAGTGAATACATGTACATGGCATCTGACACGCCACGACTCCTCTTGCGCCTCTTGTGTCTGCCTCGTACAGTCGTACGGTCCAGTCTCTATTGCACGTCTGCACCAGATAGATATATTTAAATTGGAGCTGCCCTCGTCGTGACTCCTGATATGTGAGTATCGGAAATCATGTCCGATGGTGATCTCAGTCGAAGTCCATGACTCGATGCCATCTTAAATCCTTTTTCTGCTGAAATGACTTAAATATTCATTTCGTTGCTTTACGTTGTCTTCAACATTTTTTATTTTGTAAGGGTAGTCTTAAATCTTTTTTTCTGCTGAAATGACTTAAATATTGATTATGTTGTTTTACGTTGTCTTCAACATTTTTTATTTTGCAAGGGTAGTTTACGAAGAAGTGACGTCTATCAAAGATGGTGAAAAGGATCATATGAGTTTTGACAAGGACAGAGCCAGAAAAAAGTTTAGAAGATACTGAACTAAACTGTTGTAGTATACAGTGGCGGATCCAGGATCGATCCAAGAGGGGGCTATAAACATGGGACTACTACCAAACAAATAATCAAATCAAAACTTCAAATCAAAGCAATTAAGCAATTATCATTAGCCTCTTTAACAGCTTTTGGTTATTCTTTTGACTCAAGAATCATAAATGATGATCAACATAGAAATAACTAGATCCAACTGAATATGTATAATTCATAAATCATAATGCTTCATTCTTACCCTATCCGATCCGGCGTCCGCGTCCGCCCCGGCTCGGCTGCTCGCATGCTGGGCGGTCGGCGGTCGAGAACTGGAGAGGAGGCGCGGCCTCGCGGGCTGCGGCGCTGGAGAGCTAGAGCCTGGAATTGAATTGAATGAATGAATGAGCAAACAAATGGAATGAATGAATGGTGTCTGCCATTGTTGGTGCAGCGACTAGTAAATGCGATGCGAGGGCGAGAGAGTGACGAGCGCACCTCGGACTGCACGTTGACACCCTCCACCAGACCGCCACTTCCCTCCTGTTGGAGGTCGGCTGCTCGGGCGTGGTGGGCTGTCTGCTCTCTGGTCCTCCGGGCTTCGCAGTCCGCACCTCAGCTCGTCCGGCGACCGGCGGTCCGGCTCGGCCTCAGCCTCAGCGGGCGGCGGCTCCAAGTGACTAGGCGAGCTGGCGAAGTGGCGAGGTGCCGAGCAGCCGAGGTGCGGTGCAGGCGTGCGGGTGCGGCGGTCGGCGGCGGTGCTCCGGGGTGTCGGGCCATCGGGTCGGGGCGTGGGGCCGTGGGCGCCTCGCGCCTTGGCGGTGGCACAGACGCGCGATGCCGGCGTGGCGGCGCGGCGTCTCTGGGTGTCTCTTGGCGCGGCGGTGGCTGGTGACCGGTTAGGGGCTTAGGGCAGGCTGAGGCGCTGGGCCTCTGGTTGTTGGGCCGCGACCGGGACTGCAGCCCAAGCAGCCCCGGTCGTAAATCCGCCCCTGGTAGTATAACAACCCTTTTTACATTATGTTGTGTATATTTTAGAGTAGGGTACTTACACATGTAGTTCTGTGTGTGCGCAACCAAACGCCTTCCAGTGTGCTACGCTCTGCTAATAAAGCTTCAAGAATCTATGAGTGAAGCCTATATATGGAGAGGGAGAGGAGTCGAAAACAATAGCTTGGCTCAACTCGCTCTCGATCAAATGGGACTAGTCCGAGACCCCGTGGCTTGATTTTTTGCCCGGAAGTGAAACCCATGGAATACGAGGTGACTAAAGAATTGGGTGGAAAAGAGAGGTTGAGAGCTGGTTTGGTCACCAAGTATTTGGAGGGGATTCATGGACCATAGGGAGGAAATCCCTTTCTATTCAATCCTTGCTACCAAACTAGCGTTGAGAGGTCCGGAGGTAGAGCGAAGGTGGTGTGGGTTGAAAGGGGTGAGCTTGACAACAGCAGTAGGAGGACAGATCAATGGCGACATATGGAGTTAGGGAATAAGTGACAATGGGTAAATCACAAGCACGAGGCATGTTGTCGAGAAGATAAGGTGCAAAGAGAGGAGAGAAGATAAGTGAGAAAAAATGGAGGATGAAAATAAAATAAAAAAATATGTGGGCATTATGGACATCCTGGATATCTACTACCGAGAAAATATTTTATCAAACGTTTTATTAAAATAAATGCAACTCCATCAATAGAATTGCTCATGGAGCCAAAGCAAAAGGGCTCTACCAGTGAAGTCGAGTTGTACTAAATAGGGCCTTGATAATCTACATACGGTTGACACACGAATGCTAGAAATGATCATCAATAATTAATTGGAGCTTTAGACATGTCTATATAGGAGATGTGAGTTACATCTATTAGATAATCTATTGTCTTGAGTACACTGTAAACTTCCATCTATGGTGCGGGTACATATACAAGATTCTATCTATAGGCATGAGTGCTAGTATTGCCTTTCCTCCATTAATGCTAGAAATACAAAGAATTTCACCTATTCTAGTAATAATTCAAATCGCGTGTGCGAGTACCGATGGATATATCATACGCAATGCATCCAGAGTACAATATCTTAACATGGTATAGGTACATGTATAAAATTTTATCCAATGGACAATTTGTCGTTGACAGATATTTACTCGAGTCGTTTCTTACCCGAACTTCTTCCATCCCTCCCTACACTTACTTTAGATGTATTTTCATTCTAAGCTAAAACTCATGAATTAGATGCTTTGCTAGAAAGAATCTTAATAAGTTGTTTCGATCTCTCAATATAGCATATATAATGATGGATCTTTGTTGAGATTTGTTTTATTATAGTTGTTTTCACTAGTTGATGAACAACTAAAGAATCTCCCTAAAGAATAATTGGTACACTTCACTTCTCAATTTGATAAAGCTTTGCAGAATGTGAGAACAACAAAAAGAAGTGGGAGCCTCAAAGATGTTTTAAATGTGACTCTCTTAATCATAATTTTCCTAAGTGCCCAAACTTTTTAGTAGGATATATAAGGGATGCATATTGTCGGCGTTTCGACCCCGGGGGGTCCCTGGACCGACGAGTAAATTGTCGCTGCGTGTCCCAGCCCAGATGGGTCGGCGCGAGACGGAACACAAGGGGGAAAAGCAATAAGGGGAACCGCGGCTCGTGTTGTCCTGCGCCCAGGGCGGATGCGCTTGCAGTAGGGGGTTACAAGCGTTCGCGAGGGAGAGAGAGAGAGCCTGCTCGTCAACCCGTCCTCCCGCGCGGCCACCTTTTTTCGTACGAGGGCCCTGGACCTTCCTTTTATAGACGTAAGGAGAGGGCCCAGGTGTACAATGGGGGGTGTAGCAGTGTGCTAACGTGTCCGGCAGAGAGGAGCCAGAGTCCTATGTACATGCCGACGTGGCTGTTGGAGAGGTGTTGGTGCCCTGTTCATGTGATGTCGTGGCCGTCGGAGGAGCGCTTAAACCCTATAGAAGCACAGCTGTCGGGGCTGTCGGGACCTTGCTGACGTCTCCTTGCTTCCGTAGGGGGCTGAGGACCGCCGTCATCATGGAGCACGCGGGGTGTCATCATTACTTATTTTACTGAGGCGAGCCAGATAGGACGTCGGTCTTGTTCCCCGTAGCCTGAGCTAGCTAGGGGTAGGGTAATGATGTACCCCCTGTGACGTGGTTGGCCCGAGCCCAAGGTCGGGCGAGGCGGAGGCTCCTCCGAGGTCAAGGCTGAGTCCAAGCCCTGGGGTCGGGCAAGGCGGAGACCGTCTTTCGGGGTCGAGGTTAAGTCCGAGCCCTGGGGTCGGGCGAGGCGGAGACCGTCGTCCGAGGTCGAGGTTGAGTCCGAGCCCTGGGGTCGGGCGAGGCGGAGACCGTCTTCCGGGGTCGAGGTTGAGTCCGAGCCCTAGGGTCGGGCGAGGCGGAGCTTCCTATGGCGCCCGAGGCTGGACTTGGCTGCTATCAGCCTCACCCTGGCGGGTGGCACAGCAGTCGGAGCAGTGCAGGCGGCGCTGTTTTCCTATCAGGTCAGTCGGTGGAGGGGCAAAGTGATTGCGGTCACTTCAGCCTTGTCGACTGAGGAGCGCGCGTTAGGATAAGGTGTCAGGCGATCCTTGCATTGAATGCTCCTGTGATCCGGTCGGCTGGCGAGGTGATCTGGCCAAGGTTTCTTCTCCGCGAAGCCTGCCCGAATTGGGCCTCGAGCGAGTCGAAGGTGCGTCCGTTGCTTGAGGAGGCCCTCGGGCAAGGCATGAATCTGCCTGGGTATACCGTTCCTGCCCGAGGCTGGGCTCAGGTGAGGCGAGATTGCGTTCCTTGAGCGGACAGAGCTTTGTCCTGTATTGCGCCCATCAGGCCTTTGCAGCTTTATGCTGATGGTGTTTACCAGCCGAGTTTTAGGAGTCTTGGGGGTACCCCTAATTATGGTCCCTGACAGTAGCCCCTGAGCCTCGAAGGGAGTGTTGGCACTCGCTTGGAGGCTTTGTCGCATTTTTTTGCAAGGGGACTGGCCTTTCTTGGTTGCATTTTGTTCCAGTGGGTGTGCGCGAGCGCACCCGCCGGGTGTAGCCCCTGAGGCCTCGGAGGAGTGGTTTGACTCCTTCGAGGTCTTGATGCTTTTCGTGATGCCTCGGCCGGTCTGGTTGTTCCCTCATGCGAACTGGTCGTTGCCCGGGTGCATAGTCAGGTTCCGAGTTCTCGGGCTGGTATGTTGACGCTGTCAATGGTTTGGCCGGAGCCGGGTTCGCGAGTGCAGCACTCGAGCCTCTGCACAGGGCGAGAGGACGATCAGGGACTGACTCGGCCTTTTTCATACGCCCCTTCGTCGCCTTTCCGCGAGGAGGGGGGAAGCGCCATGTTGCCCTCGGAGGGCACCAAACATGGTGTCTCCAGTGAGTTGCTAACGGGTGATCCGAGTGGACACCCGTGCCCCATTCGATAAGGGTCGGCTAGTGGCCCAGAGGCGCGCTCCAAAAGTACTTGCAGGTGATTTGCCGGACCCGGTCCCGTTTGCTAGGGTCCGAGGGCTCGATGCCTCCCTCCGATGGGATTCCGTTATAGAATCGCTCCTGCTGGTCTCGGAAATGTCCTAGGGTACCTCGGGAGCGTAGCTCGAGCCTTGGTTATGTATCGAACGTACCCAGAGTCATCCCTCACTCTGCATGCTCTGGGGCGACTGTCGAACCCTTTGGGGGCCAGCCTACGAACCCCTGATCAGTAGTGGGCGCGGAGCCCGAGTGGCCTGAGGCGGCTGTTGAACCCTTCCGAGGGGCCAGCCTTCGAACCTCTGACCAGTAGTGGGCGCGGAGCCCGAATGCTCTGAGGCGGCTGTCGGGGCCTGAACATCTGTGTACTTGGGCGTAAAGTCGTGTTTCTTCCCTATTTCGAGCACCAGGTCTCGCCTGTCGGCTAGCTGAACCGCTTAACCAAGTGTGAGTTGCCCTGCGCGGAAGGTGACGAGTGAGGTATCCGTATCCCGGAGGCGTAGGAGTCCCTCGGCTCGGTCAGCCTTGCCACTCAAGGCTTCTCTTGCCCAGTTAAAGGGACCCTCGCCCGCTCTGCGATGAGCCAGAGCCAGAGGCAGCGGTGCTAGCATGGACAGAGGCGGAGTTGGCTCGAAAAGGGGGCTTCGTCGGTCCAGGCCGGAGAGGTGTAGCAGCGGCGGTCGGAGCCTGGCTGGGTCATCTACTGGCGAGACCAACCCCGGAGTTGGGCTGCCGAGGCCACGAGCCGGGCTAGTGTCCTTGGGGGATAGCTGGCTGAGGCCACGGAGCGGCCGGACAAGCCGTCTGCTTGGGCCAAGTTCCTAGAGGAGATCCTGGCAGCGATGGCCCAGGCATGGTGCTGACATCTTCCTTCGAGGTGGAGATCCTTCACCAATGTTGCCGTCCGAGGCCGGGTCAGATTCCGCCGAAGGTGGAAACGATGCCGAGGGTGCTGCTGCTCCCCCTATTGATGTCTGAACCTACAGGAGCAGTTTGTCTGTAGTGTGCGTATGTTTTTTGCGGCTGCCGAGGCCCAAACATGTCATTGTCGTGTTATAAAGCTGCGTTTCTTTTCCTCTTGTTTCGAGTATCAGGACTTGCTTGTCGGTAGCAGAATCGTTTATCCGAGCGAGAGTTACTTATCACGGAAGGTGATGAGTGAGGTATCCGTATCCCGGAGGCGTAGGAGTCCCTCAGCTCGGTTGACCTTCGCCGCTTACATGTACTCTTGCTCGTCCACGGGATTCTGTTATCGATATAGTCGAGAAGGCACGAAAAATCGTTTCGGCAGAGAAGTTTTCGAGCGTTAAGACTTGTTCGGTTAGCAGGATCGTTTATCCGAGCATGAGTTACTTATCGCAGAAGGTGATGAGTGAGGTATCCGTATCCCGGAGGCGTAGGAGTCCCTCGGCTCGGTCGGCCTTGCCGCTTACGTGTACTCCGTCGTTTTCAGGATCCCACTATCGACGTAGTCAAAAATCGCGAAAGATGTTCTGGCCGAAAGACTTTTTCCGAGGAAAAGTTTGACCCAGAGGGGGTTCCCCCCTTCTAGCCACCGAGGGAGGGTCGGGCTTTGCCGAGGCAAGGCTGACCCTTCCTCGATGGTTAGACTTTACTTGTGTATGTAAACAAGGTATATGAACGACTTTGAAAACACCTTAAGGGTAGAAGCGATGTAGCTGTCGGATGTTCCAAGCGTTGCTGTAGACCTCGCCTTGACTGTTAGCCAGCTTGTATGTTCCGGGCTTCAAAGTCTTGGCGATGATGAATGGCCCTTCCCAGGGAGGCGTGAGCTTGTGGCGCCCTTGGGCGTCTTGTCGTAGCCGAAGCACCAAGTCGCCCACCTGGAGGTCTCGGGACCGAACCCCTCAGGCGTGGTAGCATCGCAGGGACTGCTGATACCGCGCCGAGTGTAGTAAGGCCATGTCCCGAGCCTCTTCCAACTGGTCCGGTGAGTCTTCTCGGTTGGTCTGGTTGCTTCGGGCGTCGTATGCCCTCGTCCTCGGGGAGCCATATTCTAAGTCTGTGGGCAAGATAGCCTCAGCCCCATAGACTAGAAAAAATGGCGTGAAGCCCGTGGCTCGGCTCAGCGTCGTCCTCAGACTCCAGACCACCGAGGGGAGTTCCTTCATCCATCGCCTGCCGAACTTGTTGAGGTTGTTGTAGATTCTCGGCTTGAGTCCCTGTAGAATCATGTCGTTGGCACGCTCTACCTGCCCAATCGTCATGGGGTGAGCTACGGCGGCCTAGTCCACCCGGATATGGTGGTCCTCGCAGAAGTCCAGGAACTTCCTGCTGGTGAACTGGGTGCCGTTGTCGGTGATGATGGAGTTCAGGACTCCAAAGCAATGGATGATGTTGGTGAAGAACGCCACCGCCTATTCGGACCTGATGCTGTTTAGGGGTCGGACCTTGATCCACTTAGAGAATTTGTCGATAGCGACCAGCAGGTGCGTGAAGCCCCCAGGTGTCTTATGCAAGGGACCGATGAGGTCCAGTCCTCACACAGCAAACGGCTAGGTGATGGGTATTGTTTGCAGAGCCTGAGCGGGCAGGTGGGTCTGCCTTGCGTAGAATTGACACCCTTGGCAGGTGCGTACAATCCTAGTGGCGTCGGCCACCGCGGTTGGCCAGTAGAAACCTTGTCGGAAGGCGTTTCCAACGAGGGCTCGAGGCGCTGCGTGGTGACCGCAAGCCCCCGAGTGTATTTCTTGCAATAACTCCTGACCTTCGGCGACGGATATGCATCGCTGGAGGATTCCTGAGGGGCTGCGGTGGTAGAGCTCCTTTCCATCACCCAGCAAGACTAACGACTTGGCGCGCCGCGCCAATCGCCGAGCCTCAGTTCCATCGAGGGGTAGCTCTCCTCGGTGGAGATATTGTAGGTACGGGGTCTGCCAGTTTCGATTAGGCGGGACCCCATTCCGCTCCTCCTCGACGGGCAGTGCCTCACCCTCGGCGGCGAGGGTGCCTCGAGATGAGCCGAGGGTGCCTCGGGATGAGCCGAGGGTGCCTCAGGCAGGGTCGAGGGTGCCTCGGGCCGAGCCGAGGCCTTCTCGGGCTCGGGTGTGTCGTCGGTCTTGACGGAGGGTTGATGTAGGTCTTGGGAGAAGACGTCCGGGGGGACCGTTGTCCGCCCCGAGGCTATTTTAGCCAGCTCGTCCGCAGTCTCGTTGTACCGTCGGGTGAAGTGGTTGAGCTCGAGCCCGTAGAACTTGTCTTCCAGGCGCCGAACCTCGTCGCAGTAGACTTCCATCTTCGGGTCACGGCAATGGGAGTTCTTCATGACTTGGTCGATGACAAGCTGCGAGTCGCCACGAGCGTCGAGGCACCGAACCCCTAGCTCGATGGCAATGCACAACCCGTTAACCAGAGCCTCATACTCGGCCATGTTGTTGGACGCCGAGAAATGGAGGCGCAGCATGTAGCGGAGGTGTTTCCCGAGGGGTGAGATGAAGAGCAGGCCCGCGCCCGCTCCTGTTTTCATCAGCGACCCGTCGAAAAACATGGTCCAGAGTTCCGGTTGGATCGGAGCTGCTGGAAGCTGGGTGTCGACCCATTCAGCCACAAAGTCCGCCAATACTTGGGACTTGATGGCCTTCCGGGGAGCGAACGAGATTGTCTCGCCCATGATCTCCACCGCCCACTTTGCAATCCTACCCGAGGCCTCTCGGCACTGGATGATCTCCCCCAGGGGGAAGGATGACACCACAGTCACCGGATGAGACTCAAAGTAGTGTCGCAACTTTCGCCGCATCAGAATTATCGCATACAGTAGCTTCTGAATTTGCGGGTAGCGGATTTTGGTCTCGGACAGTACCTCACTGATGAAGTAGACCGGCCTCTGGACGAGCAATGCATGCCCTTCTTCTCATCTCTCGACTATGATCATGGCGCTGACCACCTGAGTGGTCGCGGCTACGTAGATCAGGAGAGCTTCTCCGGCAGCGGGGGGCACCAGGATGGGCGCGCCTGTAAGGAGCGCCTTCAAGTTCCCGAGGGCTTCCTCGGCCTCGGGGGTCCAAGTGAACCGCTCGGTCTTTCTTAAGAGGCGGTACAGGGGCAGGCCTCTTTCGCCGAGGCGCGAGATGAAGCGGCTCAGAGCCACAAGACATCCCATGACCCTTTGTACTCCTTTCAAGTCCTTAATAGGCCCCATGTTGGTGATGGCCGCGATTTTCTCCGAGTTGGCCTCGATGCCCCGCTCGGAGACGATGAACCCCAGGAGCATGCCCCGGGGGACTCCGAAGACACACTTCTCGGGATTGAGTTTTACGCCTTTCGCTTTGGGACACTTGAATGTCGTTTCAAGGTTGGAGAGGAGGTCGGAGGCTTTCTTCGTCTTGACTACGATGTCATCGACGTAAGCCTTGACCGTTCGGCCAATGTGCTATCCGAACACGTGGTTCATGCACCTTTGGTATGTCACGCCTGCATTCCTTAAACCGAATGGCATAGTAATATAGCAGTACATGCCAAAGGGTGTGATGAAAGAAGTCGCGAGCTGGTCGGACTCTTTCATCCTGATTTGGTGATACCCCGAGTAGGCATCAAGGAATGACAGGGTTTCGCACCCAGCAGTGGAATCCACGATTTGATCGATGCGAGGCAGAGGGTAGGGAACCTTCGGACATGCTTTGTTTAGACCAGTGTAGTCCACACACATCCGCCATTCCCCACCTTTCTTTTTCACCAGCACAGGGTTGGCTAGCCATTCGGGATGGAATACCTCTTTGATGAACCCTGTAGCCATCAGCTTGTGGATCTCCTTGTCTATGGCTCTGTGCTTTTCTTCGTCGAATCGGCGCAGTGGCTGCTTCACGGGTCGAGCTCCAGCTCGGATATCCAGCGAGTGCTCGGCGACATTCCTCGGTATGCCAAGCATGTCCGAGGGACTCCACGCAAAAACCTCGGCGTTTGCGCGGAGAAAGTCGACGAGCACTGCTTCCTATTTGGGGTTGAGCTTGGAGTCGATCCGTACTTGCTTGGAGGCGTCGTTGCTGGGGTCGAGAGGGACGGACTTAACTGGCTCTGCTGGCTCGAAGTTGCCGGCGTGACGTTTTGCATCTGGCACCTCCTTGGAGAGGCTCCCCAAGTCGGCGATGAGGGCCTCGGACTCGGCGAGGGCCTCAGCGTACTCCACACACTCCACGTCACATTCGTACGTGTGTCGGTATGTGGATCCGACGGTGATGACCCTGTTGGGGCCCGGCATCTTGAGCTTGAGGTAGGTGGAGTTGGGGACGGCCATGAACTTGGCGTAGCATGGTCTCCCCAGCACTGCGTGGTAGGTTCCTCAGAACCCGACCACCTTGAACGTGAGGGTTTCCATTCGGAAGTTGGAGGGAGTCCTGAAGCAGACGGGCAGATCGAGTTGCCCAAGGGGTTGGACACGCTTCCCAGGGATGATCCCATGAAAGGGTGCCGCACCGGCACGGATCGTAGACAAATCGACCTGCAAGAGCCCGAGGGTCTCGGCGTAGATGATGTTGAGGCTGCTTCCTCCGTCCATGAGGACCTTGGTAAGCCTGACGTTGCCGATGACGGGATCGACATCGAGCGAGTACTTCCCCAGGCTCGGCACGTGGTCGGGGTGGTCGCCTTGGTCGAAGGTGATGGGCTTGTCGGACCAGTCTAGGTAGACTGGCGCCGCCACCTTCACCGAGCAGACTTCCCGGCGCTCCTACTTGCGGTGCCGAGCCGAGGCATTCGCCACCCGCCCACCGTAGATCATGAAGCAGTCATGGACCTCGGGGAACTCCTCTGCCTTGGGGTCTTCCTTCTTGTCGTTGTCGTGGGCTTTGCCACCTCCCGCCGGTGGCTCGGCCTTGTGGAAGTAGCGCCGAAGCATGATGCAGTCCTCAAGGGTGTGCTTGACGGGGCCCTGCTGATAGGGGCACGACTCCTTGAGCATCTTGTCGAACAGGTTGGCCCTCCGGAAGGCTTCCGGGGGTTCCTGTGTTCGGCAGCGACGACAAGATCTGCGTCGGCGGCATCGCGTTTTGTTTGCGACTTCTTCTTGCCCTTCTTCTTCATGCTGAGCTGAGCGGACGCCTCGGGGACGTCTTCCTTCGGGCACCCCTGAGGCTGCTTGTCCTTCCGGAAGATGGCCTCGACCGCCTCCTGGCCAGAGGCGAACTTGGTGGCGATGTTGTAAGACCCAAAATTGGTAGAGGAAAAAAAAATATAAACAAAGTATCATAATGCTTTGGAAATTGGGAAAATAAGAAAAATGATGAGAAAAAGGGATTTGTCTTTTAAAGGAAACCATTTATACATCCCATGAAATAGATAACAAGGAGAATAAAACTTAAATTAGTAATATTAAAATAATATGGCTTATATTCACCTTTGGGTTTCAATTGATACATTTGAAAAATCTGAAAACTAAAATAGAAGTATAAATTTGAATTTGGAATAGAAAATAGAAAATAAAAGAGAAGGGAAGAACTAAGAAAAATATTACATAAAATAAAATAAATAAACATCCTTCACACTTATATCAATAAATTATACCTTGCAAACTGAGGACAAGTTATTCACAAAGTTTAAACTCAAACTCGAATTCAAATTGGATTTGAAAATGGAGAAAAGAAAATAGAAAATAAAAAAAAGAAAAAGAGAAAGGAAGCCAGCTGGGCCGACATCAACTAATTCGGCCCATCTCCGCTTTTCACCGTGCGGCCCAACTTCTCCCGCGGGCGCGCTCGCGCGCGTTCGCAGCCACTGACAACACGGGACCCGCCTACCAGCCTCTCCACTCGCTGCTCTGCCGGACCCACTGATCAGTCGCCCACTCACGTTCACTGTCTCTCGCTCACTGACGCGTGGGGCCGCATTGTCATCTTCGTCCTCCCAACGGAACGCGCGATTCCGCCGCATGCATGGTTACCGAATCCGCCGTGGTGGTCGGGGGTTCGGCTGGCCGGGCCGGCTCAACGACCCCCCCTATCTTCTCGAGCGCGGACTCGGACACCTTGCAGGGTACAAATAGGTAGCCGGCGCTCTTGAACAACTCAGTTCGTCGTACGTCGAGAGAAACCGAGTGCCGCCGCCGGTGAACTCCCTCGGTGAGGGAGGTTTTGCTTCGGTGCGTGTACAGGGGTGATCGTAATCGTCCGGGGAGTCTGTCCGCGCCTTCAATTTGGAACCGCGTGGCCTTGGGGTGGCTCGAATTGCTCACCGTCGTTCGAGCACCGCCGCGGGTCCGCCTCTCTCCGTGGCCAGCTCCCTCCACTGCCCTCCATCCGCGGTACGTGCTCTAATCGTGTTCGCCATCATTCCCTCTAGGTGTAGCACCGGTTAATTTGGGGATTTGTGGCGGTCGGGCGCGGATTTGGTTTGCTCCGGTGGGGTCGCGGCCGTCGATTTGGGCGGCGCCGCCGCGGGTGTGCTCGGGGTGATGACGATGGCGTTGGGCCGTTGGATCTAGTATGTGCGGCTGAGATTAGATCAGGCGATACCCTTTCGCGTGGATGATCTGGGCCGCTGATCTGCTAATAGACGAACCCGGTTGGATCTCGTTTCATAAAATCGTGATCGTAGGATTTGGATCGTGCGGTTATAAATGCGTACCGGTTCGTGGGGCTCGGGATCTAATCTGGGCCGTCCACTCTTGATCGGATGGTGCAGATTAGCGCGTACCCCTTCGGCCCAGCATTTTTGCTAAAGAGTCCCTGCGTTTAGTTGAAATCAACCCGCCGTCCAGGGACCCTGTTCCCTGTGTCTCGGGATTCTTGCGCCGAGCCCCCTGTGCTTCTGTTGAATTGAGGCCCAGACCA
Source organism: Zea luxurians (assembly GCA_029449295.1). Classification (NCBI taxonomy): domain Eukaryota; kingdom Viridiplantae; phylum Streptophyta; class Magnoliopsida; order Poales; family Poaceae; genus Zea; species Zea luxurians. The sequence continues at coordinate 221,786 of JAOPSE010000552.1, read as the reverse complement.
GTGAATAGGAAAATCATAGAAAATGATTTAGAAAATGATTTTTAGTGTTAAAATAAATCCAGAAACTTATTTAATTCATAACTAATTCATTTTAGCTCCTTTTTGATCCATTCCAGTTGCAATAATTTTGTTTTAACATTATTTATCACCTAGTACCTTTGTTTAGCCATGAAACTTGAAGCAAAATTGTTCATTTGAATTAATCTGTTCTAGATGCTTAATAACTTCAGAAATTCATAACTAAATAACTATAACTCCAAATTTAGTGGTTCTTGTTTCTACGATCTCGTTACGACGCGTAGATTATTATTATTCAGTTTGTACTTATGTTTGGTGTAATATTAATTTTGCCTATACAATGTTTGTTTGTATTGCTACGACTAGAGCGAGGTCACGTGCCACCTGAAGATCATCCTGGTACCTGGATTCTCAAGGCCCAGGCAAGTTGTGCCCTTGATCACTTCTTTTTACCCAGCCATGTTCTGATTAATCATAATGATCTGCATAGGTTAATTTTGATGGGACCCAATAGGTTACCTAGTTTGATTATCTTTATACCTTGTTTACCACTGATCTTTCTGGGTAGTACTTGCTAGTGCTATATGTGGTTTTGGGTATGGAGATACACTATTCATGATTACACTTTTGTTATCAGTTGTTATTTATGGTTCATGTTAAGATCATTATGTTAATTGGAACATGGAGCGACCACCCGGGAAAACAGTGCTACCACAAGGGTGGAATGGGACGCCCTTGGCTGATTAATTAGGAAAGCTAGTGGAAGACTACCTTACCCGAAAGGGGCAAGGGCAGTAGGGGAGAGGTCAGTGTAGGGAGGCCCTCGGGAGGATTTTGCTGCGATGGCGGTCCTGCAAGGGATTCCTGCACTGGATCTTCCTATAAACTGTAGCGGGTTTTCGGAAGCTAGTGGAACTTTGTAAAGGCCTCGTAGTGTTACCCTGCCTCGCTTCCTTGGTAGAGGTGTATGGGATTCATGACCCCTTGGCAGATGGGTAACACGGCTTGTGGGTAAAGATGCGCAACCTCTGCAGAGTGTAAAACTGGTATACTAGCCGTGCTCACGGTCATGAGCAGCTCGGACCCTCACATGATTAAATTATGGAACTTAAACTCAATTTGTCATATGCATTGCATCGCAGGTGATGTTGTTACTTTTGTTCTACTACTTAATTGGGCTGGTATTTACTTATACTTAGTAATTGCTAATAAAATTTTGACCAACTTTAAAAGCAATGCTCAGCTCTAACCATCTTCTTTGGTAAGCCTTACACTTCACGTGAGCTCCCACCTTTGGCGAGTTCATGCACATTATTCCCCACAACTTGTTGAGCGATGAACGTATGTGAGCTCACTCTTGCTGTCTCACATACACCACAGGTCAAGACCAGGTACTGCAGGATGATGCTCATGGAGGATGCTGTGATGAGTTCGTGAGTGGTCTAGGTCGTCGTCTCCCAGTCAACTTTGGGTTGCTGGACCGTTGTCTCCTTATAATGTAATTATTTATTTTGTATAGAACTCCTGTTATATATAAAGTTGTGACATTCGATCCTGTGCCACTATACATCATATGTATGAGACTTGGTCCCAGCATACCTGGTGTTTATGTTAACCCCGGGTTTTGGACCCCTAAAATCCGGGTGTTACAGAAGTGGTATCAGAGGAATGTTGACTGTAGGACGAAACCTAGATAGAACTGGACAACCATTCTTTACTTACCTTTGCTACTCTGATTCTTTCTAAACTTATCTTAATCTTTTCTCATCTATTTCCGCTTTACTCTGATTATTCTTACCTTTTCACTTCTAAAGACAAACTTGGATTTCACACCTTGAAATCCTGTGACTGAAGTAACCTTTAGGAATAGGAGACCTAATTCTAGGAACAAAAACAAAACTATTTTTATAAGTGTCTATGTATTTGAATGTTTGCTCTTATGAAATATGTCTGATTTGGATCTTTGTTTGAGTGTGATGGGTCGTGGATTAATGTCCACAATTGCATCTGCATATACACATAGGTATAAAAATATATTTATAAAATAACTAGACAACCTAGATTATTCCCATTGGAACATATCTAGCTTAAGAGATTTATCTTATCCTAAAAGATTTCATTCTAACCAATTCATCTTATCTTAAAAGATTCTCCCTTATCTTAATAAGATCCATCTCATCTTAAAAGATACTCATCATATCTTGAAAAGATTTTATCTCTTCCTAATAGATCTAACTGACCTCAAAAGATTCTATCTTATCTTTATGGATCTGTCTTATCCTAATAAGCATACTTATCCACCCTAGTTTAACAACCATGACCTAATGCAAATTAATTAGGTCTTATCTAGTCAAACAAGTCACACCAATCTAACCTAGATCTGATCAAATCTAAAGTGACTTATCAAACATGTTAGATAATACTGATGAAATAGTTTAGACTCTACCACTATAGAACAGGTCTTAACTTAGTTCACCCTGCACTAAATTAAGAATGACAGATCGACTTGGCCATATGCAACTACCTTAACCATCTGATAGTTGCATAACCCCTCAATTTTAACCTAGCAAGAGATTCTATCTTATCATAACATAATTAACTAATTTCAAAACATCCTAACATATTCTACCCTGTTGGACCTATCTAACCTAAACTAGTCTAATCTAGTCATATCCAATTTAATCTAGATCTTATCTTACCTAATGTGACCTGATCCAGTGTGGTCTAATGTTATCTAACTTAATGTGGTTCACTTAAACAGATTGATGACACTAGTAGAAGAGATTAGACCCCACTAGCCATGTATTAACTTATCTTAGCACATTGGATCAATTCAACCATGAGCTAACCCAACCCATAGTTGCCATAATGAATGGTATGACCTTTCTATTCCCACCTAACAACAAACAAACTTTTAACCTACATCTTGTAGTCTATCCCACCCATATACATCTCTCATCTTGACAGATTCCATCCTACCCTTAGATATTCACCTTATATGATTTGTTACCCCAATCTGGACATAAAACAAAGATTAAGCCCTACCCAAGAATCTTTAGATTGTAACCAGCTACTAAGCTTATTCATTCCGCCTATTGAATAATTTCCTTTGCAAAACTATTACCATATGCTTCTAACTTTCATGGTCAATACCAGGAAAGGAAAGATTATCACGTAACAGCAAACAGAAATGAATCCTCCAAATCCTCCACCTGTTGAGATCAATCAAGTGGTTGCTACCCAAAGACTGGTAATACAACAATTAACAGACCTGGTGACCGAGATGCAAAATCAGATAAGACAACAACGCGAGGAAATACGTCAGGCCCGTCAAGAAATAAGGCAAGCACGGTTGGAGAGACAACAACAACAACAACCCCCACCACCAACAGCTTCACCAAGCTACATAGATATAAATTATGATGATTTGTAAGATCTAGGTGTTACTATAGTTAGTAGATGATATGATAATATTTTTGAAGAAATAATAAGGTCTATTGACCCTAAGTATTGTTAAAGAATTATACCTCATGCTGAGATTTCTTTGTTTGTGCATATGTCCCGAGAACAATATAAATATACATCTTTTTCTTACAAATCTCGAGGACGAGATTATTTTTAAGGGGGTAGGATTTGTAAGACCCAAAATTGGTAGAGGAAAAAAAAATATAAACAAAGTATCATAATGCTTTGGAAATTGGGAAAATAAGAAAAATGATGAGAAAAAGGGATTTGTCTTTTAAAGGAAACCATTTATACATCCCATGAAATAGATAACAAGGAGAATAAAACTTAAATTAGTAATATTAAAATAATATGGCTTATATTCACCTTTGGGTTTCAATTGATACATTTGAAAAATCTGAAAACTAAAATAGAAGTATAAATTTGAATTTGGAATAGAAAATAGAAAATAAAAGAGAAGGGAAGAACTAAGAAAAATATTACATAAAATAAAATAAATAAACATCCTTCACACTTATATCAATAAATTATACCTTGCAAACTGAGGACAAGTTATTCACAAAGTTTAAACTCAAACTCGAATTCAAATTGGATTTGAAAATGGAGAAAAGAAAATAGAAAATAAAAAAAAAAGAAAAAGAGAAAGGAAGCCAGCTGGGCCGACATCAACTAATTCGGCCCATCTCCGCTTTTCACCGTGCGGCCCAACTTCTCCCGCGGGCGCGCTCGCGCGCGTTCGCAGCCACTGACAACACGGGACCCGCCTACCAGCCTCTCCACTCGCTGCTCTGCCGGACCCACTGATCAGTCGCCCACTCACGTTCACTGTCTCTCGCTCACTGACGCGTGGGGCCGCATTGTCATCTTCGTCCTCCCAACGGAACGCGCGATTCCGCCGCATGCATGGTTACCGAATCCGCCGTGGTGGTCGGGGGTTCGGCTGGCCGGGCCGGCTCAACGACCCCCCCTATCTTCTCGAGCGCGGACTCGGACACCTTGCAGGGTACAAATAGGTAGCCGGCGCTCTTGAACAACTCAGTTCGTCGTACGTCGAGAGAAACCGAGTGCCGCCGCCGGTGAACTCCCTCGGTGAGGGAGGTTTTGCTTCGGTGCGTGTACAGGGGTGATCGTAATCGTCCGGGGAGTCTGTCCGCGCCTTCAATTTGGAACCGCGTGGCCTTGGGGTGGCTCGAATTGCTCACCGTCGTTCGAGCACCGCCGCGGGTCCGCCTCTCTCCGTGGCCAGCTCCCTCCACTGCCCTCCATCCGCGGTACGTGCTCTAATCGTGTTCGCCATCATTCCCTCTAGGTGTAGCACCGGTTAATTTGGGGATTTGTGGCGGTCGGGCGCGGATTTGGTTTGCTCCGGCGGGGTCGCGGCCGTCGATTTGGGCGGCGCCGCCGCGGGTGTGCTCGGGGTGATGACGATGGCGTTGGGCCGTTGGATCTAGTATGTGCGGCTGAGATTAGATCAGGCGATACCCTTTCGCGTGGATGATCTGGGCCGCTGATCTGCTAATAGACGAACCCGGTTGGATCTCGTTTCATAAAATCGTGATCGTAGGATTTGGATCGTGCGGTTATAAATGCGTACCGGTTCGTGGGGCTCGGGATCTAATCTGGGCCGTCCACTCTTGATCGGATGGTGCAGATTAGCGCGTACCCCTTCGGCCCAGCATTTTTGCTAAAGAGTCCCTGCGTTTAGTTGAAATCAACCCGCCGTCCAGGGACCCTGTTCCCTGTGTCTCGGGATTCTTGCGCCGAGCCCCCTGTGCTTCTGTTGAATTGAGGCCCAGTCCAGTGAATAGGAAAATCATAGAAAATGATTTAGAAAATGATTTTTAGTGTTAAAATAAATCCAGAAACTTATTTAATTCATAACTAATTCATTTTAGCTCCTTTTTGATCCATTCCAGTTGCAATAATTTTGTTTTAACATTATTTATCACCTAGTACCTTTGTTTAGCCATGAAACTTGAAGCAAAATTGTTCATTTGAATTAATCTGTTCTAGATGCTTAATAACTTCAGAAATTCATAACTAAATAACTATAACTCCAAATTTAGTGGTTCTTGTTTCTACGATCTCGTTACGACGCGTAGATTATTATTATTCAGTTTGTACTTATGTTTGGTGTAATGTTAATTTTGCCTATACAATGTTTGTTTGTATTGCTACGACTAGAGCGAGGTCACGTGCCACCTGAAGATCATCCTGGTACCTGGATTCTCAAGGCCCAGGCAAGTTGTGCCCTTGATCACTTCTTTTTACCCAGCCATGTTCTGATTAATCATAATGATCTGCATAGGTTAATTTTGATGGGACCCAATAGGTTACCTAGTTTGATTATCTTTATACCTTGTTTACCACTGATCTTTCTGGGTAGTACTTGCTAGTGCTATATGTGGTTTTGGGTATGGAGATACACTATTCATGATTACACTTTTGTTATCAGTTGTTATTTATGGTTCATGTTAAGATCATTATGTTAATTGGAACATGGAGCGACCACCCGGGAAAACAGTGCTACCACAAGGGTGGAATGGGACGCCCTTGGCTGATTAATTAGGAAAGCTAGTGGAAGACTACCTTACCCGAAAGGGGCAAGGGCAGTAGGGGAGAGGTCAGTGTAGGGAGGCCCTCGGGAGGATTTTGCTGCGATGGCGGTCCTGCAAGGGATTCCTGCACTGGATCTTCCTATAAACTGTAGCGGGTTTTCGGAAGCTAGTGGAACTTTGTAAAGGCCTCATAGTGTTACCCTGCCTCGCTTCCTTGGTAGAGGTGTATGGGATTCATGACCCCTTGGCAGATGGGTAACACGGCTTGTGGGTAAAGATGCGCAACCTCTGCAGAGTGTAAAACTGGTATACTAGCCGTGCTCACGGTCATGAGCAGCTCGGACCCTCACATGATTAAATTATGGAACTTAAACTCAATTTGTCATATGCATTGCATCGCAGGTGATGTTGTTACTTTTGTTCTACTACTTAATTGGGCTGGTATTTACTTATACTTAGTAATTGCTAATAAAATTTTGACCAACTTTAAAAGCAATGCTCAGCTCTAACCATCTTCTTTGGTAAGCCTTACACTTCACGTGAGCTCCCACCTTTGGCGAGTTCATGCACATTATTCCCCACAACTTGTTGAGCGATGAACGTATGTGAGCTCACTCTTGCTGTCTCACATACACCACAGGTCAAGACCAGGTACTGCAGGATGATGCTCATGGAGGATGCTGTGATGAGTTCGTGAGTGGTCTAGGTCGTCGTCTCCCAGTCAACTTTGGGTTGCTGGACCGTTGTCTCCTTATAATGTAATTATTTATTTTGTATAGAACTCCTGTTATATATAAAGTTGTGACATTCGATCCTGTGCCACTATACATCATATGTATGAGACTTGGTCCCAGCATACCTGGTGTTTATGTTAACCCCGGGTTTTGGACCCCTAAAATCCGGGTGTTACAGATGTCCATCAGCTCGCTTGCCCTGGTGGGAGTCTTGCGACCCAGCTTGCTCACCAGGTCACGGCAAGTGGTGCCGGCGAGGAACGCGCCAATGACATCTGAGTCGGTGATGTTGGGCAGCTCGGTGCGCTGCTTCGAAAATCACCGGATGTAGTCCCGCAGGGATTCTCCCGACTGCTGGCGGTAGCTTCGGAGATCCCAGGAGTTCCCAGGGTGCACGTATGTGCCCTGGAAGTTTCCGACGAAAGCTTTGACCAGGTCGTCCCAGTTGGAGATCTGCGCAGGAGGCAGATGCTCCAGCCAGGCTCGGGCGGCGTCGGAGAGGAACAGGGGGAGGTTGAGGATGGTGAAGTTGTCATCGTCCGTTCCACCCAGCTAGCACGCCAGCCGGTAGTCCGTGAGCCACAGTTCCGGCCTTGTCTCCCCCGAGTACTTGGTGATGGTAGTCGGGGTCCGGAACTGGGTCGGGAACGGCGCCCGTCGTATGGCCCGACTGAAAGCTTGCGGACCGGGTGGTTCGGGCGAGGGGCTCCAATCCTCCCCGCTGTCGTAGCGTCCCCCACGCCTGGGGTGGTAGCCTCGGCGCACCTTTTCGTCGAGGCGGGCTAGACGGTCATGGCGATGGCGCTCATTGCCGAGGCGGCCCAGGGCCGCAGGCGCTGTGTCACGCGTGCGCCCGGTGTGGACTGAGGCTTCCCGCATGAATCAGGAAGTCGCGGCGCGATGCTCCGGGGGGTACCCCTGCCTTCGAGAGGCAGAGCTTTCGGCCCGTCGGACCGCGGCATCCTCTAGGAGATTCTTGAGTTCTCCCTGGATACGCCGCCCCTCGGTGGTGGATGGTTCCGGCATCGCTCGGAGTAGTATTGCTGCTGCAGCCAGGTTCTGGCCGACCCCACTGGAAGCCGGGGGCAGCCTTGCCCTGGCATCGTCAGTGATGCGGTGTTGGATGTCCTAGGGCAGATGACGTGCTTCTCCGGCTGGTGCTCGGCCTGCCCACACCTGCCCGATGTTCTGCCGGAGCTACGCAAGTTGCCCTGCTTCCTCGTCGAGCCTGGCCTGCATCTCGCGGATTTGCTCGAGCTGTGCGTCCTGACCCCCCGCAAGGACTGGGACCACAGCTAGCTCCCGAAGGATGTCAACGCGAGGCGTAGGCCTAGGGGGATCGCCGTCCTCCAGCATACCAAGGTGGTTGCCTTCGTCGAGACCCCCTAGATTGACGTGGAAACATTCGTGACTTGGGCCACAGTCCTCGTCGCCGAGGCTGTGGCTATCATCGGAGCAATCGGAGAGGCAGTAGTCACATGCGGTCATGATTCATGAAGTCCCGCATGGCACTGGGGTTCCCGAGCCCGGAGAAATCCCAACCATTGTCGGGCTCGTCATCTTCCTCAGAACCCAGGGGCCCGTAGGTCGAGATGGCCGTCAATCGGTCCCAGGTTGACCACATATGATACCTTGGAAGGTTCGGATATGCCTTTATGAAAGCGTCCACCGAAGCGGGGTCGCTTGGTGGGTCGAAGCTGAATCTAAAAGGCAAAGGGTGGAAAACGGACGGTACCTCTTGATCGACGGATGGTGACGGAGTCGCATCGGGGACGGACTGCACCGTTATCTCAGGTACGAGGCTAACGCCCAGCAGGTCCTTCACGAGCGTGCTGGCGTCATTCGTCCGCTTGGGGTTGGCGTGTCGTGAGGAAGCGACGCCTGTCTTTGTCTCAGACGCGAGGTCGACGCCCGACGTGTCCCCAGCTGGGGCGCCGGCGTCGTCGACTCGCTCGACAGCCGACGAGGTGCCGCCTCCTGCTTGGCCATGATTGCCCCGCCTCCTCCTCCGTCGACGGGGAAGGTGACGGGACAGACTCGGATGCTTTTTGTCGGGGACCATAATTAGGGGTACCCTCAAGACTCCAAATTCTCAGCTGGTAACCCCCATCAGCATAAAGCTGCAAAGGCCTGATGGGTGCGATTAAGTCACGGATCAGTCCATTCGAGCGACTCGATCGTGCCTCGCCCGAGCCTAGCCTCGGACAAGGGCAGCCGACCCCGGAGGATTTTCGTCTCGCCCGAGGCCCCCCTCCAACGGCGGACACATCTCCGGCTCGCCCGAGGCCCTGCCTTCGCTAAGAAGCAACCCTGACCAAATCGCCGCACCGACCGACCAAGTCGCAGGAGCATTTAACGCAAAGGTGACCTAACACCTTTATCCTGACGCGCGCCCCCCGGCAGAGCTGAAGTGACCGCCGTCACTTCACCGCTCCACTGACCGGCCAGACAGAAGGACAGCGCCGCCTGCGCCACTCCGACCGCAGTGCCACTTGACAGAGTGAGACTGACAGGAAGTCAGGCCCTGCCAAAGGCACCATAGGAAGCTCCGCCCGACCCAGGGCTCGGACTCGGGCTAAGTCCCAGAAGACGGCGAACTCCGCTCCGCCCGACCCAGGGCTCGGACTCGGGCTAAGTCCCGGAAGACGGCGAACTCCGCTCCGCCCGACCCAGGGCTCGGACTCGGGCTAAGTCCCGGAAGACGGCGAACTCCGCTCCGCCCGACCCAGGGCTCGGACTCGGGCTAAGTCCCGGAAGACGGCGAACTCCGCTACGCCTGACCCAGGGCTCGGACTCGGGCTAAGTCCCGGAAGACGACGAACTCCGCTTCGCCCGACCCCAGGGCTCGGACTCGGGCTCAGCCCCAGAAGACGACGAACTCCGCTTCGCACGACCCTAGGGCTCGGACTCCGCCCTGGCCTCTGCCGAACGACCTCCGCCTCGCCCGACCCAGGGGCTCGGACTCGGCCTCGGCCATGGGAGACAGACTCGACCTCGGCTTCGGAGGAGCCTCCACGTCGCCCAACCTAGGGCGCAGGCCAGCCACGTCAACAGGAAGCGCCATCATCACCCTACCCCGAGCGGACTCGGGCCGCAGAGAACAAGACCGGTGTCCCATCTGGCTAGCTCCGCCAGATAGGCAATAATGGCGCCCCGCATGCTCTGTGATGACGGCGGCTCTCAGCTCTCTTACGGAAGCAGGAGGACGTCAGCAAGGACTCAACCGCTCCGACAGCTGTCCCTCCATCAGGCTTCATCGCTCCTCCGACGGCCACGACGTCACACCAGCTGGGTGCCAAAATCTCTCCGGCTGCCACATCGGCATGTACTTAGGGCGCTAGCTCTCCCCCGCTAGACACGTAGCACTCTGCTACACCCCCATTGTACACCTGGATCCTCTCCTTACACCTATAAAAGGAAGGACCAGGGCCTTCTTAGAGAAGGTTGGCCACGCGGGGACGAGGACGGGACAGGCGCTCTCTTGGGGCCGCTCGCTTCCCTCTCCCGCGTGGACGCTTGTAACCCCCTACTGCAAGCGCACCCGACCTGGGCGCGGGACAAACACGAAGGCCGCGGGATTCCCACCTCTCTCACGCCGGTCTCCGGCCGCCTCGCTCCTTTCCCCCCTTCGCGCTCGCCCACGCGCTCGACCCATCTAGGCTGGGGCACGCGGCGACACTCACTCGTCGGCCCGAGGGACCCCCCGGTCTCGAAACACCGACAGTTGGCGCGCCAGGTAGGGGCCTACTGCGTGTTGACGAACAGCTTCCCGTCAAGATCCAGATGGGTAGTCTCCAGCAACCTCTCCGACCCGGGACGGTGCTCCGTTTCGGGAGTCTTGGGTTCATGTCCTTCGACGGCAGCTACGACATGATACTCCTTCCACCGCCGCGCGACAACGACAATGGCGGCCGACAGCCCGCCCGCCGGCGGCGGAATCGACGACGTCTTCCTCACGTGGTGGAAGAATAGCATTCGAGCTCGCCCCGTCCTCTCCCCCGCCAACGGAGGAGGAGGCGGGGCAACCAAGGCCAAGCAGGAGGCCGCGCCTCGTCGGCTGTCGAGCGAGTCGACGTCCCTAGCACCCCAACGGGGGGCGCGTCGGGCGTCGACCTCACGTTTGAGACAAAGGCGAGCGCTGTCTCCCCGCGACACGCCAATCCCGAGCAAGCGGACGACGCCAGCACGCTTGCGGAAGGCTTGCTGGGCGTCTCCCTCGTACCTGAGATGACGGTGCAGTCAGTCCTCGACGTGACTTCATCGCCGTTCGTCGACCAAAAGGTACCGACCGATTCCCATCCTACGTCATTTGGATTCAGCCTCAACCCGCCTAGCGACCTTGCTTTGGCGGGCACTCTCGTAGAGGCGAGTTCAAACCCTCCGGGGTTTCGCATGCGGTCGCCTTGGGACCGGCTGACGGACGTCTCGACCTATGGGCCCTCCGGGTCCGAGGAAGACGACGACCCCAGCATCTGTTGGGATTTCCCTGGACTTGGCAACCCTAGTGCCATGCGGGACTTCATGACCGCATGTGACTACTGCCTCTCCGACTGTTCCGACGGTAGCCGCAGCCTCGACGACGAGGACTGCGGCCCAAGCCGCGAATGTTTCCACGTCGATCTAGGGGGTCCCTCCGAAGGCAATCATCTCGGCATGCCGGAGGACGGTGATCTCCCTAGGCCGGTGCCTCGCGCTGACATCCGGCGGGAGCTAGCTGTGGTCCCCGTTCCGGTGGGGGGTCACGACCCACAGCTCGAGCAAGTCCGCGGGGCGCAGGCCAGGCTCGACGAGGGAGCAGGAGTGCTTGAGCCGATCCGCCGGGATGTCGGGCAGGCATGGGCGGGCCAACCCCCGGCCGGAGAAATACGTCACCTGCCCTAGGGTCTCCAGCTCCGTGCCGCCAACGACGTCAGGGTCAGGCCGCCACCCGCATCCAGTGGGGTCGGTCAGAACCTGGCTGCAGCAGCGATGCTTCTCCGCGCGATGCCGGAGCCATCAACCACCGAGGGTCGGCGAATACAGGGAGAGCTCAAGAATCTCCTGGAAGGCGCTGCGGTCCGACGGGCCGAGAGCTTTGCCTCCCGAAGGCAGGGATATCCCTCGGAACCTCATGCCGCGACTTCCTGATTCATGCGGGAAGCCTCGGTCTACCCCGGGCGCACGCGCAACACCACGCCTGCGGCCCCGGGCCACCTCGGCAACGAGCACCATCATCGCGACCGTCGGGCCCACCTCGACGAGAGGGTGCACCGAGGGTATCACCCTAGGCGTGGGGGACGCTACGACAGCGGGGAGGATCAGAGTCCCTCGCCCGAACCACCCGGTCCGCAGGCCTTCAGCCGGGCCATCCGGCGGGCACCGTTCCCGACCCGGTTCTGACCCCCGACTACTATCACAAAGTACTCGGGGGAAACGAGACCGGAACTGTGGCTCGCGGACTACCGCCTGGCCTGCCAGCTGGGTGGAACGGACGACGACAACCTCATCATCCGCAACCTCCACCTGTTCCTCTCCGACACCGCTCGCGCCTGGTTGGAGCACCTGCCTCCGGGGCAGATCTCCAACTGGGATGACCTGGTCCAAGCCTTCGCCGGCAATTTCCAGGGCACGTATGTGCGCCCCGGGAATTCCTGGGACCTCCGAAGCTGCCGGCAGCAGCCGGGAGAGTCTCTCCGGGACTACATCCGGCGATTCTCGAAGCAGCGCATCGAGCTGCCCAACATCACCGACTCGGATGACATCGGCGCGTTCCTTGCCGGCACCACCTGCCGCGACCTGGTGAGCAAGTTGGGTCGCAAGACCCCCACCAGGGCGAGCGAGCTGATGGACATCGCCACCAAGTTCGCCTCTGGCCAGGAGGCGGTCGAGGCTATCTTCCGAAAGGACAAGCAGCCCCAGGGCCGCCCATCGGAAGATGCTCCCGAGGCGTCTACTCCGCGCGGCGCCAAGAAGAAAGGCAAGAAGAAGTCGCAAGCGAAACGTGACGCCGCCGACGCGGACCTTGTCGCCGCCGTCGAGTACAAGAACCCTCGGAAGCCCCCCGGAGGTGCCAACCTCTTCGATAAGATGCTCAAGGAGCCGTGCCCCTATCATCAGGGGCCCGTCAAGCACACCCTTGAGGAGTGCGTCATGCTTCGGCGCCACTTCCACAGGGCCGGGCCACCCGCGGAGGGTGGCAGGGCCCGCAACGACGACAAGAAGGAAGATCACCAAGCAGGAGAGTTCCCTGAGGTCCGCGACTGCTTCATAATCTACGGTGGGCATGCGGCGAATGCCTCGGCACGGCACCGCAAGCAAGAGCGCCGGGAGGTCTGCTCGGTCAAAGTGGCGGCGCCGGTCTATCTGGACTGGTCCGACAAGCCCATCACCTTCGACCAAGACGACCACCCCGACCACGTGCCGAGCCCGGGGAAATACCCGCTCGTCGTTGACCCCGTCATCAGCGACGTCAGGCTCACCAAGGTCCTTATGGACGGGGGCAGCAGCCTCAACATCATCTACGCCGAGACCCTCAGGCTCCTGCGCGTCGATCTGTCCTCCGTCCGAGCAGGTGCTGCGCCCTTCCACGGGATCATTCCCGGGAAGCGCGTCTAGCCCCTCGGACGACTCGACCTTCCCGTCTGCTTCGGAACGCCCTCCAACTTCCGAAGGGAGACTGACGTTCGAGGTGGTCGGGTTCCGAGGAACCTACCACGTGGTACTGGGGAGGTCATGCTACGCGAAGTTCATGGCCGTCCCCAACTACACCTACCTGAAGCTCAAGATGCCGGGCCCCAACGGGGTCATCACCGTCGGCCCCACGTACAAACACGCGTTCGAATGCGACGTGGAGTGCGTGGAGTACGCCGAGGCCCTCGCCGAGTCCGAGGCCCTCATCGCCGATCTGGAAAGCCTCTCCAAAGAGGTGCCAGACGTGAAGCGTCATGCCGGCAACTTCGAGCCAGTGGAGACGGTTAAGGCCGTCCCCCTCGACCCTAGTGGCGACGCCTCCAAGCAGATCCGGATCGGTTCCGGGCTCGACCCCAAATAGGAAACAGTGCTCGTCGACTTTCTCCGCGCGAACGCCGACGTCTTCGCGTGGAGTCCCTCGGACATGCCCGGCATACCGAGGGATGTCGCCGAGCACTCGCTGGATATTCGGGCCGGAGCCCGACCCGTCAAGCAGCCTCTGCGCCGATTCGACGAGGAGAAGCGCAGAGCGATAGGCGAGGAGATCCACAAGCTAATGGCAGCCGGGTTCATCAAAGAGGTATCCCATCCTGAATGGCTTGCCAACCCTGTGCTTGTGAGAAAGAAAGGGGGGAAATGGCGGATGTGTGTAGACTACACTGGTCTCAACAAAGCATGTCCGAAGGTTCCCTACCCTCTGCCTCGCATCGATCAAATCGTGGATTCCAATGCTGGGTGCGAAACCCTATCTTTCCTCGATGCCTACTCGGGGTACCACCAAATCAGGATGAAAGAGTCCGACCAGCTCGTGACTTCTTTCATCACGCCCTTCGGCATGTACTGCTATGTCACCATGCCGTTCGGTTTGAGGAATGCGGGCGCGACGTACCAGCGGTGCATGAACCATGCGTTCGGCGAACACATCGGTCGCACGGTCGAGGCCTACGTCGATGACATCGTAGTCAAGACGAGGAAAGCTTCCGACCTCCTCTCCGACCTTGAAGTGACATTTCGATGTCTCAAGGCGAAAGGCGTCAAGCTCAATCCCGAGAAGTGTGTCTTCGGGGTGCCCCGGGGCATGCTCTTGGGGTTCATCGTCTCCGAGCGGGGCATCGAAGCCAACCCGGAGAAGATCGCAGCCATCACCAGCATGGGTCCCATCAAGGACTTAAAGGGCGTACAGAGGGTCATGGGATGTCTTGCGGCTCTGAGCCGCTTCATCTCACGCCTCGGCGAAAGAGGCCTGCCTCTGTACCGCCTCTTAAGGAAGGCCGAGCGCTTCACTTGGACCCCTGAGGCCGAGGAAGCTCACGGGAACCTGAAGGCGCTCCTCACAAAGGCGCCTATCTTGGTGCCTCCAGCTGACGGAGAACCCCTCTTGGTCTATGTCGCCGCGACCACTCAGGTGGTTAGCGCCGCGATTGTGGTCGAGAGGCAAGAAGAGGGGCATGCATTGCCCGTTCAGAGGCCAGTTTACTTCGTGAGCGAGGTACTGTCCGAAACCAAGATCCGCTACCCACAAGTTCAGAAGCTGCTGTATGCAGTGATCCTGACGCGACGGAAGTTGCGACACTACTTCGAGTCTCATCCGGTAACTGTGGTGTCATCCTTCCCCCTAGGGGAGATCATCCAGTGCCGAGAGGCCTCGGGCAGGATTACAAAGTGGGCGGTGGAAATCATGGGTGAGACAATCTCGTTCGCCCCTCGGAAGGCCATCAAGTCCCAGGTCTTGGCGGACTTCGTAGCCGAATGGGTCGACACCCAGCTACCGACGGCTCCGATCCAACCGGAGCTCTGGACCATGTTTTTCGACGGGTCGCTGATGAAGACGGGAGCCGGCGCGGGCCTACTCTTCATCTCGCCCCTCGGGAAACACCTACGCTATGTGCTACGCCTCCACTTCCCGGCGTCCAACAATGTGGCTGAGTACGAGGCTCTGGTCAACGGGTTGCGGATCGCCATCGAGCTAGGGGTCAAGCGCCTCGACGCTCGCGGTGACTCGCAGCTCGTCATCGACCAAGTCATGAAGAACTCCCACTGCCGCGACCCGAAGATGGAGGCTTACTGCGATGAGGTTCGGCGCCTGGAAGACAAGTTCTACGGGCTCGAGCTTAAGCACATCGCTCGGCGCTACAACGAGACTGCGGACGAGCTGGCAAAAATAGCCTCGGGGCGAACAACGGTTCCCCCGGACGTCTTCTCCTGGGATCTGCATCAACCCTCCGTCAAGATCGACAACTCGCCCGAGCCTGAGGCACCCTCGGTCCAGCCCGAGGTGCCCTCGGCACAGCCCGAGGCACCCTCAGCTCGGCCCGAGGCGGCCTCGGTTCAACCCGAGGTACCCTCGGCCTCCGAGGGTGAGGCACTGCGCATCGAGGAGGAGTGGAGCGGGGCCATGCCTAATCGAGATTGGCAGACCCCGTACCTGCAATATCTCCGCCAAGGAGAGCTACCCCTCGACCGAGCCGAGGCTCGGCGGGTAGCGCGACGCGCCAAGTCGTTCGTCTTGCTGGGCGATGAGAAGGAGCTCTACCACCGCAGCCCCTCGGGCATCCTCCAGCGATGCATCTCCGTCGCCGAAGGTCAGGAACTCCTGCAAGAGATACACTCGGGGGCTTGCGGCCATCACGCAGCGCCTCGAGCCCTTGTCGGGAATGCTTTCCGGCAAGGCTTCTACTGGCCAACGGCGGTGGCTGACGCCACTAGAACTGTCCGCACCTGCGAAGGGTGTCAATTCTATGCGAAGCAAACCCACCTGCCCGCTCAGGCTCTGCAGACGATACCAATCACCTGGCCCTTTGCTGTGTGGGGGCTGGACCTCGTCGGCCCCTTGCAGAAGGCGCCCGGGGGCTACACGCACCTGCTGGTCGCCATCGACAAATTCTCCAAGTGGGTCGAGGTCCGACCTCTGAACTGCATCAGGTCCGAGCAGGCGGTGACGTTCTTCACCAACATCATCCATCGCTTCGGGGTCCCGAACTCCATCATCACCGACAACGGTACCCAGTTCACCAGCAGAAAATTCTTGGACTTCTGCGAGGATCACCACATCCGGGTGGACTGGGCCGCCGTTGCTCATCCCATGTCGAATGGGCAAGTAGAGCGTGCCAACGGCATGATTCTACAAGGGCTCAAGCCTCGGATTTCCAACGACCTCAACAAGTTCGGCAAGCGATGGATGAAGGAACTCCCCTCGGTGGTCTGGAGCCTGAGGACAACGCCGAGCCGGGCCACGGGTTTCACGCCGTTCTTCCTGGTCTATGGGGCCGAGGCCGTCTTGCCCACTGACCTGGAATACGGCTCCCCGAGGACGAGGGCCTACAGCGATCAAAGCAACCAAGCTAGCCGAGAAGACTCGCTGGACCAGCTGGAAGAGGCTCGGGACAAGGCCTTGCTACACTCGGCACGGTACCAGTAGTCCCTGCGACGCTACCACGCCCGAGGGGTCCAGCCCCGAGACCTCCAGGTGGGCGACCTGGTGCTTCGGCTGCGGCAAGACGCCCGAGGGAGGCACAAGCTCACGCCCCCCTGGGAGGGGCCATTCGTCATCGCCAAAGTTCTGAAGCCCGGAACGTACAAGCTGGCCAACAGTCAAGGCAAGGTCTACGGCAACGCTTGGAACATCCAACAGCTACGTCGCTTCTACCCTTAAGATGTTTTCAAGTTGTTCATATACCTCGCACCCGCGCAAAGTTTAGTCATCAAGGAAGGGTCGGCCTTGCCTCGGCAAAGCCCGACCCTCCCTCGGGGGCTAAAAGGGGGGAACCCCCTCTGCGTTGAAATTTTCCTCGAAAAAAGATCTCTTCTGCCAGAATATCTTTCGTGCTTTCTGACTACTTCGAAAAGTGGATCCTGAAAACGACGGAGTACACGTAAGCAGCCAAGGCTGACCGAGCCGAGGGACTCCTACGCCTCCGGGATACGGATACCTCTCTCATCACCTTCTGTGATAAGTAACTCGCGTTCGGATAAAGTGATTCCGCGGACCGAACAAGTCTTCACGTTCGGAAGCTCTTCTGCCGAAGCAATCCTTCGAGCCTTCTCGACTGAGTCGGTGACAGGGCCTCATGGACGGGTGAAAGTGCGCATAAGCGGCAAGGCCGACCGAGCCGAGGGACTCCCACGCCTCCGGGATACGGATACCTCACTCGTCACCTTCCGCGAGAAGCAACTCTCGCTCGCACAAACATCCCTGCTACTGACAAAAAAGCCCAGATACTCGAAACAAGAGGAAAGGAGACGCAGCTTTACAACACAGCGACGGTGTGCATTCTGGCCTCGGCGGCCGCAGAAGACACACGCTACAAGACACTCTGATCCTGCAGGCTCGGGTCTTGACGCTGGAAGGGGGCAGTAGCACCCTCGGCATCGACGACGCCTTCAGCGAGGTCCAACCTAGCCTCAGACGGCGACACGGTCCAGGGATCCCCACTCTGGAGGACGACGTCATCGCCACGCCCGGGCAATCGCTGCCAGGGACTTCTCCGGGAATCCGGCCCGAGCAGGCGGCTCGGCCGGCTACCCCTGGGGCCTCGGCCAACCATCTTCCAAGGGCGCTAGCCCGACCCGAGGCCTCGGCTGATCGACTCCGGCGTCGGTCCCGCTAACGGACAACCCGGCTAGGCTACGGCCAACCAGGTTTCATTTTCGAGCCAACTCCGCCCCTGTTCATGCTGATATCGCTACCCCTGGCCTCGGCTCGTCGAAGAGCGGCCAAGGGGTCCCTTTAACTAAGCTAGAGGAGCCTCAGACAACAAGGCCGACCGAGCCGAGGGACTCCTACGCCTCCGGGATACGGATACCTAACTCGTCACCTTGACACGGGGCGACTCATGCTTGGTGAAGCGGTTCGGACAACCAATAGGCGAGTCTTAGTGCTCGAAAATGAGGAAAAAACATGGCTCCGTGCCAAAATTACATACATGTTCAGGCCTCGACAGTCGCAATGAACAAAAAACCCTGGCATTCGAAGTGCCATTACAAACGGAACTCCGGTTCCCCCTCCGCAGGTACGAACAACCCCACTCGATAGGGGTGGGCCTGCGGAGCAACAGAAGACTGACGAGCGGCTCGCCGCCGACCGCTCTGACTACGACGACAACGACCCCCGCTCCGGATGGCCGAACTGCAGCAGCGCAGGCCTCAGGGTGGGCGCTGCTGCAATCTTGCCCTCGCCCACGCCGACGCTCGAGGGGCAAGGACAAGTACAAAGAACCGGAGGCCCGAAGCGCGGATGGTGGCGGTGATCCCGTCGGCGACGGGGGCTTCTCGAGCCGCCTCCGCCTCGGCACCGACGGCAGGGGCCATCAGCCCTCCGGCAGATCCCCACTCAAATCCTCCCGGACGAGTGGGGCACCGGCCTCCGTGTGAAGGCGCCGTCCCGGTGCAAAGGCAGGACCACCCCAGAACACGAACGCCGCCCTAGCAGCGCGCGACATCTTGGGCGGTCCCCCGTGCACACGGCGTGGCAGCCGCCTTCCGGTAGAAAGGGCCGCCGGGAGCCAGGCCGACGAGCTCGACACGCTGGGGGTGACAACGCCCGCCATCGACCAGCCCCGCGTTGTCGAAGTCCGGGCCGCCCGTGGGGCCAGCGAGCGCCCTCTCCCTCGAACGCCGCAAGAGAGGGTGACCCGCGAACCCGCGCGGGAGGTAGAGCTCCGGCTTAGCCCAGCACCCACCCCAGCGAGGATGATGAACATCCTTGAAGCTGAGGGTGGGACCAAGATCGCAGCCCGGCTTGCTTCTCCCCACCCAGGAGCTGGTGGTCACCGTCTCGGGTGACCGCCGGCGGGGGGGTACAGCCGGGCTGGCTGATGAAAATCCTTGAAGCCGAACGATGGCTGAAAGGTACCAACTCCCACGGAGTCGCGTTCCTCCAACGATGAGGCGAAAAGACGGTGGGTATCCCCCATCCGGGGGCTTGGAAGGTGGAAAGACGCGATGCATAAGGGTGCGAGAAGACATGGTCGCCTTCCGAAAGGGGTCGCCCTCCTTTTAAAGGCAACTCTCCCTACTTGCGCCCCCAACCGTCACGAGCTGAGTCTTCTCCAGCACGCTCCAAGGCCCTCCCCTGCGGCGCGGGGGCTGGGTCCCGCGTGTCATGCAAACCGACTCAGAGCAGAAGAAGCCAAACCGCCGCGCATGGTGCACACGACCGCCCAGCGGTTACAAGTGACCCTCCACTTTTGCCCAGACCAACGGGCGAAAGAGGCGGGCAGCCATGCAGGCGGCATGCAACCGCGCCAAGTGGACGCGCTTCTCCGACTCCCGACACGCCAGCATGGAGGCCCAGGCCCACGCGTCACGCAACCGGCGCGCCGGATGCTGCATGCAAGCAACTGCACCGCCACTTGCGCCACCACCGCGCCTCCTCGATTGCGGAACCACTGCACCGCCACTTGCGCCACCACCGCGCCACCACTTGCGCCACCACTTGCGCCACCACTGCACCGCCACTTGCGCCACCACCGCGCCTCCGCCGTAATAACTGTGACAAAAAAGGTACGCCGCGTCATTCGATTTCGTATCCTTTTCCTTTTTTCCTCTTTCTCTATCTCTTGCAGCAGGGACCGGGAAAGGGGGATACCCCGAAAAGGATCCTTCCCCGTGAAGGAACCAGGCTCTGAGCCTCCCTACTGATCAGAGGTTCGAAGGTTGGCCCCCCGAAGGGTTCGACAGCCGCCTCAGATCGCGTGGGCCCTACACCCACTACTGGTCAGAGGTTTGAAGGTCGGCCCCTCGAAGGGTTCCACGGCCGCCTCAGGCTACTCGGGCTCCGCACCCATTACTGATCAGGGGTTCGAAGGCTGGCCCCCGAAGGGTTCACAGTCGCCTCAGACGCCGAGCGAAGGATGACCAGGGGTACGTTCGATACATAACCAAGGCTCGGGCTGCGCTCCCGAGGTACCCTAGGACATTTCCGAGACCAGCGGGAGCGATCTTGTAACGGAATCCCATCAGAGGGAGGCATCGAGCCCTCGGACCCCGTCGCCAGGGGACCGGGTCCGGCAGATCACCCGCAGGTACTTTTGGGCGTGCCTCTGGGCCCCTAGCCGACCCCTAACAAACGGGGCACGGACGTCCACTCGGATTACCCACTTGCAGCTCACCGGAGACACCATGTTCGGCGCCCATCGAGGGTAACATGGCGCTTTCCCCCCCTCCTCCTTGCGGAAAGGCGACGCAGGGGCGTATGTAAAAAAGCTGAGTCTGTCCCTGATCGCCCTCTCGCCCTGTGCGGAGGCTCGGGGGCTGCTCTCGCAAACCCGGCTCCGGCCGAACCGTTGACAGCGTCAACATACCAGCCCGAGAACTTGGGCCCCGACCGTACACCCGGGCTACGGCCAGTTCGCATGAGGGAACAACTAGACCAGCCGGAGCATTACGCAAGGCATTAAGACCTCGAAGGAGTGAAACCACTCCTCCGAGGCCTCGGGGGCTACACCCGGCGGGTGCGCTCGCGCGCACCCACCGGAACAAAATGCAACCGAGAAAGGCTGGTCCCCTTGCAAAAAAGTGCGACTAAAGCCTCCAAGCGAGTGCTAACACTCCCTTCGAGGCTCGGGGGCTACTGTCGGGGACCATAATTAGGGGTACCCTCAAGACTCCTAATTCTCAGCTGGTAACCCCCATCAGCATAAAGCTGCAAAGGCCTGATGGGTGCGATTAAGTCAGGGATCAGTCCATTCGAGCGACTCGATCGTGCCTCGCCCGAGCCTAGCCTCAGACAAGGGCAGCCAACCCCGGAGGATTTCCGTCTCGCCCGAGGCCCCCCTCCAACGGCGGACACATCTCCGGCTCGCCCGAGGCCCTGCCTTCGCTAAGAAGCAACCCTGACCAAATCGCCGCACCGTCCGAACAAGTCACAGGAGCATTTAACGCAAAGGTGACCTGACACCTTTATCCTGACGCGCGCCCCCCCGGCAGAGCCGAAGTGACCGCCGTCACTTCACCGCTCCACTGACCGGCCAGACAGAAGGACAGCGTCGCCTGCGCCACTCCGACTGCAGTGCCACTTGACAGACTGAGACTGACAAGCAGTCAGGCCCTGCCAAAGGCACCATAGGAAGCTCCGCTCGACCCAGGGCTCGGACTCGGGCTAAGTCCCGGAAGACGGCGAACTCCGCTCCGCCCGACCCAGGGCTCGGACTCGGGCTAAGTCCTGGAAGACGGCGAACTCCGCTCCACCCAACCCAGGGCTCGGACTCGGGCTAAGTCCCGGAAGACGGCGAACTCCGCTCCGCCCGACCCAGGGCTCGGACTCGGGCTAAGTCCCGGAAGACGGCGAACTCCGCTCCGCCCGACCCAGGGCTCGGACTCGGGCTAAGTCCCGGAAGACGGCGAACTCCGCTCCGCCCAACCCAGGGCTCGGACTCGGGCTAAGTCCTGGAAGACGACGAACTCCGTTTCGCCCGACCCCAGGGCTCGGACTTGGGCTCAGCCCCAGAAGACGACGAACTCCACTTCGCACGACCCCAGGGCTCGGACTCCGCCCTGACCTCTGCCGAACGACCTCCGCCTCGCCCGACCCAGGGGCTCGGACTCGGCCTCGGCCATGGGAGATAGACTCGACCTCGGCTTCGGAGGAGCCTCCACGTCGCCCAACCTAGGGCGCAGGCCAGCCACGTCAACAGGAAGCGCCATCATCACCCTACCCCGAGCGGTCTCGGGCCGCAGAGAACAAGATCGGTGTCCCATCTGGCTAGCTCCGCCAGATAGGCAATGATGGCGCCCCGCATGCTCTGTGACGACGGCGGCTCTCAGCTCTCTTACGGAAGTAGGAGGACGTCAGCAAGGACTCAACCGCTCCGACAGCTGTCCCTCCATCAGGCTCCGTCGCTCCTCCGACGGCCACGACGTCACACCAGCTGGGTGCCAAAATCTCTCCGGCTGCCACATCGGCATGTACTTAGGGCGCTAGCTCTCCCCCGCTAGACACGTAGCACTCTGCTACACCCCCATTGTACACCTGGATCCTCTCCTTACACCTATAAAAGGAAGGACCAGGGCCTTCTTAGAGAAGGTTGGCCGCGCGGGGACGAGGACGAGACAGGCGCTCTCTTGGGGCCGCTCGCTTCCCTCTCCCGCGTGGACGCTTGTAACCCCCTACTGCAAGCGCACCCGACCTGGGCGCGGGACGAACACGAAGGCCGCGGGATTCCCACCTCTCTCACGCCGGTCTCCGGCCGCCTCGCTCCTTTCCCCCCTTCGCGCTCGCCCATGCGCTCGACCCATCTGGGCTGGGGCACGCGGCGACACTCACTCGTCGGCCCGAGGGACCCCCCGGTCTCGAAACGCCGACACTGTTCTTCCGCCACGCGGGGAAGACGTCGTCGATTCCGCTGCCGGCGGGCGGGCTGACGGTCGCAATTGTCGTTGTCGCGCGGCGGAGGAAGGAGTACCATGTCGTAGCTGTCGTCGAGGGACATAAACTCGAGACTCCCGAAACAGAGCAGCGTCCCGGGCTAGAGAGGTTGCTGGAGACTACCCATCTGGAGCTTGACGAGAAGCTGTTCGTCAACACGCAGTAGGCCCCTACCTGGCGCGCCAACTATCGGCGTTTCGACCCCGAGGGGTCCCTGGACCGACGAGTAAATTGTCGCTGCGTGTCCCAGCCCAGATGGGTCGGTGCGAGACGGAACACAAGGGGGAAAAGCAATAAGGGGAACCGCGGCTCGTGTTGTCCTGCGCCCAGGGCGGATGCGCTTGCAGTAGGGGGTTACAAGCGTTCGCGAGGGAGAGAGAGAGAGCCTGCTCGTCAGCCCGTCCTCCCGCGTGGCCACCTTTTTTCGTACGAGGGCCCTGGACCTTCCTTTTATAGACGTAAGGAGAGGGCCCAGGTGTACAATGGGGGGTGTAGTAGTGTGCTAACGTGTCCGGCAGAGAGGAGCCAGAGTTCTATGTACATGCCGACGTGGCTGTTGGAGAGGTGTTGGTGCCCTGTTCATGTGATGTCATGGCCATTGGAGGAGCGCTTAAACCCTATAGAAGCACAGCTGTCGGGGCTGTCGGGACCTTGCTGACGTCTCCTTGCTTTCGTAGGGGGCTGAGGACCACCGTCGTCATGGAGCACGCGGGGTGTCATCATTACTTATTTTACCGGGGCGAGCTAGATGGGACGCCGGTCTTGTTCCCCGTAGCCTGAGCTAGCTAGGGGTAGGGTAATGATGTACCCCCTGCGACGTGGTCGGCCTGAGCCCAAGGTCGGGCGAGGCGGAGGCTCCTCCGAGGTCGAGGCTGAGTCCGAGCCCTGGGGTCGGGCGAGGCGGAGACCGTCTTCCGGGGTTGAGGTTGAGTCCGAGCCCTAGGGTCGGGCGAGGCGGAGACCGTCGTCCGAGGTCGAGGTTGAGTCCGAGCCCTAGGGTCGGGCGAGGCGGAGACCGTCTTCTAGGGTCGAGGTTGAGTCCGAGTTCTGGGGTCGGGCGAGGCGGAGCTTCCTATGGCGCCCGAGGCTGGACTTGGCTGCTGTCAGCCTCACCCTGGCGGGTGGCACAGCAGTCGGAGCAGTGCAGGCAGCGCTGTTTTCCTGTCAGGTCAGTCGGTGGAGGGGCGAAGTGACTGCGGTCACTTCGGCCTTGTCGACTGAGGAGCGCGCGTTAGGATAAGGTGTCAGGCGATCCTTGCATTGAATGCTCCTGCGATCCGGTCGGTTGGCGAGGCGATCTGGCCAAGGTTGCTTCTCCGCGAAGCCTGCCCGAACTGGGCCTCGGGCGAGTCGAAGGTGCGTCCGTTGCTTTAGGAGGCCCTCGGGCAAGGCGTGAATCTGCCTGGGTCTACCGTTCCTGCCCGAGGCTGGGCTCGGGCGAGGCGAGATTGCGTTCCTTGAGCGGACGAAGCTTTGTCCTGTATTGCGCCCATCAGGCCTTTGCAGCTTTGTGCTGATGGTGTTTACCAGCCGAGTTTTAGGAGTCTTGGGGGTACCCCTAATTATGGTCCCCGACACATATAAAGAGGAGAGAAAAATTGAAACAAGTGGTAAGAAGAAGCACATTTTTAGGAGCAACAAGAAGAAGGAACACTCGAATTGCAAGGTGGTGTATTGTGTTCTTTCTATTCTTGATTCACAAGGAAAGAAAGAGCTTAGGCTATGTCCAATCATAGACACACACAATTTGTTTTATTGAGGTTGTGATACCTTTCATTGTGCAAAGGGAGATTCAAACACATTTCAGTGATAGAAACACAACTAGAGCTATGTACTTTCAATTATATGTTTCAATTATGTGTTTTAGTATTGGACTCTTAAATTATGTGTTTTAGTATTGTACTTTCAATTATGTGTTTTAGTATTGGACTCTTAAATGTTTCATACTAACCCCAATACCAAGGCCTCGATACCTTCTAGTGCTATGTAGGTTTTTAAAGCAAGAAGAGAATGGAGAACTTAAGATTTATGGATCTTGGTCTTTTTCTTTATGCGATTGTTGAAGTAAAAATGTCATACTTATACATGTTCAAAATACCACCAACATGCCTCAAAAAAATGAAATGAGCATGCATGAGGATATTTTATTCAAATAACATAGTTCACTTGTACATGGAGTTTTCTATGTAGGAAGTGAAATGAAGTAAAGTATGGCCAAGGGGAAAAACCCTAGGATCGATCGACCCTTGGGGGATTCAGTCGACATGCTAACACTCCCTAAGCTCTCAATCTAGGTAGCAATCCTCCAAACACACTTATGGATAGTCCCAACCATTGGACGAAGTTTGTGCTTTCTCTTAATGATGGAAGATAAAGTCACATGGATTGGAGGCCCATAAAGTAGAGAACTGATGTGACAACATGGCCCCATCTACATATACCTCTCAAGGAACATGTCAAGAGGCCCAACACCAAAGGGGAGAGCCCTCACATGTCATATGATTGACCAACCATCCCCTATGCTCCACCACCTTGTGCATGTCTCCATGCAAAGAAGCACACCCTTAAATGATCTCAACTCTTGATTAAATGACAATTTATTCCATTGGTGGACGATGGAGAACACTTAGATCCATGGGCCAACCTTAGAGTAGCCCCATTGATCATCCTCTCCAGAATAAAATAAGACCCTTCTCACTTGTACACATACCACAAGGAGCAAACATGTGCACACTCTCAAAATATAGTAGTAGTTCTAGCATAGTTTGGAGTTCGAGTGAGAACCTCGTCTCCAACTCTAGTCTTGAAGGAGGTCTGGTATAGCTCTTCTATTTCTTTCTTTCTTTATTTGTAAGACTTGAGTTATCTTATAAAGTTATTTTCTCTACTTTGCCTTAGTGTTTAGTTTGTTGCAACATGCCTAGTTATGTTGTATTGGTTAGTAGCATAGTCATAGTTGTATGATAGTAAGATAATGGCCATACCTTTGTGTTAGATCACCACCCTTAGTCGAGTGCTCTAATCATCATTGTCGGAATTTGGACTAACGTAGTAAGATATAGTGTAGACATGGTGTTAAGACTGTATACTTACCTATGTCTATGATATGCTTCATGGTTTGTTTGTGTAGTTCGCAGGTGCTGGCAACCTTGTACAATCTTTGTATTCCTTAAAATGTAAGTCTTTTGTGCTTGGTAGCTTAGCACTCTTCTCATCCATTTCTATTGCTAGATGAACTTGTGACTGTTGACGACCAATATTTCATGATCTTATGCCCTGAACTATCCTAAGGATGAGAGAAACTTCATGACAAAACAAATAAAAGTTAATACTAATGAGTTCCATAAGTTCTGTTGAGATATTTGGATGCAGTTGACAAAATATGAAAAATGCAACAAGGGACAACATTGACCAACATCATGAGCAAAGGGGGGCAACCGGCCTAAACATGGCTGCCCGATCACTGCCTGGCCGGTCGGCCCATGCATTAGCTGTCCGACCACCTGTTTGCCCCCTTCGTACCTACACATGTGACACATCGTAATTGAACACAATTTGTACAAGGTTGACACGTTTACAAGCCAAAAGATGGCATGTCATCAATCCATGTGCTTAGAATCTAAGGGCGAAGAAGAAAACATGCATTTGACTAAATGGTGGAGATCTCCAATAGTCAACTGACCTTCAACCAACTTGGAGGAGTGCTAATGATTGTTTGATGCGAGATGGAAGGCGGGGAGGGCCACATGACTTTCCACCTCATGTGTTTCAACCAACCTTGTAACACTATAAATACCTCTGGCCTAGGGATGGCTATAAATAACTAGGAGCTCATTTGAGAGGGGAGAGGAAGAGAGAAGAGAAGAAATTTATACCCTAGATAGTCTCCTCTTTTCATTTTAGTAGTTTAGGTTAGTTCCCGTGAGTCAGTGTGAGTTTAAGCTTTTGTCTCACGATTTATAGATCCTTCTTGATGTCCTAAATATATGTTTCTTGTATCATGTACTATCAGTTGGAATCTAGTTATCTTTTGTGTCACTTCGAGTTCTATCTCTGCTTTTACTGGTGGCTCGCGGTCACTGTCGTTGTCGTCGTCATCAGGGCACCAGAGGCATTTTAGCGATGCTCCCACTCCTCTCCAAACTGTTGCTACTACAGGTGTTGGCGGTGGAGTTACTGTCGCAACTACTGTTGCTGGCATTGTCAGCAGAGATATTGGCATCTTCTTGATCGCTAGATTCCTAGAGGACATTAGGGCGGCAAGGAGGAGTGCCATTGCTACTATGGCCACTGATGATGATGTCACTAGCTGCATCACTCAAATTGCTCCAGTTGGTCAACCTCATAGAAACATTGGAATAGTGATGAGGTGGGGCTTTTTGGTCATGAAGAACAAGGGAGTCAAAGGCTCGAACCAAGGATGAAATAGGGTCGATATGGTTTTCATCATGGAGGACAAGGGTGCCAAAAGCCAACTCTAGAAAAGGTTTGGATGCAGCATTAGGTGCTGACCCTAGACTAGATCCCATTGGTAGACTTTTGGTGATGGAAGGAATAAGAGCACGCGTGAGGCACTAGGAATAACTAGAAGGATGAACCACCAGGTTGAAGGAAAGTAAGGATTTTGCCAAAACGAATGGACGGTTGGGGTATTCTATTGTCAACCACACCGTTAAAAGGGAGAAAGAGGAGACCGGTGAAACATTGATACCGCACAATAAAAAAGGAGATAACATGTTGTAGAGCATACAAGAGGTAATGAGTATTGATAACTTGTGATGTGGCACCTCTAACAAGCACATCATCCCGTGAGGCTATATATTGCAACTGATAAGATCATGAATAAATAGAAAGCTATTAGTTCAACAAGCAACGAGTGCTTCTCATCCTCTATGTGCATCGCCACCCTTCTCCAAGGTTTTTTTCTAAGGCAAGTGCCATACTGCGTGATCCGGTCTTTGATTGTCTCAGGGCAATATGATGTCATCATCTTACCATGTTATTGTTGGCAAGATCTGCTAGTTATCATGTGTAGTTTCAATCTACCTCTTCTTACGTGTCAAGCTACAAGATTGCCACACGCGTATTACTCTACCAGTTGCTACACTCTATGACATGCTAGCTACACATGTGCACGCGGCAACTCAAAAATCCGATACTATCTGACACTCTATCTTACTTGATTAGTGTCTGTTGTTTTCTCACATGGATGATTCCGTTTTTTCTAGATTAGTATACTATAGCGAAATCGCTCGTAATATAGGTAAAATCATATTTATTAGTATCTTCGAATAGTGGATCTATAAATTTTTAAGACGGAATTGATGAAGTCATTAAAGATGCTTTACTATCAATGATAATATCATATATCACTAAAAACATAAAACTATTAAATTCACTAATATCGTCAAACATAGGACCTCGAGTGTTGAGCCATTTGTTCTGCATTCGCTAATCGATGAATCGACAGTGCTCCATGTTTGTCTTCATTAAAAATATTACTAGATCCGTCACATGAGTTTGTTATTTTGGGTTTTTCTTAAATCAAATTATTTAAACTTTGATCAACAATATATAAGATTAAATTATGTTAAACTAAAAGAACTACATATTATGTACATATTATGGTAGTTCAAGTCATGATAAATCTAATAATTTTATTTTTATGTTGTAAGATCTTATAAAATATCTAGTATAACATGCACGGCAACGACACACAATATAATATACATAAAAAATAAAAATAAATCTCTACTTATTAAAACACCACTTTCCATGGTTCTATGGTCGCCACTTTTATAAAAAAAATCTCTTATATATTTTTAATCAACATGTTTGTCCCTCTGACTTGGTCAGGTCCAGTTTCCACGGTTTTCATCACCGTAAGGTAAACTTATGCATAAATGATATACTTTATTAAAGCACCAGTTTCTATGATTCTATAGTCGCCACTCTCATAAAAAGAACCTTATATTTTTTTTAATCAATTCGTCCGTCCCTCTAACTCGGTCGGGTCCAATTTCTAGGGTTACCACGGTCGTAAGCTAAATTTATACACAAATAGAGATTCAGACATACATGTTTTTATGCTTTCTATTCTATACTTAAATATTAATAAAAATTGTAGCAACATACGAGTACTTTGATAGTTTATTATTAAAGTGAACATATAATTAACACATTAGATATTAAACTGATAAGAATAATTATTATGTTTTATTTTAGCCAAGTTGAAAAAAAGCCTAAACACTTTTTTTATAGATCGCTTGGTTGCTCGTCTTTTTTAGCTAGCGAAGTGGTATTATGTAGAAGTAGGTGGTACTATGTAGAAATATTGTATTGTGTGGCTCTATATGGCCCATCTATGTAATAGCCTATTATTAATGGACGAGAACGGATGAAAAAAAATAAATCTACGTTTCGCATGTGAGGCTATGGTGGATTGGTGGTGCGGCGGTGCCTGTTTGAACCCACAAACAGGCAAACGGCGCAAGCGCGCAGCTCAACACAGGCCACATGCTACTGTACGGCGTACGCTGCCTGCATCGGATTATTACCAACTCCAGCAACACTCCGCATGCGGCTCCGGATCCCTATTTTGCGCAGCGAAGCACACTATTCATCAGTCCAGCAGTCTCCGCATCCCACTCCGTAAAACGCACGGACTGTACCCTCACTCCCTATTTCCACGCTTTCTCTCTCCTCTCCGCAGCTCTCTGCTCGCGCGCGCGGCTGCTCGCGGGCCCCACGTGTCATAGACTGCATGCGGAGTGTAAATACGGAGTCTGCTGGAAACGGAGACGGATACGGAGAGGAGAGAGAACCTGTTGGCCGCGCGTTTTAGGGATACGGAGACTCCGTCTGCTGGAGTTGTGAATAGCTCTCTATCTCCGTTCTCGGCGACGAAAAAAATTCACGATGAGGATCATCATGAATATTTGCGGGAAACATTTTTTCTTCATTTTTTTAAAATTCCAACAAAGATCTTTATTACCGTTTAAATTATAATTAAGATATACATTCTTTGTTTTTAATGTTAAACATTATCACTTATACATTGTTAGATGTAAGAAATAATTATGCATATATCAAAATGAACATATTTGTACAATTAGTGGTCTCTTAATAAGGTAATTGTTTATTTTTGTCGTTAACTAATACACAAAACATAGTTGGGTACAAGTTTAATGAGTCATCGTGGAGAACGGGTATAAAGAATGTTTTCTGTCTCCATCTCCGTTTACTCGTCGGATGATAAATTTTCACGTTTATATTCTCGTGACAAAAGTTTTTTCTCCATCATATCCTCTAATAGAGGAATTCCCGGTGATAAATGGAAGATTAGGTCCACATTTCCATGATGCCATCGATCTCTACCGCGGACCATGGCGTGACGCGACCTGTCCTCTCGTCCGGGCACCCTACTATAAATTGCGGTCCAACACGCACGCTAATTGCACACAGAGCTACCTACTATAAACATTCAACACTCAACAGGTAGAGATTAGAGAGATACGATGAAGGTTGATGTGGTGGGGACGACGCTGGTGGCGCCCAGCGAGGACACGCCGCACCCGGAGCTGTGGCTGTCGAACCTGGACCTGGCAGTCCCCAAGACGCACACGCCGCTCGTGTACTACTACCCGGCGCCGGCGGCCGGAGGTGACACCGACGGAGAGGCGGCCTTCTTCGCGCCGGAGCGGCTCGAGGCGGCGCTGGCCAAGGCGCTAGTGCCGTTCTACCCGCTGGCGGGGAGGCTGGGCGTGGGCGAGGGCGGGCGCCTGCAGATCGACTGCACCGGCGAGGGCGCGCTCTTCGTCGTCGCCAGGGCCGACTTCGCCGGCGAGGACGTGTTCAGTGACTACGAGCCGTCGCCGGAGGTCAGGCGGCTGTTCGTGCCGTTCGCGGCGTCCGGAGACCCGCCCTGCGTCATGTCCATGTTCCAGGTGAGGCACGCACGCGTGATCGTAATAATCTGTTGCATACTTTAGACATAAAAACGCCGAATACGGCTAGGAAGTTTCAAGTTGCGATGACTGCGAGTGCTTTTGGCCTTTGGCTCACGTGAGGGATCAATACACATGCACCGTTGCTCCGCTTGGAGCACGCGGGTTTGTGCGGCGTCTAGGTTAGACATGCGAAACAAGGGGAACATAGCAAGTACAGTATATTGGCCGGATTGAAAAACCAATTGTTGCACATCATATCATAGGCGGGGAGCAGTGGCGGAGGACGAAAAAAAATTTAGGTATGGCTCTACGCCGTGTAGTATTTAGCATACAATCAATCAAATTGTTGAACAAAAACGCACAACATATACTAAATCGTTGATGCATATTCGTACGTGTAATTTATGCGCAAAAGCACAATTAACTATACTATACACAGCTCTAAACAGTGGGACAATTAAAAAAATAATGATCTATACTATTTCCTAAAAAAGTATCTTTTTTGTCATTCCTAAGTTTCCGTAAGTGAGAACACTATTGTTCAGAGACAACCACCAGAACACTTCAACATTGAGTAGTTTCTACACACTTATAGAAAGGGACTAATATAATTCTAAAACAGGTGTACAGATATATACTACCTTAGAATTGATGTGTATTTCTCAAACTTAGATATGGCCCAAGCTATACTAGGCCACTATAGGTCCTCCGCCCCTGGCGGGGAGAACATATTAGGCATGTACAACCATATTTATTACCGGTCTCTTAAGAAATAATCTTTAGAGGTTAAATGAAAAATACAAGAGTTAAACTCTTTAGGAAGAGTCTATCTCTACACGATGCTCTATACATATTGTCTATTATTACCTGCATTTATGGTGTGATTGATTTTAAAGATATCCTATTGTATCATGGATTTTTAGTGTCTCTTCTAGTTAGAAAACCGATCAAAAGTCTCTAGATTGTGCATACCCTTACACGTACTCGATAGTGACTTGCAGTTCTGACGGCGGCTCAGGGCTAGAGGTGGTAATGGATCACGATGTAAATATTTCTTCACGGTTTATTTAGGTCCTTAATTAATTTTAGTTTAAAAATAAATATAAATAGAGTTCGATTCTAAGACTGTTCACAACAGATCGTGTAAAATAGATTTTTTGTACAATAGATGATACTTCTTGCAGATTGAAGTTTGAAATAGAGTATAGCATGAACGGATCTAGCGGTGGGATGGGTGGGGCTCTAGCCCCTCTACCGTTCCTAAACCGATGGAGCTCGACTGAAGCTTCTCCTAAAATTTTAAAAGTACAGACTATCATATTTGTATATTGTTAATGGTGTAATGAAATTATATCGTCGTAGCAGTTTAATTCAACTCCTCCTATTTTTTTCATAGACCCACTAGAGAATAGGATAGAGCATAAGATAGAATAGATGCTAGAGATTACCTAATATAATTTGATTCTTAAATTTTATAGTATAACATTTAGAACTTATTGCACTCCTCGTGGCATATCGGATCGACCATCGGCGCCGCAATGAAGAAAAGTTCTATCCCGGACGTAAACTTTACGGATACAGCCAGCCACATCACACATACTGTATTAATGTAGCTAGTACGTAGCGCGTGCTAGATATGGACGCTTCCGTCGGCATTTGCATTATTGCACAGGACTACATCATATTAAATACAAGAGCAAAACTGTAAAGTTATAAAAGGTACTCCCTTTATACGAAATTAAAATTTGTTTTAGTCTTTTTAATAAATTCACACAATAATTGATATATGTGTTTTGTATATATGTCTAAATTTATCATGATCTATTTAAATATAGATATAAAAACTAAGAGATAAGGTGAACAATAATTTAGAAACTAGAAACAATAACCGCTCTCTCCTATTTTATAATAATTATTTCAATTTTTTATAGATTTAAATCATCTTATGTTTAATAAAAAATAAAACAAAATTATAACATCAACATATACCTAAAAAACTAATAATACTTATTTAGTACTATAAATATTATTATTATATTATACTTATATATTTGGTGGAACATAACATATAACTTTAAGAAAGTTAGACCTTATTATATTTTATCTCTAATATTATAAAGACCAAGTTTCGACGTTGGTGATACGTCACGCGGAATGTGTACATCATTTATTCTCCCTTATCGGGTCGTTACCCCATAAATAGACCGTGAAAATCATCCTAAGTCTAGGTCACATGTGAAATCAACTAAGACCAACACGACAGAAAATCGCACGCAGCGTAACACTCCCATATAGTACCACTCCGCTACATAAAGGTGAACGAGCGACCGGGCGAGCTATAAAAAAAGATCATACTCTTTTTCAACTTAAACATATCTATGCTTTTTGGTTAAAATAAAATGTAATATTTGTTCTTGAGTGCCGTCACAAACGTATCAACATTATACTAGTGATAATTTTTGATCGAGTGATGCTAATTGCAATATAATGACCTGTGGTGTTGACAAATCACTAGCGTGCAGCCGCCTATACATCAAATGCGATGATATCACAGAATAGAATAAAGTGCATGCATGCCAAACTCTGCTGGCCGCCCAAAGTTACAGAACAAAAGCTTCGACAAATAATCGCCATCGGAGAATAGACTTTTGCCCTTGTCATGTGATGAGAATGAGGTGCGAAAAGGATAGCCAGTGAGCATGACAGTTAAAGTCTGTTTTCTAATATAAGCCACGGTAGGATTAGTGTGTGCACATTTTTTTGGGGGGGAAATGCAAAATACACGGGCGGCCGCTGCATACTGTATTCTAATGGCCAGTAATCGCATCCAAATCGGCAGCTTTGGCCTTTTGATAGATTCGTCACTCGTAGGCACCAGATAATTGTTTTTACTCGCGGCGTCGTCGATGGTGTGTCGTTCGTGATAGCGTCTGGATTATGTGTGGTTAATTATCTTGCAACTGGTTTACGTGGGCCTGCAAGTCATCACCACTGTTGTCATTTTATTTGACTTTTCGAGATTACAATGAATAGTTATGCATTTCAAATGGAAAGGTACAGTAGTTCATTTAATTTGATACAGTAACTGAGATCGAGAGATGTCAGAACAATTTTATGCAGTTTACTACGCCGGTTCTTGATCTCTAAACTTGTTTAGACGTGTCATCCATGTCCCCAAATTCTTAAAACAAACTTTTAGAGCCCCTAAACCTGTACAGCTCCCCCAAACTCTCATAACCATTTTTTTAGGTTCCAAACGTGTTCCTGGGCACACAGGTCCAAACAGATCCAAACCCGCCATCAGTTTGTGAATGATTATAGTCTCCATCAGTTCGTGCATATGGTCATATAAAAAACTGTTGTATACTACAGCTGCAAAAAATTGTTTTGAAAGTTTGGGAACCTAGATGACACGACCAAGCAAGCGGGTTTAGAGACCTAAAAATTTGTTTTGGAAGTTTAGGGAACAGGATGACAAGTTTAGGAACCTGTGTTGTGCTTCACTCTTTACTTTTCTATACCGTGCTGGATGATGCTCACGTTGTCGATATGATACCGAGCACGGTTTTTAGTTAATTTGTAGTTTCAATTTCACCGCTGTAACTAAACTCTGAACGACGCTTGCAGGTGACGTTCCTCAAGTGCGGCGGCGTGGTGCTGGGCACGGGCATCCACCACGTGACCATGGACGGCATGGGCGCGTTCCACTTCATCCAGACCTGGACCGGCGTGGCGCGGGGCCTCGACACGGCCGAGGCGTGCGGCCCGCTGCCGTTCCACGACCGGACGCTCCTCCGCGCGCGCTCTCCGCCGGCCCCGGCCTTCGACCACCCGGTCTACTCGCCGGCTCTGCTCAACGGCGTGCCCCGGCCCTTCGTCACCCGCGTCTACGCCGTCTCCCCGAAGCTTCTCGCTGGCATCAAGTCCCGCTGCGCGCCGGGCGTGTCCACCTACTGCGCCGTCACCGCGCACCTCTGGCGTTGCATGTGCGTCGCGCGCGGGCTCGCCCCGGGCTCGGACACGCGGCTCCGCGTGCCGGCCAACGTCCGCCACCGCCTGCGCCCGCCGCTCCCGCGGAGCTACTTCGGCAACGCCATCGTGCGCGACCTCGTGACCACCCGGGTGGAGGACGTCCTGGAACGCCCGCTCGGGTTCGTGGCGCAGGCGATCAAGGACGCGGTGGACCGCGTCAATGACGCCTACGTGCGCTCCGTGGTCGACTACCTGGAGGTGGAGTCGGAGAAGGGCAGCCAGGCGGCGCGCGGGCAGCTCATGCCGGAGTCCGACCTGTGGGTGGTCAGCTGGCTCGGGATGCCCATGTACGACGCCGACTTCGGGTGGGGCACGCCGCGGTTCGTCGCGCCGGCGCAGATGTTCGGCAGCGGCACGGCCTACGTCACGCAGCGCGCCAACAGGGACGACGGCCTCGCCGTGCTCTTCGGGCTGGAGCCCGAGTATCTGCAGTGCTTCGAAAAGGTGTTCTATGGAGAGTGAGTCGTGAGATTACTATAGTGTCATCCGCGTTTCGTCGTGAGCACCGAGTGCGATTACTGTAGCTTGGAACCTGATGCTGTGGATGTGGGCTTTGTGCACATGTATGACAAATTACTCCGGTTTCTGTGTTTTTTTCCTAGTATTATTCTCATGTGGTTTTTAGGTGCTCAGTCGAGACTTGAGAGAGAACATAGCTGCGTTGACTTTAGCATGGTTTCAACTCTATGGGTCTCTATCTATTGTCACATTAGCTATCCACCGTACTATCGATTCTATTGTCGGCCGTTGTCAACCATATCTATAGCATGGTCGTACAAAATCTTTACTAGGGATGAAAACGGTCGGAAACGGTATTTATTCGGTAATCAGTTTTTTAGTCGTTTTTCTTTGATTGTGATATAGAATATATAATATGAATTTGTATTCTTGTTTTTAACATCCAGCTTGTTAAGATTCATAAAAGGTAAACCTCAAATTCATCCTATATTTTCTCAAATAATAGATATAAACTTCGGTATTGATTCGGAAACAAATTCGGTAATTTTTTCAACTTTTTGTGTTGTAGGGAGCAAATAGTAAATAAAACAATTTATGTAATATTTTATTCATATTTGTACTAATGTGCTTGATAACATAAGAAAAGATCAACATCAAATTTTATACATATCTATTTTAAAATATTAAATTTGTTCTAACAGTTCGGATTACCACTTTCATCCCTAATCTTTACCTCCAGGCTGCAGTTACATTAGCGTCATATTAGCTTTTCTTTAGCAGACTTTTAGTTGACATAGAACACGTTGTTTTATTCAAATAAAATTACACTCAATTACCTAACTAATCAAATACAATTATATAGTTTATAAAAACAATTAATATAATTAAAAGTTATATAACTTAAATATGAAAATAAAAAACAACATCATCATAAATAAAATCTAATCGCCACGACGCAAATCCTAAATATACTTCATTAAACTATTTTTAGAGCTAATCATGGACCAGACTACCGTGGAATTTAGTCTCGTTGAATGATGGTTGCAAAGCTCGTAAGTGTTTTAAGAGTGATGGTTGATGCTGCAATAGATGACTCGACTATCTTATAGTTATTCGCATTATATCCACCTTCACACTCATCCTCAATAATCATGTTGTGTAAAATCGTACATGCACACATTATCACAATGAGTATTTAGTGAGGAAAAGAATGACCTATGAAAGGAACGTGGGTGTCCAAGACAGGGAGGGTGAATTAGGACTTCTATTTTTCACTTCTAAACTAGGCCTCTAATTTTAACTCTTAAACAAAACCTATGCAGATACCCAAACAAGCTATTGCAACTAAGGTTTTGTCTAAGTGTTTCTACGTCTAACGCAAAAGACGTTTTGCATCCTAGGTTCCAATCCTATCGGCTAGCCTATCAAATAAGCTAACATGATAAAGCACACAACCAAACAGAACAATATAAATGTGAAAGTTTAAATGCGAATATGTGAAAGATGAAAACTGTCGTTGACTCATTGGTATACTTTCCGAGGTATAAAAATCGAGCAAAGTTTTTACTAATCTTTATTGGTGTCCCTATGCAAAGAGAAGCCCATGCGAGGCCAAGTACTCGGTCGAGTAACTATGTAGATGGTCACAAGCCTTCTCCATACCTAACTGGTGCTCCACTTCTAATCTCTGTCGGATGCTGCTCGCAGTCCCACTATCGAGCTTCCAACTAAGACGTCATGTACCTCGTTCTCTCCGATACGTGGCGGCGGTCACACCATAAAACACATCTGATGTGATCCCACAAGACTCTCGCTCCACTCGATACCTTTACACGACGCATGCAAGCTGCAAGCATCGAGGGGTTTGAGTGTGTCTAATCTCACTCTACTCAACTAGGACTAAACCTAGAGCAACTGCTATAGTAGCGGTCTAACTATTTGATTCTGTTTGATTCTCGTGGATGTTGCTAACAAATCTCACGGATGTTGCTAACAAATCTCACAAGAAATCAGAAATCCTATTTGATTCTATTCATGCGTGGGGCCGTCCACGGCGCTATCGCGGATCGCCCGGTTTATAGGGTCGGACCGTCTGGTAATTTTGGTGCCCAACATGTCCTAAATTAAAATTTATTTTAGATAATTAATCTATTATATAATAGTTGATGTATGTGTTTTGTATATGTGAATTTATGTTAGTGGAGAAGTCAAAGCCCTTCACGCTACGTGAAAAAAGAAGAGACACAAAATTCGCACAAGGTACGTAAGCCCATAAGCGCCGCGGGAAGCAGGTTTGACAGCCCATGTTGCTTCTGAAATGTGGGCCGTGGCCTCTCGACCTGCGGCAGCCAGCTCCATCTATTAACCCGGCCTACCAGACTATCTGGCGAGGCAGGCCTGCAGGGGCCGTCCTGGCCTGGCCCAACTTCAGCATCGCAAGACCCAGAGGCCCACCGATCCTCCCACGCGCTCGCGGATCCTCCCACGCGAAAAACGGCCCAAATGGACGCATTTTACAACAGCCGCCGAGGCGCCGGTGCCACAAGCTGCCTGCCTTCTCAACCCTTCTTCTACAAGACACTTAGACACGGGGTGGTGGCGACACAACAGCAGACCACGGCAAAAATTTAAAGATCGCTCTGTGAAAGCGATGGCGGCACACGGGCGGAATTCAGCGCCCTGTCCTCTGAAACGACGCTTTCTGAGCTTTCTTGTGTGTGTATATATAGGTAATAGGTTTGGTGGCTGATGGTTGCTGCTGCCTCGCCACTGTGGCCATCACGCTTTTCAGCAAAGGCGAAACAAGGAGGGACAGCAAGCACTAAGCGTGCTGTCATCGCGTCACCTCACCGTACCTGCGCTGCACAAAAGCGCAAGCGCAATATATAGAGAATATTGTCACGCCGGCCGATCATCCTCTGTAAACTAACCGCAGAAATATCTCAAAAAATATTTATAATGTACTAAGTCAAACGGTTTAAATTTTGAGAAAATTAAAATAAAAAGTTATCAATATTTTGTTAACACTAACTAAATAAGTATCATTAGAATTTATCTTCGATATTTATTTTGAAGTCATACGCATTGATAATTTTTTTCTATAAAATTTAGTGAGCCTTAAAATAGTTTGATTTTGGTCATATCCAGAACTACATTTTCTTTGGAAATTGGTGTTAGTGTTAATTAAGAGTAGCTGGCTGGGAGATTTGCAGCAGAAATATGACATGGTGGCATGTTGGTAGGTGCTCACTCTTCTGCACGCTAGCCAGCGTGCACTGGACAGGGTCACACGAAAGAACACGCGACTCACCTAGGTCGGCAAGATAAGAACTTCACTAATAGCGTACCGACATGTTAGTATGTTGCTGATAATGATAGATCACCCGTCGTTTGGATAGCACGGCCAGCTTGATCCGGGAAGTTGGTAGGATGGCGAAATTTCAGTTTCCTAATGATGCAAAAAAAAAACCCCCCTCGTGATCTTCTTGTGATTGGATCATTGAAAGCCGGATCTTATACGTGTTTTAACGTAGAACAGACACTAATTGTAGCCTAAAATTTGTTCGAATAAAAAATAAAACTTCACTGCACCTTTATAAAACACCAGTTTCGTGTAGTATCGGTCATGCGTCACGTGCAAAAACTTGTAGGTTTGTACGTTGCTCTCTCTCTCTCTTCTCATTTAACAATAGGCTTCAATAAGCTGATACAACAGATGAGTCATAAGAAATCATTTAAGCTTAATACGATAGGAAGCCACACGTAGCGTAACGCTATCATATAGTACCACCTCGACAGCTGAAGGGGACGATCGACCAAATGAGCTATAAAAAAGAAGTCAAACTCTTTTTCAACTTATATCTCTTTCGTTCTTTTGACTAAACTAAAGATTAATATTTCTCATCAGTTTAATAACTGATATGAGGACCATATTTTTATTTTAATATTAAATTAATTTTATAGATATCAAATATGGTCGTGTGCTGTCGCAGCATACGAGCATTGTACTAGTACAACTTAGAAAGTGCAAGTCGTTTAATTTAAAAGTTCTTTTACACAATACACATTTAGTTGTTCGGACTGCTGCAGCTGCAATTTATAGAGATAAATACTGTATAAGCAGTATAAGCCGGTATGGGTTAAAGCCAAATAAATTGACGCAAACACATAAAAGTCTGGAATGAACATATCGAGTGTCCACAATTAGAAGGGGTGCGAGTTTAGCTGCACAACATCAAACTGAAAGGCATGTACGCTTAGTACGAAATCAACACACACTCCATCATAAAATAAATGTCGCTATAGAATATAGAATGGGCCCGTTTGTTTCGGCTTCTGGTAGCTTCTGGCCACCAAAAATTGTTGCGGACTGCCAAACGCTCAGCTTTTCAGCCAGCTTCTATAAAATTGGTTGGGGGCAAAAACCATCTAAAATCAACATAAACACATAATCGGTTGAGTCGTTGTAATAGTAGGAATCCGTCACTTTCTATATTCTGAGCCCTATGAACAACTTTATCTTCCTCCACACGTAATCGTAATGATAC
Organism: Zea luxurians; assembly: GCA_029449295.1. NCBI lineage: Eukaryota > Viridiplantae > Streptophyta > Magnoliopsida > Poales > Poaceae > Zea > Zea luxurians. The sequence continues at coordinate 181,991 of JAOPSE010000552.1, read as the reverse complement.
TCAGATTCTCCCCACAGCCAGATTCTCCTCACAGCCAGATTTTCAGAAAAGCTGGTCAGAAAAAGCTGAACCAAACAGGCCCAATATGTGTTCATTAAATTTTAATCAAATGTATAAAACAATGTTAGCAATAATTATATTTTTGAATAAATCTATTATGAAAACATATTCAACGATCCATTGTTTGGTTAGAAAGGGGTCCAAGAGTATTGGAGGGGATTTAGAGAAAAACCAAATAATTTCTCTCTTATTCCCCTTCTAACCAAATAAGACCTCAGAGCAACTCAAATGGTTCTATGAACAACTTCCTAAATCTTAAATTTAAGAAGTGAAAAGAAAAATCCTTCTCCAATAATTCTCCAAATAGGCTTGCTAAATTTAGTTACTTTCTATACAACCTCAATTGTTCTCTAGATTTGACAACTAGATATGCACTCCCTATACACGGTTGGCGTCGATTTCTTCAACGCGTGCTCATTTTCCATATCCCCGTGCAGCGAGGTAGACTGATTCGGCGTGCTCTTTTTTTTCCTCCTCTTCAGTGCAGCCAGGCATCCAGGTCCGACGCACGTGACATAATCTTCTTCTTTGCGCCGAACCGTCGCCCTCCCACTGGTCGCACCGACCAGTCTTCTGCTCTGCCCCCGATGCCCTCTTCCCTCGACTCCGCCGCTAACCAGGTCCAACGGGACCAAATTATTTTTTTACTCTTAATAGCTATTTAGTAACTTGCTAAACATCAGTTTAAAGGGTTTTTTTAAGAACTATTGGAGTTGTTCAAGAGAAAAAAGAATAGCAAGAATGTATATATACATGCATGCATTGCAAGCGTCCACGTCTCCCTGTTGCTCGTTTTGCCCTACGCCAGTTGGGCAAGTGAATACCCACTAAATTCTTTACTTGGATAATGCTGGTGCTTTTCGGAAGAAAATGCGGCCTCCAATGATGCCGAATGTTTGGTGCGATAGTTTCTGGCTCACTCTAACTGATAGCTGGCTCGAAAATGTCGAGAACGTTCTACCACTCTACACAACCAAACCAAGATATCGTTCGAACATAACGTGTATGGTCGTCTCCATTTATTTGGTGGCTTGCACCGGAAGCTCCAAAAGGCCAAAAGCAACGCACAAAATGCCCACCGAAAAGACACCAAGGCCCCGTTGGAATTGAATTACTTTTTAATAATTATAATTTAGACAAAATTAATTAAGTTTATATATTTACATATTGTCGGGACCATAATTAAGGCTACCCCCAAGACTCCTAATCTCAGCTAGTAACCCCTATCAGCACAAAGCTGCAAAGGCCTGATGGGTGCGATTAAGTCAAGGCTCGGTCCACTCAAGGGACACGATCTCGCCTCGCCCGAGCCCAGCCTCGGGCAAGGGCAGCCGACCCCGGAGGATTCACGTCTCGCCCGAGGACCCCCTCAAGCGACGGACACACCTTCGGCTCGCCCGAGGCTCAGTCTTCGCCAAGAAGCAACCTTGGCCAGATCGCCACACCGACCGACCGTATCGCAGGAGCATTTAATGCAAGGATGGCCTGACACCTTATGCTGACACGCGCCCTTCAGTCGACAGAGCCGAAGTGACCGCAGTCACTTCGCCACTCCATTGACCGGCTTGACAAGAAGACAGCGCCGCCTGCATCACTCTGACTGCTGTGCCACTCGACAGAGTGAGGCTGACAGCAGCCAAGTCCGGCCTCGGGCGCCATAGGAAACTCCGCCTCGCCCGACCCCAGGGCTCGGACTCGGGCTCGGCCCCGGAAGACGACGAACTCCGCCTCGCCCGACCCCAGGGCTCGGACTCGGGCTCGGCCCCGGAAGACGACGAACTCCGCCTCACCCGACCCCAGGGCTCGGACTCGGCCTCGGCTCCGGAAGACGACGAACTCCGCCTCGCCCGACCCCAGGGCTCGGACTCGGCCTCGGCTCCGGAAGACGACGAACTCCGCCTCGCCCGACCCTAGGGCTCGGAGTCGGCCTTGGCCTCGGACAACAGTCTCCGCCTCGCCCGACCCGGGGCTCGGACTCGACCTCGACCTCGGAAGACAGACTCGACCTCGACCTCGGAGGAGCATCCACCTCGCCCGACCTAGGGCTCGGACCGACCACGTCGCAAGAGGGGCCATCATTACCCTACCCCTAGCTAGCTCAGGCTACGGGGAACAAGACCGACGTCCCATCAGGCTCGCCCCGGTAAACAAATAATAATGATGGCGCCCCGCGTGCTCCGTGACGATGGCGGCTCTCAGCCCCTTACGGAAGCAAGGAGACGTCAGCAAGGACTCGACAGCCCCGACAGCTGTCCTTCCTCAAGGCTCCAGCACTCCTCCGACGGCCACGACATCACATGAACAGGGTGTCAAGACCTCTCCGGCTGCCACGACAGCATGTACTTAGGGCGCTAGCTCCTCTCTGCTAGACACGTTAGCACATTGCTACACCCCCCACTGTACACCTGGGCCCTCTCCTTACGCCTATAAAAGGAAGGACCAGGGCTCTCTTACGAGGAGGTTGGCCGCGCGGGAGGACGGGACGACGCGTAGAGTCCCTCGCTCTCCCCCCACGCGGACGCTTGTAACCCCCTACTGCAAGCGCACCCGACCTGGGCGCAGGACAACACGAAGGCCGCGGGTTTCCCCTTTTTGCCTGCCTCCCTCCTCTCTTCTCCCCCCTTCGTGCTCCATCTCGCGCCGACCCATCTGGGCTGGGACACGCGACGACAATTTACTCGTCAGTCCAGGGACCCCCCGGGGTCGAAACGCCGACAGTTGGCGCGCTAGGTAGGGGCCTGCTGCGTGTTGACGAACAGCTTCCCGTCAAGCTCCAGATGGGTAGTCTCCAGCAACCTTTCCAACCCGGGACGGTGCTCTGTTTCGGGAGTCTTGAGTTCATGTCCTCGACGGCAGCTACGACATGATACTCCTTCCTCCGCCGCGCGACAACGACAATGGCGGCCGACAACCCGCCCGCCGGCGGCGGAATCGACGACGTCTTCCCCACGAGGCGGAAGAACAACATCTGAGTTTGTCCCGTCACCTCCCCCGCCGATGGAGGAGGAGGCGGGGCAACCGTGGCCAAGCAGGAGGCGGCACCTCGTCGGCTGTCGAGCGAGTCGACGGCGCCGGCACCCCGACGAGGGACACATCGGGCGTCGACCTCGCGTCTGAGACGAAGACGAGCGCCATTTCCCCGCAACACGCCAACTCCAAGCGGGCGGACGACGCCAGCATGCTCGCGAAGAACTTGCTGGGCGTCGCCCTCGTACCTAAGACGACGGTGCAGTCCGCCCCTGACGTGACTTCGTCACCGCCTGTCGACTAAGAGGTACCGATCGATTCCCATCTCGTGCCTTTTGGATTCAGCCTCGACCCACCAAGCGACCCCGCTTTGGTGGAAGCCTTCATAGAGGCATGCACCAACCCTCCGGAGTATCATATGCGGTCACCCTGGGACCGGCTGACAGCCGTCTCGACCTACGGACCCTCGGGTTCCGAGGAAGATGACGAGCCCGACTTTGGTTGGGATTTCTCCGGGCTCGGTAACCCCAGTGCCATGCGGGACTTCATGACCGCATGCGACTACTGCCTTTCCGATTGTTCCAACAGTAGCCGCAGCTTCGGCGACGAAGACTGTGGCCCAAGTCGTGAATGTTTCCACGTCGATCTAGGGGGTCCCGACGAAGGCAACCATCTTGGTATACCGGAAAACGGTGATCCCCCTAGGCCTGCGCCTCGCGTTGACATCCTTCGGGAGCTAGCTGTGGTCCCAGTCCCTGCGGGGGGTCAGGGCGCACAGCTCGAGCAAATCCGCGAGATGCAGGCCAGGCTCGACGAGGGAGCAGGAACACTTGAGCCGCTCCGCCGGAACATCGGGCAGGAATGGGCAGACCAAGCTCCAGCCGGAGAAACGCGTCATCTACCCCAGGACATCCAGCTCCGCATCACCGATGACGTCAGGGCAAGGCCACCACCGGCTTCCAGTGGGGTCGGCCAGAACCTGGCTGCAGCAGCAATACTTCTCCGCGCAATGCCGGAACCATCAACCACCGAAGGGCGGCGTATCCGGGGAGAGCTCAAGAATCTCCTGGAGGATGCCGCGGTCCGACGGGCCGAAAGCTCTGCCTCCCGAAGGCAGGGATACCCCTCGGAGCATCGCGCCGCGACTTCCCGATTCATGCGGGAAGCCTCGGTCCACACCGGGCGCACGCGCAACACAGCGCCTGCGGCCCCGGGTCGCCTCGGCAACGAGCACCACCACCGCAACCATCGAGCCCACCTCGACGAGAGGGTGCGCCGAGGCTACCACCCCAGGCGTGGGGGACGCTACGACAGCGGGGAGGATCGGAGTCCCTCGCCCGAACCACCCGGTCCGCAGGCTTTCAGCCGAGCCATACGACGGGCGCCGTTCCCGACCCGATTCCGAACCCCGACTACCATCACAAAGTACTCGGGGGAGACAAGGCCGGAACTGTGGCTCGCGGACTACCGGCTGGCCTGCCAACTGGGTGGAACGGACGATGACAACCTCGTCATCCGCAACCTCCCCCTGTTCCTCTCCGACACCGCTCGAGCCTGGCTGGAGCATCTGCCTCCGGGGCAGATCTCCAACTGGGACGACCTAGTCCAAGCCTTCGCCGGTAACTTCTAAGGCACGTACGTGCGCCTTGGGAACTCCTGGGATCTCCGAAGCTGCCGCCAGCAGCCAGGAGAGTCTCTCCGGGACTACATCCGGCGATTCTCCAAGCAGCGCACCGAGCTGCCCAACGACACCGATTCGGATGTCATCGGCGCGTTCCTCGCCGGCACCACCTGCCGCGACCTGGTGAGCAAGCTGGGTCGCAAGACCCCCACCAGGGCGAGCGAGCTGATGGACATCGCCACCAAGTTCGCCTCTGGCCAGGAGGCGGTTGAGGCCATCTTCCGGAAGGACAAGCAGCCCCAAGGCCGCCAGCCGGAAGATGTTCCCGAGGCATCCACTCAGCGCGGCACCAAGAAGAAAGGCAAGAAGAAGTCGCAAGCAAAACGCGACGCCGCCGACGCGCACCTTGTCGTCGCCGCTGAGTATAAGAACCCTCGGAAACCTCCCGGAGGCGCCAATCTCTTCGACAAGATGCTCAAGGAGCCATGCCCCTATCATCAGGGACCCGTCAAGCACACCCTTGAGGAGTGCGCCATGCTTCGGCGCCACTTTCACAGGGCCGAGCCACCTGCGGAGGGTGGCAGGGCCCACCACGACGACAAGAAGGAGGATCACAAGGCAGAGGAGTTCCCCGAGGTTCGCGACTGCTTCATGATCTACGGTGGGCAAGTGGCGAACGCCTCGGCTCGGCACCACAAGCAAGAGCGTCGGGAGGTCTGCTCGGTAAAGGTGGCGGCGCCAGTCTACCTAGACTGGTCCGACGAGCCCATCACCTTCGACCAGGGCGATCACCCCGACCGTGTGCCGAGCCCGGGGAAATATCCGCTCGTTGTCAACCCTGTCATCGGCAACGTCAGGCTCACCAAGGTCCTCATGGACGGAGGCAGCATCCTCAACATCATCTACGCCGAGACCCTCGAGCTCCTGCAGATCGATCTATCCTCGGTCCGGGCCGGTGCGGCGCCTTTTTACGGGATCATCCCCAGGAAACGCGTCCAACCCCTCGGACAACTCGATCTGCCCGTCTGCTTCGGGACTCCCTCCAACTTCAGAAGGGAAACCCTCACGTTCGAGGTGGTCGGGTTCCGAGGAACCTACCACGCAGTGCTGGGGAGGCCATGCTACGCCAAGTTCATGGCCATCCCCAACTACACCTACCTCAAGCTCAAGATGCCGGGCCCCAACGGGGTCATCACCGTCGGCCCCACGTACCGACATGCGTACGAATGCGACGTGGAGTGCGTGGAGTACGCCGAGGCCCTCGCCGAATCCGAGGCCCTCATCGCCGACTTGGAGAGCCTCTCCAAGGAGGCGCCAGACGTGAAGCGCCATGCCGGCAACTTCGAGCCAGCGAAGACGGTTAAGTCCGTCCCTCTCGACCCCAGCAACGACGCCTCCAAGCAGATCCGGATCGGCTCCAAGCTCGACCCCAAATAGGAAGCAGTGCTCGTCGACTTTCTCCGCGCAAACACTGAAGTTTTCGCGTGGAGTCCCTCGAACATGCCTGGCATACCGAGGGATGTCGCCGAGCACTCACTGGATATCCGAGCTGGAGCCCGACCCGTGAAGCAACCTCTACGCCGATTCGACAAAGAAAAGCGCAGAGCCACATGCGAGGAGATCCACAAGCTGATGGCCGCAGGGTTCATCAAAGAGGTATTCCATCCCGAATGGCTTGCCAACCCCGTGCTTGTGAGAAAGAAAGGAGGGAAATGGCGGATGTGTGTAGACTACACTGGTCTAAACAAATCATGTCCAAAAGTTCCCTATCCTCTGCCTCGCATCGATCAAATCGTGGATTCCACTGCTGGATGCGAAACCCTGTCTTTCCTCGATGCCTACTCAGGGTATCACCAAATCAGGATGAAAGAGTCCGACCAGCTTGCGACTTCTTTCATCACACCTTTTGGCATGTACTGCTATGTTACTATGCCATTTGGTTTGAGGAATGCAGGTGCGATGTACCAAAGGTGCATGAACCACGTGTTCGGCGAACACATTGGTCAAACGGTCGAGGCTTATGTCGATGACATCGTAGTCAAGACGAGGCAAGCCTCCGACCTCCTTTCCGACCTTGAAATGACATTCCGGTGTCTCAAGGAGAAAGGCGTAAAACTCAATCCCGAGAAGTGTGTCTTCAGAGTCCCCCGAGGCATGCTCTTGGGGTTCATCGTCTCCGAGCGGGGCATCGAGGCCAACCCGGAGAAAATCGCGGCCATCACCAACATGGGGCCCATCAAGGACTTGAAAGGCGTACAAAGGGTCATGGGATGCCTTGCGGCTCTGAGCCGTTTCATCTCGCGCCTCGGCGAAAGAGGCCTACCTCTGTACCGCCTCTTAAGAAAGACCGAGTGCTTCACTTGGACCTCCGAGGCCGAGGAAGCCCTCGGGAACCTGAAGGCGCTCCTTACGAACGCGCCCATCTTGGTGCCCCCCGCCTCCAGAGAAGCCCTCTTGATCTACGTCGCCGCTACCACTCAGGTGGTCAGCGCCGCGATCGTGGTTGAGAGACAAGAAGAAGGGCATGCATTGCCCGTCCAGAGGCCGGTTTACTTCATCAGTGAGGTACTGTCCGAGACCAAGATCCACTACCCGCAAATTCAGAAGCTGATGTACGCGGTGATCCTGACGCGGCGGAAGTTGCGACACTACTTCGAGTCTCATTCGGTGACTGTGGTGTCTTCCTTCCCCCTGGGGGAGATCATCCAGTGCTGAGAGGCCTCGGGTAGGATTGCAAAGTGGGCGGTGGAAATCATGGGAGAGACGATCTCGTTCGCCCCTCGGAAGGCCATCAAGTCCCAAGTCTTGGCGGACTTTGTGGCTGAATGGGTCGACACCCAGCTCCCGGCGGCTCCGATCCAACCGGAACTCTGGACCATGTTTTTCGATGGGTCGCTGATGAAAACAGGGGCAGGCGCGGGCCTGCTCTTCATCTTGCCCCTCGGGAAGCACCTACGCTACGTACTGCGCCTCCATTTCCCGGCGTCCAACAACGTGGCTGAGTACGAAGCTCTGGTCAACGGGTTGCGCATCGCCATCGAGCTAGGGGTCCGACGCCTCGACGCTCGCGGCGACTCGCAGCTCGTCATCGACCAAGTTATGAAGAACTCCCACTGCCGCGACCCGAAGATGGTAGCCTACTGCGATGAGGTTCTGTTCCTGGAGGACAAGTTCTACGGGCTTGAGCTCAACCACATCGCCCGACGATACAACGAGACTGCGGACGAGCTGGCTAAGATAGCCTCGGGGCGGACAATGGTTCCCCCGGACGTCTTCTCCCGAGACCTACAACAACCCTCAGTCAAGACCGACGACACGCCCGAGCCCGAGAAGGCCTCGGCCCAGCCCGAGGCACCCTTGGCTCAGCCCGAGGCACCCTCGGCACAGCCCGAGGCGCCCTCGGCTTGGCCCGAGGCACCCTCGGCCCCCAAGGTTGAGGCACTACGCGTCGAGGAAGAGCGAAATGGGGTCCAGCCTAATCGAGACTGGCAGACCCTGTACCTGCAATATCTCCACCAAGGAGAGCTGCCCCTCGACCGAGCCGAGGCTCGGCGACTGGCGCGGCGCGCCAAGTCGTTCGTCTTATTGGGTGACGGGAAGGAGCTGTACCACCGCAGCCCCTCCGGCATCCTCCAGCGATGCATATCCATCGCCGAAGGCCAGGAGCTCTTACAAGAAATATACTCGGGGGCTTGCGGTCATCACGCAGCGCCCCGAGCCCTTGTTGGAAACGCCTTCCGATAAGGTTTCTACTGGCCGACCGCGGTGGCCGACGCCACTAGAATTGTTCGCGCCTGCCAAGGGTGTCAATTCTACGCAAGGCAGACCCACCTGCCCACTCAGGCTCTGCAGACAATACCCATCACCTGGCCATTTGCTGTGTGGGGACTGGACCTCGTCGGTCCCTTGCAGAAGGCACCCGGGGGCTACACGCACCTGCTGGTCGCCATCAACAAATTCTCCAAGTGGATCGAGGTCCGACCCCTGAACAGCATCAGGTGGAACATGCCAACGGCATGATTCTGCAAGGACTCAAGCCGAGGATCTACAACAACCTCCACAAGTTCGGCAGACGATGGATGAAGGAACTCCCCTCGGTGGTCTGGAGTCTGAGGACAACGCCAAGCCGAGCCACGGGCTTCATACCGTTCTTTCTAGTCTATGGGGCCGAGGCCATCTTGCCCACAGACTTAGAATACGGTTCCCCGAGGACGAGGGCGTACGACGACCGAAGCAACCAGACCGACCGAGAAGACTCACTGGACCAGCTTGAAGAGGCTCGGGACATGGCCTTACTACACTCAGCGCGGTACCAGCAGTCCCTGCGACGCTACCACGCCCGAGGGGTCGGTCCCGAGACCTCCAAGTGGGCGACTTGGTGCTTCGGCTGCGACAAGACACCCGAGGGCGGCACAAGCTCATGCCTCCCTAGGAAGGGCCGTTCGTCATCGCCAAGGTTCTGAAGCCCGGGACATACAAGCTGGCCAACAGCCAAGGCGAGGTCTACAACAACGCTTGGAACATCCGACAGCTACGTCGCTTCTACCCTTAAGATGTTTTCAAGTTGTTCGTGCACATCGTTCACGTACAAAGTCTAACCATCAAGGAAGGGTCAGCCTTGCCTCGGCAAAGCCTGACCCTCCCTCGGGGGCTAGAAGGGGGGAACCCCCTCTGCGTCAAAATTTTCCTCGGAAAAAGTCTTTCTGCCAGAACGTCTTTCGTGCTTTTTGACTACTTCAAAAGTGGGATCCTGAAAACGATGGAGTACACGTAAGCATCCAAGGCCGATCGAGCCAAGGGACTCCTATGCCTCCGGGATACGGATACCTCACTCATCACCTTCTGCGATAAGTAACTCACGCTCGGATAAGCGATTCCGCTGACCGAACAAGTCTTAATGCTCGGAGACCTTTCTGCCGAAATGATTTTTCGGGCCTTCTCGACTACATCGTCAGCAGAATCCTACGGACGAGTAAGAGTACACGTAAGCGGCAAGGCCGATCGAGCCAAGGGACTCCTACGCCTCCGGGATACGGATACCTCATCACCTTCCGTGAAAAGTAACTCTCGCTCGGACAAACAATTCTGTTACCAACAAATAAGTCTTGATACTCGAAACAAAGGGAAAAAGAAACGCAGCTTTACAACACAACGACAGTATGTTTGGGCCTCGGCGGCCACAGAAAACATACGCACACTACAAGATAAACCGATCCTGCAGGTTCAGACCTCGATGGAGGGGGAGCAGCAGCACCCTCGGCGTCAACACCACCTTCAGCAAAGTCCGACCGAGCCTCGAACGGCAACACAGTCGGAGGATCTCCACTCCGAAGGACGACGTCAGCACCACGCCCGGGCCGTCGCCGCCAGGGTCTCTTCCAGGAGTCCGGCTCGAGCAGACGGCTTGGCCGGTCGCCCCAAAGCCTCAGCCAGCTGTCCCCCGAGGACATCAGCCCGGCCCATGGCCTCGGCAACTCGACTCCGGCGCCGGTCCCGCCAGTGGACGGCCCGGTCAGGCTCCGGCTGACGAAGTCTTCTTTTTGAGCCAACTCTGCCTCTGTCCACGCTGATACCGCTGCCTCCGGCTCCGGCTCATCGAAGAGCGGCCGAGGGTTTCCTTTAACTAAGCAAGAGAAGCCTCGGGCGGCAAGGCCGACTGAGCCGAGGGACTCCTACGCCTCCGGGATACGGATACCTCACTCGTCACCTTCGCACGAGGCAACTCACACTTGGTGAAGCGGTTCAGTTAGCTGACAGACGAGTCCTAGTGCTCGAAATGAGCGAAAAACACGGCTTCACGCCAAAAATACATACATGTTCAGGCCCCGACAGCCACAATGAACAAACACCGACACTCAAGGTGCCATTACAAATGGAACTTCGGTTCCGCCCCCGCAGGTATGAACAACCTCCACACCGGAGAGCTTGCCGGGGCGACAAGCTTCGGGCGACTCGCCAGCGACCTCTGCAGCAGCAGCCATGGTCCCAGGACGGACGCAGCCACCGGAAGGCTCTCGTCCGCATCCCCACTCGAGGGGAGCGAACCAGACGTTAAAGCCAAAGATCCGAAGGTCGGTCCGTGGGCGGTGCTGATGGCCTCGACGGCGGAAAAGCTTTCTCCAGCTGCCACCACGTCAGCACCGACGGCGGCGTCCGCCTGTCCACCAACGCCACACCAGCAAGCGCAGGCCGCTCCAAAGTGTACCGACAGGTCCTCACTCTCGTCCTCGCCACGAAAGCGAGGACAGAGGATGGAATGTTGCATCCTAGCTGGGCAGCAACAGTTTGCCTTCCCCGGCATGGCTGGAGGACGCCTCCTCCGCAGAGCTGGAGGATGGTTTCCACCACCAGAAGCTGGAAGAAGAGGTGGCCGGCCGACCCGTGCAGGAGGTAGAGCCCCGACTCACCTCGCTCTCCGCCCCAGCAAGGATGATGAAGATCCTTGAAGCTGAGGGAGGGGCAGAGGCCGCAGCCCGGTTTGCTTCTCCCCACCATCGAACTGGTTGTCACCGTCTTGGGTGACCACCGGCGAGGGGATGCAGCTGGGCTGCCTGATGAAAATCCTTGAAGCCGAACGATGGTTGAAAGGTACCAACTTCCGCGAAGTTGCGTTCCCCCAACGACGACAAGGCGGAAGAACCGCGGGCGCCCCCCATCTGGGGGCTCGGAAGGTGGAAAGACGCGATGCATGAGGGGAGCGCGAAGACATGGTTGCCTTTCAAGGGGGTCACCCTCCTTTTAAAGGCAACTCTCCCCACTTGCGTCCTCAGCCGTCGCGGGCTGAGTCTTCTCCAACACGCTCCAAAGTCCTCCCCCTACGACACGGGGGCTGGGTCCCACGCGTCATGCAAGCTGGCCTAGGGCAGACAAAGCCAAACCGCCGCGCACGGTGCGCGCAACTGCCCAGCAGTTACGAGCATTCCTCCACTTTCGCCCAGGCCAGCGGGTGAAAGGGTGGACCGCCATGCAGGCTGCATGCAACCGCATCCAGGGGGCGCACCCTTTCGACTTCGACGCGTCCAGCATGGAGGCCCAGGCCCACATGTCATGTAATCGGCGCGCCGGTTACTACGTGCAAGAAACTTCACCGCCACTCGCGCCAGTACCGCGCCTTCTTGACTGCGGAACCAGTGCCACGACTCGAGGTGACCCTACGCATGACCCGACAGTGCCAACCGAGCACATCGGTCATGGGTCAGTCAGCCGCGGGAGAGGGCGCGACGGTCGATACGACCAGAAATGGGCCGGCAGTAATGGTGGTGGCAGGCGGGCGGAAGCGGCAGTCAAGTCGTCAGCAAGCTCACGTCCCCTCTTGGGATAGCGAGAGGACCTTCTCCCATGGCGTGAAGACGACGCGTCCGCGTTCCGTTCCTCGAACGGCTCGCGCACGCACAACGGCTGCCCCGTGAACCACTCGTCCCGTCGCATTAACTCTGCGGCAGGACAGGCGGCACCTTTGGCAGGCGAAGCAGGCGACGCTTCACCTCCGCCATAATGACCGCGTCAAAAAAGGTGCGCCACGTCATTCAATTTCGTATCCTTTTCCACTTCCTCTTTCTCTCTCTTGCCTCAGGGATCGAGAAAAGGGATACTCCAAAAGGGATCCTTCTCCGCGAAGGAAGCGGGCCCCGAGCCCCCCTACTGATCAGAGGTTCGAAGGCTGGCCCCTCGGAAGGGTTCAACAGCCGCCTCAGAGCACTTGGGCTCCGCACCCACTACTGGTCAGAGGTTCGAAGGCCGGCCCCTCGGAAGGGTTCAACGGCCGCCTCAGGCCACTCGGGCTCCGTGCCCACTACTGATCAGGGGTTCGTAGGCTGGCCCCCGAAGGGTTCGATAGCCGCCTCAGACGCAGAGCGAGGGATGACCCTGGGTACGTTCGATACATAACCGAGGCTCGGGCTATGCTCCCGAGGTACCCTAGGACATTTTCGAGACCAACGGGAACGATTTTGTAACGGAATCCCACCAGAGGGAGGCATCGAGCCCTCGGACCCCGTCAGAAGGGGACCGGGTCCGGCAAATCACCCGCAGGTACTTTTGGAGCGCGCCTCCGGGCCACTAGCCGACCCCTAACAAATGGGGCATGGGCGTCCACTCGGATTACCCGTTAGCAACTCACTGGAGACACCATGTTCGGCGCCCTCCGAGGGCAACATGGCGCTTTCCCCCCTCCTCCTTGCGGAAAGGTGACGCAGGGGCGTATGTAAAAAGCCGAGTCTGTCCCTGACCGTCCTCTCGCTCTGTGCGGAGGCTCGGGGGCTGCTCTCGCAAACCCGGCTCCGGCCAAACCGTTGACAGCGTCAACATACCAACCCGAGAACTTGGGACTCGACTGTGCACCCGGGCTACAGCCAGTTCGCATGAGGGAACAACCAGACCGGCCGAAGCATTACGAGACGTACTAAGACCTCGAAGGAGTCAAACTACTCCTTCGAGGCCTCGGGGGCTATACCCGGCGGGTGCGCTCGCGCGCACCCACCGGAACAAAACGCAACCGAGGAAGGCCGGTCCCCTTGCAAAAAGTGCGACAAAAACCTCCAAGCGAGTATCAACACTCCCTTCGAGGCTCGGGGGCTACTGTCGGGGACCATAATTAGGGGTACCCCCAAGACTCCTAATCTCAGCTGGTAACCCCCATCAGCACAAAGCTGCAAAGGCCTGATGGGTGCGATTAAGTCAAGGCTCGGTCCACTCAAGGGACACGATCTCGCCTCGCCCGAGACCAGCCTCGGGCAAGGGCAGCCGACCCCGGAGGATTCACGTCTCGCCCGAGGACCCCCTCAAGCGATGGACACACCTTCGGCTCACTCGAGGCTCAGTCTTCGCCAAGAAGCAACCTTGGCCAGATCGCCACACCGACCGACCGTATCGCAGGAGCATTTAATGCAAGGAAGGCCTGACACCTTATCCTGGCACGCGCCCTTCAGTCGACAGAGCCGAAGTGACCGCAGTCACTTCGCCGCTCCACTGACCGGCCTGACAAGAAGACAGCGCCGCCTGCATCGCTCCGACTGCTGTGTCACTCGACAGAGTGAGGTTGACAGCAGCCAAGTCCGGCCTCGGGCGCCATAGGAAACTCCGCCTCGCCCAACCCCAGGGCTCGGACTCGGGCTCGGCCCCGGAAGACGACGAACTCCGCCTCGCCCGACCCCAGGGCTCGGACTCGGGCTCGGCCCCAGAAGACGACGATCTCCGCCTCGCCCGACCCCAAGGCTCGGACTCGGGCTCGGCCCCGGAAGACGACGAACTCCGCCTCGCCCGACCCCAGGGCTCAGACTCGGGCTCGGCCCCGGAAGACGACGAACTCCGCCTCGCCTGACCCCAGGGCTCGGACTCGGCCTCGGCTCCGGAAGACGACGAACTCCGCCTCGCCCGACCCCAGGGCTCGGAGTCGGCCTTGGCCTCGGACGACAGTCTCCGCCTCGCCCGACCCGGGGCTCGGACTCGACCTCGACCTCGGAAGACAGACTCGACCTCGACCTCGGAGGAGCATCCACCTCGCCCGACCTAGGGCTCGGACCGACCACGTCGCAAGAGGGGCCATCATTACCCTACCCCTAGCTAGCTCAGGCTATGGGGAACAAGACCGGCGTCCCATCAGGCTCGCCCCGGTAAACAAATAATAATGATGGCGCCCCGCGTGCTCCGTGACGACGGCGGCTCTCAGCCCCTTACGGAAGCAAGGAGACGTCAGCAATGACTCGACAGCCCCGACAACTGTCCTTCCTCAAGGCTCCAGCGCTCCTCTGACGGCCACGACATCACATGAACAGGGTGTCAAGACCTCTCCGGCTGCCACGACGACATGTACTTAGGGCGCTAGCTCCTCTCTGCTAGACACGTTAGCACATTGCTACACCCCCCACTGTACACCTGGGCCCTCTCCTTACGCCTATAAAAGGAAGGACCAGGGCTCTCTTACGAGGAGGTTGGCCGCGCGGGAGGACGGGACGACGCGTAGAGTCCCTCGCTCTCCCCCCACGCGGACGCTTGTAACCCCCTACTGCAAGCGCACCCGACCTGGGCGCAGGACAACACGAAGGCCGCGGGTTTCCCCTTTTTGCCTGCCTCCCTCCTCTCTTCTCCCCCTTCGTGCTTCGTCTCGCGCCGACCCATCTGGGCTGGGACACGCGGCGACAATTTACTCGTCGGTCCAGGGACCCCCGGGGTCGAAACGCCGTCACATATGTAACATATTTGTATATTATCCTAAATCATATGAGATAGTTATATACTACATTTATGTTATAGCGAAGCAAGTACAAGAGTGTACTATAAGTTGTGTATCGGAAAAATAGCATGTAAATCTATAGAATCAATTTCCATCTCTCACCTCATGAATTTGAGATAGACTTATATAATAACTTTGGGAAGTGGTGGAATGTCACATTCTAAAAAATAGCCTATTTCATTAGTAAAATTCCAATTCCTCAAAATGAAAGGAAACAAACGGGACCTAATAGAAAAAGGTTTAAAGTCTGCGGCGTGGTATATTTTTACCGACGTATTTGGTTATCAACCGCTTGTGCTATTTTTAGTGGTGGTTGGTTTTCTTAAGGAACCGTCACTAGAAATCATTTCTATCCTTAATTTTTCGAGTTTTTCGAACGATCTCGTATAATGAAACCACTAAAATAAAAGTTATAGATCTCTAAAAGTTATGAAACTTTATAGTTGTCAACTTTTTTTATTTGAATTCGTATACGGTCTCAAACATTGCATCTAAATTTTTCAATTTTAAAATTCAAATTTGGCAAAAGACCTATGATGAAAAAGTGTCAAAATGAAAGTTGTAGAAATTCAAAAGTTTTTCAACTTTATAGTTGACAACTTTTCTATTTGAATTCATTTAGTGTCTCAAACAAGCAATTTATACTCAGTTGGTTGTAATATGTGGACAATAAAACTATAAACTAGACATAAAGTATGCCATAGAGTGGTAGAGTAGGATACTAAACCTGTTTTATGTTTCTAAAAATAATTTTCACAATCGATTGATTTACACTACTAGTCCTCAGTTACCCGCATGAAAGAATGATGATTTAAACTGATCTGTAGAACTGGCGGTTATAAGAAGCGTCAGTAAAAATAGATTCACAACCGCCACGTTATAGCTTATGTGTACTAGTGAGATTGCCCCAACCTAAGCCACAAAATGCAGACAGTGGTCCATGCATGTGATTTCCTCACGATGTAGATGACCGTGTCTGGCACTCCAAACAACACAACGAGGAAGGATCAGGAATGCATGCGTCCTATCCAGATTCAGGAGAGAGAGATAAAAAGGAGTGCAATAATTAACACTGAAACAGTGATATATATGGTGCATATATCTTCTTGCAACATGCGCCTACCTACTTGCCCGCGCAATATATGTGCGTAGCCTCTCGCTGATCCACTATATATATGCTAGTGCTTTGGACATACTATAGCCGCTAGTGGCGGTTGTGGAATAAAGGTGGGTATAGACGTGGAAGAAGTGTGTAGTGTAGGAGTCGTCGTAGCATTCGGCCGGCCACATCGTCTTTTTCATTGCACCGGCCGGTAGACGGTAGTCATGGCCGTTTTGGATTGGTGGATCACTGACGACGACGCGCGTCGTCCTTCTCTTCGATCTTGCGCAACGCAATGACTTTGGTGGCCCCTTTTTTGCTCTGTCGCGAAGCCATGGAAGTGCTAGTGCATGCTCTTTCTTCTTCTTTTTGCTCGGCGTGCTGTCCTCTGAGTCTCGTAGTAGGTGTAATGCCCATAGAGAGGTTTCTGCTATTGTACATGCAAGCTATGCTAGCGTAGAAACTGGGGCCAGAACAGCAGATACTTGACATCGAGAACGTGCTTTAAAAATATTCGAAATAACATAATTCAAAAAAAAACATCAAGCAAGCAGAAAATAGATAGAAGATGCCAGGACAGAACCAGTCGATCTGGCCGGTTTTTATGTCTTAGGCCGTTGTCCGCACCAGATCGTATAAAATAGAGGGAGTCGTATGCACTGTCTATATAAGAGCATCTCTGTCGGAGACCGTAATTAGGGGTACCCTAAATGTACCTTAATCCGGCTGGAAAATATCTTCAGAACAAACCATAAACGACCGATAAAACGTAGGCTTCGTCTATCAAGGCACGCGACCTCACACTACTACAGCAAACCTCTGTACAGGCGGTTTTGTTAGCCTCTACACAGGCGGTTCCAGGAACCGCTTGTGGTGCACCGCCTGTGATGTAAAACAACATCACAGGCGGTCAATCAAAAACCGCCTGTGAAAGACACACATTACAGGCGGTCCAGTTCAAAGGAACTGCCTGTGATAGACACACATCACAGACGGTTTCTTATCATAGCCGCTTGTGTTAGCCACACATCACAGGCGGTTTTTAATATAAGTCCGACTGCATACAATATAAATCACAGACGGTTTTCAATATACAGATTCTTATACAGAATTTTCAAACACAGATTATACACAGATTTCATACACAGATTGCATACACAGATTGCATACACAGATTTATACATATCAAGTTCCATAACAGGTTCCATATATACACAGATTCATCCACATATCAAGTTCCATCGTCATACACAGATTTATACACATATCAAGTTCCATAGACAACTAAACATCTCAAAGTTCCATAGACAACTAAACATCTAAAGTTCCTAACTAAAGACCTAAACACTGTGTGATATCGTGTACAAACTTAGTTCTGGGAATTGTTGCAAATTTCCATTTGTATTGTAGAATAGCCCTTGTTGATGAAGAACTTCACGGCGCATAAAGTAAAGCAAGTCTCTTACAACTTTAGCCACGCCGACGGAAACCATATCTCTTTCTAACTATTCAGCATTGATCTTGGATTTAGGAACCTGCAATGAAAGCAAAGAGCAAGCAGTGCTAAGAGTAATATGATGAGCAACAATATAACATAAAAATTGCAACATAGAGAATGATAGCGAACTTACATCCTCACGATTGACCATGTAATGGAAGGTGACACGACACCATTCGCATACATAATAACCATTCACATACATAATAACCTTCGGGCTGGGGACGTCTGCGAGCTTGTTAAGGGGCCAGACGATGGTGAGCCGGTGTACTCTGTCCGGATGTGTGGTCACAAAATTTAAAGCCACCCCGGCTTCATCTGTGCGCTTCTCTTCTCTTATGTCGGCTACTAAGATCACTTAGCACCCCACCTAAGAGAAGAGAAGCGCACACATGAAGCCGGGGCGGCTTTAAATTTTGTGACCACACATCCGGACATAGTACACTGGCTCACCATCGTCTGGCCCCTTAACAAGCTCGCAGACGTCCTAAGCCCGAAGGTCGTTTGTTGTCACCAAATGTTTCCAGCCCTCGGTGAAGCCCACAAATAACGGGCAGTGGTGGATGACAGGGCATAATCTCTTCTTGGGGTCCTTCAGCATTATAACATCACAGCCATGCCTTCTCTGTCTAACTGCATTGGAAAGTGTACTTCTATCTGCTCCGTGCTTCCCGACCCGATTCAGGCATTCAGCCGATGCCATTCTCCATATAAGTCCCAAACAGAGAATAGGGATGAGGTAGTCAAGATTGTAGGCGCTAGTGCTCAACCACTAGCATCTATAGATATGGACACAAGTCCAAATTTGGTGCTACTTGGCACCATCGATATCGCTAGGGAAAAAAATACATCAAAGAGATCCACTTCCCAATAGTACTCGAAGATAGTTCATTGACTTGACACTCTCTAAGAGGTTCATACAAAATACATTATCTCTAAGAGTGAAACCTACGATACTCATATCGTGTTGTTTAGGACTACAACCCCTTGACTGGTCGCTATCATACTCAATTCCAAAATATTTTTCCAATATGTCGGCTTGAGTAAGGAGATCTGGGCTTGGGAGTTCCTCCAAATCATCTGCAGCTTCATCATCTTCAGCATATTGCAGGGCTTCATCTTGAATAATTTTAGCCCTCTTGGAGTCAGCGTACTTTTTGATGGACAGAGCACACTTCTCAAGCATGTCGCATACATCTCCAATTTGAAACAAAGTGGTCTTAAGTGTATACACTGATTCTGGTTCACTAGTATCCACAACCCCATCAGTCACTAGACTGCGAATGATGTCAACATGTGTCTCGATGACTCGAATTGAGCTCTCAACCATGTCAAGTGGCTCTTTTTCCATCTCTAAAACTGAAAATGACCAAGTCTCACAATCAAAATTGAGATCGCAACAAAGGCAGGGATCAGAGGGAAAACAAGGATGTGGCTTATAGGGCAAAAGAGGGGTCCAAATAACATTGTCATGGCTATGAACAAGTCAAAGATGGGAGATAAGAACAAGTCTTATAACATAGGGTTGGGAAGCAAAGATAGGTATTAAAAAAACTTAGAAGGGAGATAAGAACAAGTCTTATAACATAGGGAGATAATAACATTGTCATGGCTATGTACTTCCATGATGTATGTGGCCATAAGCACATTTGGCCTAATGATTATCAAACAAAGATAGGTAGTCAAAAAACACTAAAAATAGACTTCATTCGAAGGATACTAACACCTTAATGGTATACAAACATTTAATCAACAGGGATAAAAGAAATAAAAAAACTGATACAGGAGAAGTAATTGACAACCAAACAATAAGCAATAAGCATATTGACAATATATGTAAGTGAAAACGCCAACAGTAATTAATCTCAGCACTGATAATCAGGGATAGCCATCGATTGGGCAGACTATTACTTTGTGAATAATGTATGCACCTCAACGCAGCAAGTGAAGCACTTATGAAATACTCCAAGTACTTAGGAAACCTTCATATACACAATGAAATGTTATTAAGAGCATTTTTCTGCTTGGCTCTTGAACTGAAATAAGAATGCATATACACAATTTGTAGAACATTGCTTGCTTGTAGCCAACAGACTGAATTACAACAGATCACCAACATTTGTATGGCGGCGTATGTGAATTAAGAGCTTAGGGAAGAAGAAATGGAACCTGAACTTCGACCTTACTTCGAGAGGAAGAAGAAAGAGCTCATGGACGGCGGCTCTTCGGGCTCGGGGACCGTGACGGCGACGCTGGGGCTCGGGGACTCGGCGCTCGGGCTCGGGGACGGCGGACGCTCGGGCTCGGTGAAGGGGACGGCGGCGCTCGGGCTCGGTGAAGGGGACGACGGCGCTCGGGCTCGGTGAAGGGGACGACGTTGCTCGGGCGCTCGGGGACAGCGGCGCTCGGGCTCGGGGACGGGGACGGCGACGCTCGAGCTCGGGACGGGGACGGCAGCGCTCGGGCTCGTGCTCGGGGACGGGGACACGGCGGCAGCCTGGCGGCGCAACTGTGTCAGCTCGGGCGGGAAGAGTTAGGGTTCCTGCCGACCAACGAGCCTTTTATATTGTAAATAATTCCAGGCGGATATTTAGCAAAACTGCTTGTGATAGATAACATCACAGGCGGTTGTTTATTCCGACCGCCTGTGATAGATTAACTTCACAAGCGGTCGGAGTAAAAAACCGTCTGTGATGTTATCTATCACAGGCGGTTTTGCTAAATATCCGTCTGTGATGTGTGTACACTATAAAAGGACTAGCCCCCCACGGGTTCCAGAACCCTAACTCCCAGAACCTTCACAGCACTGTAGCGGCGGCGGGTTTTATTTGAGATCTACAGGGAGAAGGTTTTGTTTTTGAGTTTATTGATTGATTTCAATAGTTTATGCATATATATGATCTCCATTTGTTTTCTTTCTCATTTTGATGCGATTTTTTGCCTCAATTTTGTAATATAGACCGGATTTGAAGAAAAGCTTTGGAATTCAAGATTTGGACTTATAATAGTTGATCTAGTTTAAAGATTCTTTAAAAACACAATTGTCTCACCTCAAGGTACCTATTGTTGCAATGTTTGTTTCATTTTCATGCACATCAATTCGTTTCATGTTTTATGGATGAATTCAATTAATTAATGATTTTATTGATGTTAATCAATATAGGGATAGGTAATGGACAGAGGTTGGATGTACAATGTGCCAAGACCACATCCGTCGTATATTCGAAATTTGAGAAGCTTTATTGAAGCGGCCAACAAGCACACGAATTTGCGAAAGAGCAAGGAGATTTTATGTCCGTGCATCGATTGTGATAATAAGATAGCTTGGAGAGATACAGGAGTAATCCAATCACATCTGCTAAAAAGAGGGTTTAAAAACAATTACACGATATGGTCAGAACATGGTGAGTTGGATCCGTGTGAAGTGCCTGGTAATGACGAGAGAGTTGTTGGAATTTTAGATCTTAAAGTTGATGGTAAAATGGATAATGTGGATGCTAATCAAGATTTTGAAGAATTTGATTGCGAAGAGATGTTGCGCCATATGGAACCAGAAATGTTGAGTTCTGTGGGATCGCAGAAAGGGCTATCTAAAATGGAGGGACTGGAAGGTGCCTCAAAAGAACCTTTATATGATGAATCAAAGGGTTGTGACAAAGAGTTTACTACACTGCGTACAGTTCTAGAACTTCTGAAGTTGAAGGCTAGCGCCGGATGGTCTGATACTAGCTTCACAGATCTTTTGAATTTTCTGTCCCAATTACTACCAAAACCCAACAAACTACTAACAAGCACTTATAAAGCGAAGAAGTTTATATCTCCCATAGCTCTGGGTGTGCAAAAAATTCATGCATGTCCAAACCATTGTATTCTGTATCGTGGCAATTTTGAGAACGCATCAAGATGCCCAGTTTGCAATGTCAGTCGATACAAGAAGAGCTACAATCAAGACTGTGTAAAAAAATTCCCGAAGAAAAATAAAAACAAGAAATCCACTATTGGACCTGAAAGTGACGATGACACTTTTGATGACATGGATGGGAAAAAGAAGTCAAAGATCCCAGCTTTGGTGATGTGGTATCTTCCAGTAATTGATCGCTTAAAACGTTTGTTCTCAAATCCTAGGGAGGCTGAGCTTATGCGTTGGCATGCTGAAAATCGCAAGCAGAATAACAAACAGATTCGACACCCTGCTGATGCATCACAATGGAAAAATTTCGATCTTATGTATCCTGAGTTTGCCAAAGAAACCAGAAATGTAAGATTTGCTTTGGGTACAGACGGAATGAATCCATTTGGTGAAAAAAGAAGTGTACATAGCACCTGGCTCGTGACTTTAACGATGTACAACCTTCCATCATGGCTGTGTCACAAAAGAAAGTACATTATGTTGACTATTCTTATTCAAGGTCCGAAATCAGCTGGTGTTGATATTGATGTGTTCCTAGAACCTCTTATGGAAGATATGACAAAGCTCTGGAACGAAGGAGTTAGAATATGGGATGAGTATTTGAAAGTGCATTCATCCTTTTTGTGAGTTTTGGTGATTTGGATAACAACACATTTAAAGGTCTAACAAGTTTGCTAAGTGTTGAACAGGAAATTCAGTATGATGAACACACTTGAATAGTGTATAATGATCAGTGAACAAAGGTTCAACACAAGGTTAAATAACCAGTGAGACAATGCAAATGGATATAATATGGTCTCTCTATATTGGTTTGAATATATGGGCAAGACCTAAGAAATCACTGCATACATATGATCAGAATAGAGGTTGAAGTGATTAAGAGGATTGGTCAAGCCAAAGTGAATAAGATATGAGGAATCGTGAATTGGCTTGACCATATTACTATCAGTCCATATATGCTTCTATGAGAATCAAACTAAAGCTTGATTAATCTTAACAGTTATATCTAGAAGACATTCAAGCAAGGTTCATAATATTGAAGAAATGATTCTCTTAATGGATGCTCAATAGGATGCGACTCAAGAATGGCTTGATAGGGTGAAGATAGCAAGGAAAGGGCTTCGAGGAACTAAGTGAAGGTGAAGGCCAAGCGACGGCTTGTAGACCGAGGTACCATGGCTAAGGTGAAGAAGAGAGTACTTGCACTAAGTCGATGAACTAATCAGCTATGAAGAGTTATAACATGTTGATGCATCAGTAAGGTGACTTGAAGCCATGATTTGAACTCATATATGGTGATATGGTACAAGTCACAGGGTTTGATTTGTGTTTGCTTCAAAAGGTGATACAAAGATGTTTGTGATCCTTATGAAGCAACGCCATAGAGAAATCACACATGAGACGCCAATTACTCAAGGAGTTTCTTAATTATATTTTGTTTAACTTGAGTATAGGAATCGTCGTACTATAAAGGGGGATCCAAAAAGAAGGTTGGTGTTTGCCAAAGCTCAAGCCTCTATATTCAAAAGCTATTCTTTGAAAAGCAAAAATCTCTTTAAAATTCTTTGGTTGACCTTGGTTAGGTTTGAGAAACCTAGAGTGTTCTTGTTGAAAAGCAGCTGAACTTCTTCAACTGCAGCTGAGCTTTTCAGCTGAGCTGAGCTTTTCAGCTGAGCTGAGCTTCTTCAGCTGCAGCTGAGCTTTTCAGCTGAGTTGAGCTTCAGCTGAGTTGAGCTTTCTCAACTTCAGCTGAACTCAACTTCAGCTGTGAACCTCTTTGACCATACACTAGCTGAACTTGCCTCCGGGCAGTTGAGCTGGGGTTTTCTCTCCTAAACTCACTGGTCAAGACCGGTTGAACTGGTCCTGAGGGGCAGTTCAGCTGGTCTCTGACCCCTCTGACCTCTGATCTGCAGTCTGCCAGTCAGACTGGCAAACAGGTCGCCAGGAGCTGTCAGGGGCGGTTCAACCGCCCACCCCTGGGCGGTTCAACCGGTGTTGGTCAACTTGACCAGTCTGTAGGTTAGTCTGCGCGTTAGTCTGGCAGACAGTCTGGCAGACAGGCTGCCAGGCCTGCCAGGGGCGGTTCAACCGGTCTCAGGCAGAAAAATCTGCCCAACGGCTAGTTTTGAGCTCCACCTATATATATACTCACTCCTACCTCTCTCCCCACAGAAGAGCACGACTTGGACTCCATTTCTAACCAGAGAAACACCTCCCACTCTCTCTCACACACCTCTTGCCTCTCCCATTTCAAATCTTTGGAGAGAAATCTTTGAGTGAGTTTGAGAGCTGCGGTTTTTGTGCTTCATCTCCAAATCTCTCTTGCTCTTCTTCATTCGAGCTTTGGTACTACATCGAGTTCTTTGTGGATTCATTACTCTTGGAGCTTCTATCTCCTAGACGACTAGGTGTCGTTTGTGAGTCTCCAAATCTTGTGGAAGACCACAAGAAAGTTTGTATTACCCGCTCGTTTGAGCAAAGATTAGTGTGTGGGCTTGACCTTTGTGGTCGGCAAAGGGAGGATTAGGGTTGAAAGAGACCCGACTCTTTGTGGGCGCCTCAACGAGGAAGTAGGGCACCTTGGTGGTGTGACCGAACCTCGGGATAAATCTTGTGTCTCTTGTGTTCTTGCTCATTGTGTTGGTTTGTGTTCTTCGTTCTCTCATCCTTCCGTGGAAGATTTGTTCATATCTTTTTGGTGTGTGGATTTTGAGAAGTGCCCTTCTCAGATCTACTACTTTGAACCATGTGGATCATTTAGAACATCTCATTTCCAAAGTTAACTGGGTGAATTTCGAGATCAATTCAGTTTTACCCAGTTTGCTTCTAGTTTTTGTAGAAAAAGTTTTAACTTGCCTATTCACCCCCCCTCTAGGCAACTTTCAATTGGTATCAGAGCCTAATCTTCGTTCTAACGCTTAACCGTGTGAGGACAAGATCATGTCGGGGGGACTAAGAAACGAAAGTGCTTCTAAGATTGAAAATGTTGAGGTTGCCTCGACTTCATCTTTTGGTGCAGATGTTGATCCTAGGGCAATAGATCTTGCCATGAGAATCGCCGAAAGGATGTTCCTCAAAATGAAGGAAGATGAGGTGAAGAACAAAATTGAAGAAGAAAATGATCGATGGAGACCAAACGACGAATCCACCTCTTCACAAGGTTCGTCTTTCAAATCCACTTCTCATATGTGCTTTATTGCTAATGGGAGTGACAGTGAAAGAGAAAGTGAGGACGAGGAGCAAGAAAGTGATAGTGAAGATGAGGATGATCTTCAACAATTCTTCACTCAGCTAAGCAAGAAAAATCGGATGAGCTTGCTCAAACTCATGAAAAGAGCGGAAGAACAAAAGGAAATGCTTCATAAGCAAGAAGATATCCTCATCGAAAAAATCAAAGACTTGGAGAAGTTGACCAAAGAGCATGAGAAGCTAAAGTGCTCTCATGATGATTTGGTCCAAAGGTATGAAAAGATTTCAATTGAGCAAACTAGTACTTCAAATGCTTTATCTTGTGTTGCTCAATTAGAAAAAGCAAATACTATGCTTAAGAACACGATAAAAAAACTAAACATTGAAAATCTAGCTTTGCAAGAAAAACATGATATGCTTGTGTGCTCTCATAATGAATGTATGGATTCAAATATCATGTTAGAAATGGCTCATGAGGTTATGTTAACTAATTTGAAATCATACCAACCTCACATGTGCACATGTGTTGAAATTGAAACTATATTACCATGTGCTAACAATTGTTGTTATCAAGCAAGCCAATCTTTCATTGAGCTAGAAATTTCAGGAATTAGTGATATTTCTATCACACTAGAAAATAAAGAGCTCAAGGAAGAAGTTGGAAGGCTAAGGAGGAGCTTTACTCTTTTGAAGGGAAAGTGTCATGCTCAACTTTCTCACGATAACCGTGATAACATGGTGAAAAAGCTTGAGAAGGGGACAATCGTAGCATGCACAAACCCCCTTCAAAAGAATGCTAAGTTCCCCAAGAAAGGCATGAGCAAACATTAAGAGAAGAAAGCCAAAGCTCATGACAAGTGCCTCAACCACACCTCCACATGCTCCACACAAGGTAACAAACAAGCCACTTTTCCAAATAAGAGAAGATGCACTAGAAAGTGTTATCAATGTCATGAGAAGGGACATGAGATTAAGTCATGTCCCTACATAAAAGATAGTGGCTTAACTTTGGAAAGAAAGAGGCTCACTAACCATGTAGCAAACAAGAAGCAAGGCAAGAAGGAGTCTTGCAAAATTAAAAATCATATTTGCTACACTTGCCGAAGAAAGGGACACCTTTGCAAGGACTGTCCAATGAGTAAGTATCCTAAGCCTACCATGTCAATTCATTCATATTCGCTTAGGACACCCAAAAATGACACTTGTGCTAGAAAGGTAATTAGTTCACCTAAAACTAGCACAAAGGCCATTTGGGTGCCTAAGTACTTATTAGCTAACCTTGGTGGACCCATCCAAAAATGGGTACCAAAATGTACTTAATAAGTTTTGCAGGTACCCAGAGATGATATGAAGCTTTGGGATGCTTGAGCGGTTTAACTCAATTCTTATCTCAAGCTATCAATCTTACATTGTCTATCCTTTAAGATTGACCCAAAGATGAATTGAGTTGTTATATCACTAACTTCATATTCATCTCTAGCAAGAACTTGTGTTGTAGGGAATAAAGATTAACCTTTGTGGGAATCAAGCAAAAGGCCTACAACCAAGTGATATCCAAAGGATGGTAACAATTAATTCTTAAGTGCACATTGCTTTTAATTAGTATATTCCTTTGTGTCTTTTGTAGCCACATAGGAAAAATGAAGCACTTGAGAATGAACTTAAAAGGTTTTACCTTGCTTTGGAAAGGATCTAATTATATGGTAGATTGCAAGTTCATATTTTTATATTGTGACAATCTACATGCTTTAAATTGATTGTATGTATCTTGTGGCATATTTCAAGTTAATCATCATATTATTGCCATGACCTAGACATAAAGAGTATTATCCCATGTTCTTAAATGAATAGAGTGCTAAGTAAGAAATTCAAATTCTCAAAGCACTTACCAAAAGGGAATTCTCTATATGACTAGAGTTGTGAGACTAATGTTTCTATCTAAGTGTTTATGTAGTCTCACAACATGAGAATGTGTTTCTCAAATGGAGTGTGCCATTCAACATTCAAAGAAGATCAAACCAATACTATGTGATGTATTCATTCTCGTTTAAATTGGTTTTGAGTCTTCTACATTAATCACTCACCATGCTATGAATTAAACTTGCCATGTAAACTTAATTAAATAATCATGCTTTGTTCACCTTGTTTAATTTTGGTGTTATGCATGATGCTTGTAAGGGCAATTTAGTTCATATCATGAGGTTTCCTTATTTTAGTAACCTTTTTGTCATTCATATACTAGAGGTTTCTAAATAGGAAACTATTATTTGTGTTTCTAATGCAATCTCTTTTAAGCCATTTCATGGAAATTCATAAGTAGAGATTGTGCTCTTTCATTTGGTAAAATCACAAGCATTAAAGGTTAATCTTCACCTAAAAGAAAGGTTAGGAATGCTCAAGGCAAAGGTATGGAACTAGTTGTTTCATTTGGTATGTGACCAATAATAGTTCCTTTCAAGTGACATTCTTTCAATCGGTAATAATCTATTTTATGGAAAAAAATGTCAATATGAAAGTTAAATTCTTTTTGGCTTAAATTTGTAAATTGGTGCATATTATTAATTCACTCATCCATGTGCATTAATTTAAAAGGAATTTAATTTATGCCTTTATGCCTCATAAATGATGATTTGTTTGCCATTCATATATAGATATCATCATTCATTAAATACTTCCTTGTACTACTAATACCTCTTTTCAAAGTGTTTTATCGACTAGTTTTAAAAGGAAAAGAGATAACAAAGAAGGAAGTCTCCACAAATGATGAAAAGAAGAATACTAAGGTGACACCACCACAGATAGTAAGATCTATCAAATTGGTATAACAAATGGTACGTTCTATATGGCGGTAAGTATTCTTAGGCATAAGTTAATTCATTGCAAATTTGTCATTCCTTGACCAATATATGTAATGTACTCCTCATGCGACTCTTAATTGAATTGAAAGTGCATTTGGCAAGTCATTCAAATACTTGATGCACATATCTAGTAGGAGCACATTATATATCTTGTGTCTTAGAGAATATGTTTCTCTTTAGTAAGCTATACTAACTCAATCCAAAATGGTAAATTTGTATTTCATTCATATAGATTGTAATCTTTGTTTTCTAAATAGCTACTCTTCATGTATCTTAAAATTTTCTTATCGTTAAAACTAAAAGTGCATAAGAATCCTTTTTTATATTCATCACATACATATGCACTAACATGGATATGATTTTTTAAACTGTAAAAAAAATGAAATTAGTGATCCATACTCTCTAAATTTTGGAAACCCATATTTTGATATCTTAGAAATCTACTTCAATCGGTATCCATATGCTTCACATTGAATTGGATCACTAAGTTGTAAATTACTTGCATAACTTGTCTTTATGATATGAATGCTTGTGCGATTAACCTTGATAAGCTAGGTGCACCCAAGGTCAATCTAGTTTCATCATCAAGAAGGCAACACAATGATGTATCAAGAAAAGGAGAAAAGGCTCCTATCCTTAACTCTAGTTTTTATCTATGTGATTAAATATTGACTTGAAACTATGTAAGATGGTTGTCAAGTATATGTGGGTGCCTACACAAAGAGAAAGGCCACAATAAGGATTGTGTGGGTACTCAAGGCTCTTACTACTAATCTCAAAGGACCCAATTCAAATTGGGTACCAAGATATGAAGCTTAAACTTGTTTTGCAGGATCACTCCTTTAATGGACCAAGTTGGGTGCTCGATAATGAATGTATAAATCATATTTGGAGATAGTAGCAAGGGTGATAACAACTGAATCTCAAGTGCATATTATTTTCAAATCCTATCTCTTTTGTGACTTGTGCAGCCACTAAGGAAGAGGGAGCACTTGAGGGTATACATCAATTGTTGATTATGAAGTAAAAGTCCAATTGGAAGAAAAATGAATCTTATCATATGGTCAACAATCCAAAACTATGTGATGTACTCTTTCTAGTTAATTTGGATTTGATTCTTCTTTATTACACACTCACCATAATATGGATTAAGTCAGCCCTTTAGACTTCATTGAACAACCATGCATATTATCCATGTCATTCAAAATATATTGTGCATGAGGGTTCAAGGAAATTTAGTCCATATTATGATGTTTCTCTATTTTAGCAACATGCTTGTCTTCCACATATAAAAGGGTTGCTAAATAAGAAACTAGTGCTTGTGCTACTAATTACATCTCTTGTGTTGAGTTTATCCATAGAAAATCTATGTTAAGAGATGGTGCTTGTTTTAAATTGGATAAATCACAAGCTTAAAGGATATTATTCAACTAAAGTAAGATGAAGTTGATAAGAGGCCAAGGTATGAAAACTTCCTCTCCTTCAGTTGTTTTAGTATTCTATCCTTAGTGGGATGTACCATAGTATAGGTTAATTTCCTTGCAATATAAAATGTTCAATAGTGCATATAACTTTGAGATCAACTATATGTGTGCACTAATTTAAAGGAATTTAATCTATCCTTTTGGGTTTCAAGAATGATGATTCATTCTCCATCCACATATAAGGATTATCATTTGTGAAACCCTCCCTTGTGTTTCTAATGCTCTCTTTTCTAAGTGTTTCAATAAGGTCCTTCCAAGTGTTTTCAAGATGGATTTAAAATCTACGGATATAAGAGTCTTGGTTGTTTCAATCATTGAGTTTCAATTGATCTCATATCAAGTATGATCGAATCAAGAAAAGATGAAAGAAGTTCAAGATCACTTGGTTGGATGAAATCGTAAAGAGAAAAGAGATCACAATGATTCAAGAAGGGAGTTATATTTTTTTTGTTGTCATCCAAATAATGAAGATGTAGTGACATATTTATATGATATCCTTCATTATGAGGTTTGAGGTTTATATCAGCATGCTTTACCTTTTAGGAATTCAATTGATATACTTTCAGTCCTTAAACCTTCAATTGGTATAATTTTCATCATCTATGTAAAGCATGTTATGTTAAACCAAGATATAGTGCAAACATCTCCTTTAACCTTGTATTGTTGATATGCATAAGTGTACTTTGTGTACTCTTGTATGCACAAATTGAGGGAGAGTTTAGCCTATATATTGTGAGACTAATGATTTCTTTCAAGTTCATGTTGTGTAGTCCACATCTTGGAGAACATCAAATGAGGATGAGTGGTTCCATAGAAATGAAAATGAGTTTCTCTTGAACCTATCAAGAAAATGAGTTTCTCTTGATCGTTTGAAGAGGATAAGTTTCTCTTTGAAATGTCAAACGTATCAAAAGCTAAGATGGAAATTCATGATCATAATGGAGACCATGTGGCGTAGAGCAAAGGTGTGTCACTCCATGAACTATTGTATTACATTTGTGTATCTAGGCTCTTACATGCTAGTGTGTGCATGTATATGAAATATCTTAAGTCACATCATAAGGTTGCACTTGTGGTGACGATTAAAGAATCTCTAGATATTTGATTAATACCTCTTGTGGTGATGTCATAAGTTAGTCTTAAGTCATCTTAGTGAGGTATGAGTCAAACATGCTAACTTCTCAAGAATCTTGGCTTAAAATACTGCATATCGTGTCTATTAGTATACCTTTTGATTATGAGTAATTCCTTCAATTGGTACAATTTCACATTTTCATACTTTATTTGTACCAAGGTTCAAATTGTAGAACTTAATCTCCGGGCCTCACAAGTCCAAGTGCATAAGCTAAACAAGTACTCATCACTTGTATGCATATATTTAGGGGGAGAATGGTCTATAATTTGAATCTTTGAGACTAACTTCATTTTCAAGTCTATTATGTGTGTAGTCTCAAATTAGAAAGGAATCTTCAAGCAAAGACAATCGCTTCCACTGCAAAATTTGATGGGTATCAAAGATTCTTTGCTCCAATAAATGTATCTTCTATACATTTCATAAGAGAATGAGTTTCTCTCGTATATGCTACTCCAACATCATCTAAAATTGGTAAACATGTATCATATTCTTTTGGATTGCAAATGTCTAAAGTAGCATAGCTTATAAATTCTCCTGTCTAGAACTTAATTGATTAAATAGTGCACATATTTCTTATGTTGCATGATTATGTTCAAATGATACTCCTTTTATGCCAATGGTACTTTAAGTTACAAATAAGTACTCCAACAGATATCAATTGAATTCATATATATGTGTGCCCTAAAACTTGAGGAGAACTTAGTGTAATATGCTATTAGTGATCTGCTTATCTATCAAATTGTATCAATTGGTGTTTTTCAATTGATATTTTTCATACATGATCACTAGTTGTATAATCCATACTTGTGCAATTTTCATGCTGCCTCTTGTTATGATAAGAAAATGCTAGGTGACATCTAGACTCCAGGAATCAAGATTTATCTTTCAATTAGTATGACAATATTCATTTGATATCTTGGACCTATGTCACAATTATGCCAACAAGAGATTGCAAAATGAACTCTAAATACAACACAAGTGTGGAACACCCCTTTGAAAAGGTAAAACGCAAAGGTACATCACTTATGACACTTCTCCATTACCTTTGTGCCATCTAAGGACCCTCTTCATGATAGTGTGTTCACATCATGCTTACTCATAATTTCTACCCTTTATATTCTTTATATCTTTTTTGGAGATTTATGACAAAGGGGGAGAAATTGTGCATTAAAGCTTACCTTTAGTCTTATGTAACTAAGTGTAAGAAGACTTTTGAAAAGGGGAGAAATAATTGACAAAAGAGGGTTGAATCATAAGTAAAACATAAGATGAAGGAAATTGATGAGTGCATAATATGTCATGAGCATCACGTTTATTTATGACACAAAGCACCCTATGAATAGTATGATATAAGTTGTCTCCATACTTTGACCCAAATATGTGCTTTTGGTATTTGAGTACAAAATTGGTATTTTCTGAAATGCACATATTTAGGGGGAGGAAACTATATCATAGGATTCAAAATCTTATTTATCAAATCTTATGTAAGCTTTAAATGTGTTGTCATCAATCACCAAAAAGGGGGAGATTGAAAGTGCATTCATCCTTTTTGTGAGTTTTGGTGATTTGGATAACAACACATTTAAAGGTCTAACAAGTTTGCTAAGTGTTGAACAGGAAATTCAGTATGATGAACATACTTGAATAGTGTATAATGATCAGTGAACAAAGGTTCAACACAAGGTTAAATAACCAGTGAGACAATGCAAATGGATATAATATGGTCTCTCTATATTGGTTTGAATATATGGGCAAGACCTAAGAAATCACTGCATACATATGATCAGAATAGAGGTTGAAGTGATTAAGAGGATTGGTCAAGCCAAAGTGAATAAGATATGAGGAATCATGAATTGGCTTGACCATATTACTATCAGTCCATATATGCTTCTATGAGAATCAAACTAAAGCTTGATTAATCTTAACAGTTATATCTAGAAGACATTCAACCAAGGTTCACAATATTGAAGAAATGATTCCCTTAATGGATGCTCAATAGGATGTGACTCAAGAATGGCTTGATAGGGTGAAGATAGCAAGGAAAGGGCTTCGAGGAACTAAGCGAAGGTGAAGGCCAAGCGACGGCTTGTAGACCGAGGTACCATGGCTAAGGTGAAGAAGAGAGTACTTGCACTAAGTCGTTGAACTAATCAGCTATGAAGAGTTATAACATGTTGATGCATTAGTAAGGTGACTTAAAGCCATGATTTGAACTCATATATGGTGATATGGTACAAGTCACAGGGTTTGATTTGTGTTTGCTTCAAAAGGTGATACAAAGATGTTTGTGATCCTTATGAAGCAACGCCATGGAGAAATCACACATGAGACGCCAATTACTCAAGGAGTTTCTTAATTATATTTTGTTTAACTTGAGTATAGGAATCGTCGTACTATAAAGGGGGATCCAAAAAGAAGGTTGGTGTTTGCCAAAGCTCAAGCCTCTATATTCAAAAGCTATTCTTTGAAAAGCAAAAATCTCTTTAAAATTCTTTGGTTGACCTTGGTTAGGTTTGAGAAACCTAGAGTGTTCTTGTTGAAAAGCAGCTGAACTTCTTCAACTGCAGCTGAGCTTTTCAGCTGAGCTGAGCTTCTTCAGCTGCAGCTGAGCTTTTCAGCTGAGCTGAACTTCAGCTGAGTTGAGCTTTCTCAACTTCAGCTGAACTCAACTTCAGCTGTGAACCTCTTTGACCATACACCAGCTGAACTTGCCTCCGGGCAGTTGAGCTGGGGTTTTCTCTCCTAAACTCACTAGTCAAGACCGGTTGAACTGGTCCTGAGGGGCAGTTCAGCTGGTCTCTGACCCCTCTGACCTCTGATCTGCAGTCTGCCAGTCAGACTGGCAAACAGGTCGCCAGGAGCTGTCAGGGGCGGTTCAACCGCCCCCCTGGGCGGTTCAACCGGTGTTGGTCAACTTGACCAGTCTACAGGTCAGTCTGGCAGACAGGCTGCCAGGCCTGCCAGGGGCGGTTCAACCGGTCTCAGGCAGAAAAATCTGCCCAACGGCTAGTTTTGAGCTCCACCTATATATATACTCACTCCTACCTCTCTCCCCACAGAAGAGCACGACTTGGACTCCATTTCTAACCTGAGAAACACCTCCCACTCTCTCTCACACACCTCTTGCCTCTCCCATTTCAAATCTTTGGAGAGAAATCTTTGAGTGAGTTTGAGAGCTGCGATTTTTGTGCTTCATCTCCAAATCTCTCTTGCTCTTCTTCATTCGAGCTTTGGTACTACATCGAGTTCTTTGTGGATTCATTACTCTTGGAGCTTCTAGCTCCTAGACGACTAGGTGTCGTTTGTGAGTCTCCAAATCTTGTGGAAGACCACAAGAAAGTTTGTATTACCCGCTCGTTTGAGCAAAGATTAGTGTGTGGGCTTGACCTTTGTGGTCGGCAAAGGGAGGATTAGGGTTGAAAGAGACCCAGCTCTTTGTGGGCGCCTCAACGAGGAAGTAGGGCACCTTGGTGGTGTGACCGAACCTCGGGATAAATCTTGTGTCTCTTGTGTTCTTGCTCATTGTGTTGGTTTGTGTTCTTCGTTCTCTCATCCTTCCGTGGAAGATTTGTTCATATCTTTTTGGTGTGTGGATTTTGAGGAGTGCCCTTCTCATTTCCAAAGTTAACTGGGTGAATTTCGAGATCAATTCAGTTTTACCTAGTTTGCTTCTAGTTTTTGTAGAAAAAGTTTTAACTTGCCTATTCACCCCCCTCTAGGAAACTTTCAGTATTGCCATGAGTATTTCAACTTAAGAGCAATTATATTTGTTACCATCCATGATTCTCCCAGTGGCGCCACACTATCAGGGCAAAAGACTAAAGGAAAGAATGGTTGTGTAGTGTGCGTCGATGGAACTGCTTCCATGTACCTTAAATCATCCAAGAAGTTGGTGTGCATGGGACACAGACGGTTCTTGATGAAGCAGCATAAGTACCAAAAGATGAAAGAGGAATTTAACAATCAACTGGAAAGTGAAGGTGCACCAAAGCCTTATAGTGGGAAACTTGTTTTTGAAATTGTAAAGAACATTCATGTTGTATTCGGAAAGGGAAAAAACAAAGGAGAAAAGAGAAAGAGAACTGACCCTTCAACTTACACAACTTTCAAGAAGCAATCAATTTTTTTCAAGTACCTCCCATACTGGAAGGATATGGAAATTTGCCACAGCATTGATTTGATGCATGTAACAAAAAATGTTTTTGATAGCATCATTGGAACCTTGCTGGGCATGCCGAGTAAGACAAAAGACGGACTCAAATCACGCAATGATCTAGTAGATCTTCAAATCAGACCGGAACTTCATCCAGTGGATAGTGGCAAAGGGAAGCCTTACCTCCCCCAGCTAGCTACAACTTGTCAGTTGAGGAGAGAACAAAGATTTGCAAATGTTTGCGTGGGGTCAAAGTGCCCACAGGTTTCTCATCCAATATCAGCAGACTAGTCAGGATGAAGGACTTGTCTCTATTTGGCTACAACTCTCATGACTGCCATGTGATGATGACAGTGTTCCTCCCAATTGCGGTAAGAGCCCTCGAAACAGAGCATGTCAAAGTTGTCATCACACGCTTGTGTTACTTTTTCAATGCGGTTTCACAAAAAGTAATAGCTTTAGAAGACTTGGACTATCTAAAGGCATACATCATCGAGACTATGTGCAAGCTTGAAATGTGTTTTCCTCCATCATTTTTTGATACGCAAGTACACCTAATCATACATCTCGTGGATTAGATAAAAATATTAGGGCCACTATATTTACATCATATGTTTCAGTTGGAGCGATACCTAGGAGTATTAAAAGGTTATGTGCGAAATCGCGCTCACCCAGAGGGTTCAATCATGGAGGGATACACTATAGAAGAAGTGATTGAGAGCTGTATAGATTACATCAGTGACGGAACAATGATAGGTGTGCCTGTACCTAAACATGAGGGTAAACTATGTGGGAGAGGGAGAATGGGCAAGAAAACTTTTCGCGTTGAGGATTACAAGCTAGTACATTGTGCTCATGGTAGTGTACTACAACATCTCACGATAGCCGAGCCTTACATAGAGGAACACCTGGATGAGCTTCGTAAAGGAAATCAGAACCGCACAGAGGACTGGATCATGAGGGAGCACAAACATCGTTTCAGCGAATGGTTAATGGACAAAAACATCCCATTCGGAGACTCTTTGGAAGAGAAAACAATGAAGAATTTGGCTTCTGGGCCATCGTGTTTTGTGACATCATGGCAAGCATATGACATCAATGGGTACACATTCTATACTAAATCAAAAGACATGAAAAGTGTTGCACAAAATAGCGGTGTTCGTATCGATGCTTTTGACCTACATGGACAGAAGACCACATATTTTGGATTCATAGAGGAAATATGGGAACTTGATTATGGCCCAAGCATGAAAATACCCTTATTTAAGTGCCAATGGGTACAACATCCCGTGGGGGTGATAGTGGATAACTACGGACTCACACTGGTAGACTTAAAGAAAGTAGGATATAAAGATGCCCCATGGGTTCTCGCCGAATGTGTTGCACAAGTGTTCTATGTACTCGATCCAGCAGATGAGAAGATGCATGTAGTTATTTCTGGAAAGCAAAAAATTGTTGGAGTTGAGAATGTGGGAGACCAAGATGAGGAATACAATAAGTATGAAGAGATGTTCGTCTTTAACGGTCCAGAGAGAATCAAGCGTGTGGAAAAGAAAATTGATAAGAACTTAAAGCCATACATGCGGAAAAATGGTAGTTCATGAAAAATTGTATGAATCAAATTGTATTTGTTATCATGTATGATCGACTATGAATTGTGGTTGCCAATTAATTTAAAATCTCTCTAGTTATCTATGTGTGCTATTATAATTCATTTAAATTGTATTTGCATATTTTTGTTAAAAATTAAATATTAATTCATTTAAATTGTATTTGCATATTTCTGTTAAAAATTAAAATATTTTCATATTTAAATTGTAGTTTTCATATTTTCACAATCACAGGCAGTTTTTCCTTAGGGTTCGTTTGTGAAACGGATAGAGCACCACAGGCGGTTCTAAACAAAAACCGCTTGTGATACTATTACATCACAGGCGTACCGAACCGCCTGGGACATCACAGGCGGTTTTCTAACCGAACCGCCTCTGATGTAAAAAGCCTACCGCTTGTATAGAGCCAAATTGTACTAGTGTCATCCGAGCCCAGCCTCGGGCAAGGGCAGTAGTCCCGGACGAATTCACGCATCGCCCGAGGGTCCCCTCAGTCAGCAGGCACACCCTCGGCTCGCCCGGAGCCCAGCTTGGGCAGACTTTGTCATGCAGCGACCTCGTCTGGATCGCCTTACCAACCGACCGTATCACATGCGTATTTAATGCAGGGAACGCCTCACACCTTATCCTGACACGCGTGCCTCAGTCGGCAAGGTCAAAGTGACTACAGTCACTTCGCCCCCCCTTTACTGACCATTCTGACAGGAAAACAGCGCCGTTCACTCTACTCCGGCAACTGTGCCAGCCACCAGGGAAAGACTAACAACAGTCGCGGCCTTCCCCGAAGTTCGGCCTCGGGCGCAGCAGCGATCTCCGCCTTGCCCGACCCCAGGCCTCGGTCTCAGCCTCGGCCTCGGGAGAAGGACTCTGCCTCACCCGACCCCAGGCCTCGGTCTCAGCCTCGGCCTCGGGAGAAGGACTCTGCCTCGCCCGACCTCAGCCTCGGCCTTGGAGGAGTCGCCGCCTCGCCCGACCTCAGCCTCGTATCAGCTACACTACTGGGGATTCATCATTACCCTACCCCTAGCTAGCCGCCTCGGGCTACGAAGGAACAAGACCGGTGTCCCATCTAAGTTACCCCGGTAACAGGTAATGATGGCTCCCCGCGTGCACCATGACATCGGGTGCTCTCAAACCCCCTACGGAAGCAAGGAAATGTCAGCAGGATCCATGCCGCACCGCCAGATATGCGTCTACAGGGCTCAAGGCGTTTCTTCGACGGCCACGTTGGTACACCTACAGGGCTCAAGGCACCCCTCCGACGGCCACATCGGCGCATTTACAGGGCTCAAGGCACTTCCTCGACGGCCACGTTATTACATGTACAGGGCTCAGGGCACTTCCCTGCCAGCCACGTTAGCTTATAGCTACACCCCCATTGTACAGCTAGGCATCTCCTTGCATCTATAAAAGGGATGTCCAGGGCCCCGGGAAGGAGAGGGGACGGGGGAAAAACACACGTACGGACACACGAACGCGCGACGCAGACGAGCGGAGGCAGGCAGAGCAGGAGAGACGCGGTAGGGGCAGCCTCAGATGGCTCGCCTCAAGGCCGAACCCTCTCCTTCTCTCTCTCTCGCTCTCGCTCTGCCGCAACGCTTGTAACCCCTACTGCAAGCGCCCCCTGGTGCAGGATAATATAAGCCTCATCCCATCGCTTATGTTCCATCTTGCATCAACCCATCTGGACAGGGGCATGCAGCACTAAAATTCACTAGTCAGTCCGGCTGAGGGCCCCCCAGGTCCGAAACACCGACAGTTGGCACGCCAGGTAGGGGCACGCTGCGTGTTAATGAGTACTTTCCCGTTGAGTTCTAGATGGGTAGCTTTCAGCAGCCTCTTCAGCCCGGGACGATGCTCCACTTCGAAAGTCTCGAGTTCATGTCCCTCGACGGCAGCTACGACATGGTACTGCTCCCTCCACAGCATGACAACGACGATGGTCGACGGCTTGCCCGCCGGAGGCGAACTCGATGACGGCATCTCCCCGCAGCAGAAGAGGAACACCCGGGTTTACCCCGCCACCCTCCTCACTGGAGGAGACGGAGACGGGGCAACCGTGGCCAGGCAGGAGGCGGCACCTCATCGGCTGTCAAACCAGAGCGAGTCGATGACATCGGCACCCCTGCGGGGGACTTGTCGGGTGTTGTCCTCGCACCTGAGACAACGATGGATGTCGCCTCCCCGCAACGGGCCAACCCCAAGCGGACTGATGACGCTAGCACTCTCACGAAGGACTTGCTGGGCGTTAGCCTCATACCTGCGATAACGGTGCAGTCCGTCCCCGGTGCGACTTCACCACCGTCCATCGACCAAAAGGTACCATCCGTTTTCCACCCTGTTCCCTTTAAATTCAGTTTTGATCCGTCAAGCGACCCCGCTTCGATGAGCGCTTTCGCTAGGGCATATCTTGACCTCCGAGGTACCATAAGTGGTCCTCTTAGGACCGACTGACGACTGTCTCAACCTCCGGACCCGCGGGTTCCGAGGAAGAGGACGACCCCGACGTCGGTTGGGATTTCTCCGGACTCAGTGATCCCAGTGCCATGCGCGACTTCATGTCCACATGTGACCACTGCCTCTCCGGCTGCTCTGATGATGGTCACAGCCTTGACGACGAGGGTTGCGACCCAACTCGTGAGTGCTACCACATCGATCAGGAGGATCAACACGGAGAAAACCACCTTGCTATGCCAGGAAGCGATGACGCCCTTGCACCTGCGTCTCACGCTGAGATCCCGCGGGAGCTAGCCGTGGTCCAAGTCCTTGCGGGGTGTCAGGACACACAGCTTGAGCAACTCCGCGAGATGCAGGCCAAGCTCGACGAAGAAGCAGGCCGACTTGTGCAGCTCCGGCAAAACATCGAGCAGGAGTGGGCAGGCCAGGCACTCGCCGGAGGAGCGTGTCTTCGGGCCCAGGACATCCAGCGCTGCATTGCTGACGATGCCAGGGCGATGCCCCCGTCGGCCTTCAAAGGGGCCGGCCAGAACCTAGCTGCAGCAGCAATGTTGCTTTAGACGATGCCGGAGCCATCCACCACCGAGGGACGACGTATCCAAGGCGAGCTCAAGGGCCTCCTGGAAGACGCCGCTGTCCGACAAGCCGAGAGCTCTGCCTCCCGGAGGCAAGGAGACCCCTCGGAGCATCGCGCAGCGCCCTCCCGACGCATGCAGGAGGCCTCGGTCCACACCGAGCACACATGGGACGGGACGCCTGCAGCCCCGGATCGCCTCGGCGCCGAGCAACACCGCCGCCACCATCGAGCCTGCCTCGAGGAGAAGGTGCGCCGAGGCTATCATCCCCAGCGCAGGGGATGCTATGACAATGAGGAGGATCGAAGCCCCTCACCCGAGCCACTGGGTCCGCGAGTCTTCAGCCGGGCCATACGACGAGCGCCGTTCCCGGCCCGTTTCCGAGCCCCGACTACCATCACCAAGTACTCGGGGGAGACAAGGCCAGAATTGTGGCTTGCGGACTACCGGCTGGCATGCCAGTTGGGAGGGGCGGACAATGACAACCTCATCATCTGCAACCTCCCCCTTTTCCTCTCCAACGCTGCTCGAGCCTGGCTGGAGCATCTGCCTCCTGCGCAGAATTCCGACTGGGACGACCTGGTCAAGGCTTTCGCTGGAAATTTCCAGGGTACGTACGTGCGCCCTGGGAACTCATGGGATCTCCGAAGTTGCCGCCAGCAGCCCGGGGAATCCCTGCGAGAGTACATCTGACGGTTTTCAAAGCAGCGCACCGAGCTGCCCAACATCACCGACTTAGATGTCATCGGGGCTTTCCTCGCTGGCACCACATACCGAGACCTGGTGAGCAAGCTAGGATGCAAGACTCCCACCAAGGTGAGCGAATTGATGGACATCGCCACCAAGTTCGCCTCTGGTCAGGAGGCGGTCGAAGCCATCTTCCAGAAGGACAAGCAGCCTCAGGGAGGACAGAAGGAAGACGCCCCGAGACGTCCGCCCAACATGGCGCGAAGAAGAAGGCCAAGAAGAAGGCGCAAGCGAAGCGCAATGCCGTCGACACGGATCTCGTCGCCACTGCCGAGCATAGGAACCCTCAGAAGCCTCCTGGAGGGGCCGGCGCGTTCGACAAGATGCTCAAGGAGTCGTGCCCCTATCACCGGGGTCCTGTAAAGCACACCCTTGAAGAGTGCGACATGCTCCGGTGCTACTTCAACAAGGCTGGATCCTCGGCAGAAGGTGGCAAAGACCAAGGCAACAACAAGGGGGGAAACAAAGAAGAGGAGTTCCTGGAGGTCCACAACTGCTTCATGATCTATGGTGGACAGGTGGCAAACGCCTCGGCTCGACACTGCAAGCAAGAGCGCCGGGAGGTCTGCTCGGTGAGGGTGGCAGCGCCAGTCTACCTAGACTGGTCCGACAAGCCTATCACCTTCGACCAAGGCGACCGCCCCGACTTCATGCTAAGCCCAGGAAGGTACCCGCTCGTCGTCGACCCAATCATCGGCAACGTTAGGCTCTCCAAGGTCCTCATGGACAGAGGCAGCAGCCTCAACATCATCTACGCCGAGACCCTGGAGCTCTTGGGGGTTGATCGGTCCGAGATCCAGGCTAGTGCAACACCCTTCCATGGGATCGCACCCGGAAAGCGTATCCTGCCCCTCGGACAGGTTGACCTACCCGTCTGCTTCGGAACTCCCTCCAACTTCCGAAAGGAAACCCTCACCTTCGAGGTAGTTGGGTTCCGAGGGACCTATCACGCGGTGCTGGGAAGACCATGCTACGCCAAGTTCATGGCCATCCCCAACTACACCTACCTCAAGCTCAAGATGCCTGGCCCCAAGGGAGTCATCACCGTCGGGCCCACATACCACCACGCTTACGAGTGCGACGTGGAATGCATGGAGTACGCCGAGGCCCTCGCCGAATCCGAAGCCCTCATCATCGACATGGATTGCCTCTCCAAGGAGGCGCCCGACGCGAAGCGGCACGCCGGCAACTTCGAGTCGGCCGAGGCGGTCAAGTCCGTCTCTCTCGACCCCAGCAACGATGCCGGCAAGAGAGTCAGGATCGGCTCCGAGCTTGACTCCAAATAGGAAGCAGTGCTCGTCGACTTTCTCCACGCAAACGCCGAAGTTTTCGCGTGGAGTCCCTCGGACATGCCGGGCATACCGAGGGATGTCGCCGAGCACTCACTGGACATCCGAGCTGGAGCCCGACCCATGAAGCAGGCCCTGCGCCATTTTGATGAAGAAAAGCGCAGAGCCATAGGCGAGGAGGTCCACAAGCTGATGGCTGCAGGGTTCATCAAAGAGGTATTCCATCCCGAATGGTTAGCTAACCCTATGCTTGTGAAGAAAAAAGGTGGGAAATGGAGGATGTCCGAAGGTTCCCTACCCTCTATCTCGCATCAATCAAATTGTGGACTCCACTGCTGGGTGCGAAACCCTGTCATTCCTTGATGCCTACTCGGGCTATCACCAAATCAAGATGAAAGAGTCCGACCAGCTCGCGACTTCTTTCATCACACCTTTTGGCATGTATTGTTATACTACAATGCCATTTGGCTTGAGGAATGCAGGTGCCACCTACCAGAGGTGCATGAACCATGTGTTCGGAGAACACATCGGCAGAACGGTCGAGGCTTACATCGATGACATCGTCGTCAAAACAAGGAAAGCCTCCGACCTTGAGGTAACATTCAGTTGCCTAAAAGCGAAGAGCGTAAAACTCAATCCTGAGAAGTGTGTCTTCGGAGTCCCCCGAGGCATGCTCTTATGGTTCATTGTCTCCGAACGGGGCATCGAAGCCAACCCGGAGAAAATCGCGGCCATCACCAACATGGGGCCCATCAAAGATTTGAAAGGACTACAAAGGGTCATGGGATGCCTTGCGGCTCTGAGCCGCTTCATCTCGCGCCTCGGCGAGAAAGGGTTGCCCTTGTACCGCCTCTTAAGGAAGGCCGAGCGCTTCACTTGGACCCCCGAGGCCGAGGAAGCCCTCGAAACTTAAAGGCGCTCCTTACAAATGCGCCCATCTTGGTGCCACCCACTGCGGAAGAAGCCCTCTTGATTTACATCGCCGCAACCACTCAGGTGGTCAGCGTTGCGGTCGTAGTCGAGAGATGAGAAGAAGGGCACGCACTGCTCGTCCAGAGGCCAGTCTACTTCATTAGCGAAGTGCTATCCGAGACCAAAGTCTGCTACCCGCAAATCCAAAAGCTGCTCTATGCAGTGATTCTGACACGGCAGAAGCTGCGACACTACTTCGAGTCTCATCCGGTTACTGTGGTGTCATCTTTCCCCCCTAGGAGAAATCATCCAGAGATGAGAGGCCTCGGGTAGGATAGCAAAATGGGCAGTGGAACTCATGGGCG
Organism: Zea luxurians; assembly: GCA_029449295.1. Classification (NCBI taxonomy): domain Eukaryota; kingdom Viridiplantae; phylum Streptophyta; class Magnoliopsida; order Poales; family Poaceae; genus Zea; species Zea luxurians. The sequence continues at coordinate 139,825 of JAOPSE010000552.1, read as the reverse complement.
AAACACTTTCATTTGCCCCTCGGAAGGCCATAAAATCCCAAGTCTTGGCTGACTTCCTGGTTGAATGGACTGACACCCAGTTGCCCACGACCCCAATACAGCTCGAACTTTGGACCATGTACTTCGACGGGTCATTGATGAAAACAGGAGTAGGTGCTGGCTTGCTCTTCATCTCACCCCTCGAAAAACATGTGCGCTACGTACTGCGCCTCCATTTTCCGGCGTCAAACAACGTGGCCGAGTACGAGGCCTTGGTTAATGGCCTACGCATCGCCGTCGAGCTAGGGGTTCGGTGCCTCGATGCTCGTGGCGACTCGCAGCTCGTCATTGACCAGGTCATGAAGAACTCCCACTGCCGTGACCAAAAAATGGAGGCCTACTGCGACGAAGTTTGGCGCTTGGAAGACAAGTTCTACGGGCTGGAACTCAACCATGTTGCTCGATGGTACAACGAAACCGCAGATGAGCTGGCGAAAATAGCCTCGGGGCGAATGACAGTTCCCCTGGACGTCTTCTCCAAGGATATATATCAGCCATCCGTCAAAATCAACAACGCGCCCGAGCCCGAGGAGGCCTCGGCCCAGCCCGAGGTACCCTTGGCCGCCGAGGGTGAGGCCCTACGAGTTGAGGGGGAACAGAATGGGGTCACACCGGTCCCAAACTGGCAGACCCCGTACCTGGAATATCTCCTCCGAGGAGAGCTGCCCCTCGACAAAGCCGAAGCTCGGCGACTGGCTCGGTGCGCCAAGTCGTTCGTTTTGCCGGGTGATGAAAAGGAGCTGTACCACCGTAGCCCCAGGCATTCTCCAACGATGCATATCCATTGCCCAAGGACAAGAGCTGTTACAAGAAATACACTCGGGGGCTTGTGGCCACCATGCAGCGCCTCGGGCCCTCGTGGGAAACGCCTTCCGACAAGGTTTCTACTGGCCAACCGCGGTGGCCGACGCCACTAGGGTTGTACGCTCCTGCCGAGGGTGCCAATTCTACGCAAGACAGACGCACCTACCCGCTCAAGCCCTGCAGACAATACCTATCACTTGGCCTTTCGCTGTGTGGGGTCTGGACCTCGTCGGTCCCTTGCAGAAGGCACCCGGGGGCTTCAAGCACCTGCTGGTCGCCATCGACAAATTCTCCAAGTGGATTGAGGTCCGACCCTTAACCAGCATCGGGTCCGAGCAGGCGGTGGCGTTCTTCACAAATATTATCCACCGCTTTGGGGTCCCAAACTCAATCATCACCGATAATGGCACGCAGTTCACTGGGAAGAAGTTCCTGGACTTCTGCGAGCACCACCACATCTGTGTGGACTGGGCCGCCGTAGCGCACCCAATGACGAATGGGCAGGTGGAACGCGCCAACGGTATGGTTTTGCAGGGACTAAAGCCGAGGATCTACAACGACCTCAAGAAGTTTGGCAAGCTGTGGATAAAAGAACTACCCTCGGTGGTCTGGAGTCTGAGAACGACGCCGAGCCGGGCCACAGGCTTCACGCCGTTTTTCCTAGTCTATGGGGCCGAGGCCATCTTACCCACGGACTTGGAATACGGTTCCCCGAGGACAAAGGCTTACGACGACCAAAGCAACCAGACCAGCCGAGAAGATTCGCTGGACCAGCTGGAAGAGGCTTGGGACGTGGTCTTACTACACTCGGCACGGTATTAGCAGTCTCTGCGACGCTACCACGCCCGAAGGGTTCGGCCCCAAGACTTCCAAGTGGGAGACTTGGTACTTCGGCTATGGCAAGACGCCCGAGGGCACCACAAACTTACCCCTCCCTAGGAAGGGCCCTTCATCATCGCCAAGATTTTGAAGCCCGGGACATACAAGCTAGCCAACAATCAAGGCGAGGTCTACAACAACGCTTGGAACATCGAACAGCTACGTCGCTTTTACCCTTAAAATGTTTCAAGTCGTTCATGTATCTCGCTTTCTTTACATGCATAAATAAAGTCTAACCATCAAGGGAGGATCAGCCTTGCCTCGGCAAAGGCCGACCCTCCCTTGGGGGCTAGAAGGGGGGAACCCCCTCTGCGTCAAAATTTTTCTTGGAAAAGTCTTTTGCCAGAACCTCTTTCGTGCATTTCGACTGCGTCGATAACAGAATCCTAAAGACGAGCAAGAGAGACCGTAAGCGGCAAGGCCGACCGAGCTAAGGGACTCCTACGCCTCCAGGATACAGATACCTCACTCATCACCTTCCGCGAAAAGGTAGCTCACGCTCGGATAAGCGATTCTACTACCGAACAAGTCTTAACGCTCGAAAACTTTTCTGCCAGAACGACTTTCGTGCCTTTTCGACTACGTCGCTAACAGAATCCAAAAAACAACGGGAGAACACGTAAGCGGCAAGGCCAACCGAGCCGAGGGACTCCTACGCCTCCGGGATACAGATACATCACTCATCACCTTCCGCGAAAAGTAACTCACGCTCGGATAAGCGATTCTGCTACGGAACAAGTCCTAAGGCTCGAAACAAGAGGGAAAGAAAACGCAGCTTTATAATCCGACAATGAAAATGTCTAGGCCTCAGCGGCCGCAAAAGACATACGCATACTTCAAGCAAACTGTTCCTGCAGGCTCAGACATCGGCAGAGGGAGGAGCAGCACGCTCGGCGTCATTTCCACCCTCGGCAGAATCTGGCCCAGCCTCAGACGGCGACTCGGGCAGAAGGATCTCCACCTCGAAGGAGGAAGCCAGCACTGCGCTTGGGCCCTCGACAGCCGCGTCAAGCCTCTGGACCTCAGCTAAGGCAACCTCCTCTTCGTCGGGTAAGCAGTACCCCTCGCTGACCCGCTCTAGATCCACGTCGTAGTGGGAAGCGAGCACGGCGAAGGCCCGCCTAACACCGTGGTGCAGCGCCCCGCGGAGTCTGTTGCGCACATGGCCACCCAAGGCCTGTAGATGACTCTGGGGGGAGCTACCCGAGGGGACGCCGTTGAGGCCAAAGGCCTGGCAGAAAGCCGAGACAGCCTCGGACATGGCCACGCGCTCGGCCTCCTTCCGCTCAGCCGCCTCATCAAGCGCCTTGCAGTTCTTGACGAACTCGTTAAGAGCCGTCTCGAACCCTGCAGACAGCAGGACAACATTCTTTAGACGCAAGGAGAAGAATGGAGACAAAAACAAAGTCACGAAATGGGCAAAACGTACCTTCGGCCCGGGCACGCTGCTACGATGCCTCAGCTAGCGCGGACTGGGCAGACCCGACGGCCTCGGCCAGGCTCTCCGCAAGGGCCTCAACCCGGCTCACGGCCTCGGCAGCTTGGCTCCGAGACTGGTCCCGCTCGCCGATAGCCCGGCCAAGCTCCAACTGCGGCTGCCGCATCTCCTCGGCCTAGGAAGCCACCTGCTCCCGGGCCGACAAAACCTCCGCTCGTGCCGACACCGCCTCTGTCCATGCCTCTGCTGCCTCCGACTTCAGCCCGTCGCAGAGCATCCGAAGGTCCGCCACCTCGGCGCTCTGTTGGGCGAGGCGCTCATTAGCCTCGGCAAGCGCGGCCCGCTGGGATCGCAGCGACCTCCAAACGCCGCTTTCGTGGCGAATGAACAGCGACTTGGCGGTGCTCGTGTCCGTGAGCTCCTGAGGAATGTCGCAAAGAATGCCCTGGTCACGCAAGGTGTACATCTAAGTCCTTACCTGGAAAACCTTGGGAACGTCCCTGGAAAGGGTCTCCATGGTCGACCGAAGTGACCTTATCGCCGCCTTGATATACTCACGGAAACTATCCTGAGCCTTCTCCTCCAACCCATCGTTGAGGAGGAGGAGGGGCTCCGAGATGCCGCGGCCCCAGAACCGGAGTCGCTGCCCGCACCATTCGTTGGGATTGAGCTACGCAGGTGTAACACCCGGATTTTAGGGGTCAAAAACCCGGGCGCTAACATAAACACCAGGTATGCTGGGACCAAGTCTCACACATATGATGTATAGTGGCACAGGATCGAATGTCACATCTTTATATATAACAGGAGTTCTATACAAAATAAATAATTACATTATAAGGAGACAACGGTCCAGCAACCCAAAGTTGACTGGGAGACGACGGCCTAGACCTCTCACGAACTCATCACAGCATCCTCTATGAGCATCATCCTGCGGTACCTGTTCTTGACCTGTGGGGTGTGTGAGACAGCAAGAGTGAGCTCACATACGTTCATCGCTCAACAAGTTGTGGGGAATAATGTGCATGAACTCGCCAAAGGTGGGAGCTCACGTGAAGTGTAAGGCTTACCAAAGAAGATGGTTAGAGCTGAGCATTGCTTTTAAAGTTGGTCAAAATTTTATTAGCAGTTACTAAGTATAAGTAAATACCAACCCAGTTAAATAGTAGAACAAAAGTAACAACATCACCTGCGATGCAATGCATATGACAAATTGACTTTAAGTTCCATAATTTAATCATGTGAGTGTCCGAGCTGCTCATGACCGTGAGCACGGCTAGTATACCAGTTTTACACTCTGCAGAGGTTGCGCATCTTTACCCACAAGTCGTGTATCCCATGTCGCCAGGGTTTGCAAGGCCCTTAGACACTTCCGAGGTGAATGGCTAGGGATCCACTACGAGGCCTTTACAAAGTTCCACTAGCTTCCGAAAACCCGCTACAGTTTATAGGAAGTTCCAATGCAGGAATCCCTAGCAGGACCGCCATCGCAGCAAAATCCTCCCGAGGGCCTCCCTACACTGACCACTCCCCTACTGCCCTTGCCCCTTTCGGGTAAGGTAGTCTTCCACTAGCTTTCCTAATTAATCAGCCAAGGGCGTCCCATTCCACCCTTGTGGTAGCACTGTTTTCCCGGGTGGTTCTCCATGTTCCAATTAACATAATGATCTTAACATGAACCATAAATAACAACTGATAACAAAAGTATAATCATGAATAGTAATATGTATCTCTATACCCAAAACCACATATAGCACTAGCAAGTACTACCCAAAGATTCAGTGGTGAACAAGGTATAAAGATAGTCAAACTAGGGTAACCTATTGGGTCCCATCAAAATTAACCTATGCAGATCATTATGATTAATTAGAACATGAGTAGGTGAAAAGAAGTGATCAAGGGCACAACTTGCCTGGGACTTGAGATTCCGGGTACCAGGATGATCTTCAGATGACTCGTGACCTCACTTGCTAGTCGTAGCAATACAGACAAACATTGCATAGGCAAAATTAACATTACACCAAACACATTAATATTATACATATTAAAATAAGATCACAGGAAAAAGAATTATTAATTTTTGAGTTATAGAATTCAAGTTATGAATTTTCAAAGGTTTTATGTGTTTAAAATGGATTAAGTGAGAGATTAAATTTCTAATTGTTTTCATGACAAAACAGAGGCACTAAATGATGAAGAATATTATTACAAAATTTTAGAAACTGGAATGGTTCAATTTGGAGCTAAAATAAATTTTCTATGAATTATCTAAGTTCTAGCAATTATTTTCATATTAAAAATCCATTTTCTATTTCATTTATTCAAATTAAATGAGTTCTGGACTGGGCGTCAATTCTTGGAAAACCCAGGGGGCTTAGCGCAAGTAAACCCCAGACTCAGGCAGACCACCGGGTGGACTGCGGGTTAATACCTAATTACTTCGGGGGCGTTTCTGCTATTCTGACTCGCGAAGGGGTATGAAAGGTTTCTGGCCTTCGGATTCAAATTCCACGGTTACGATTAGATCGTCAAAGCGGCCAAACGGTAAGCAGCGCCAACCCTCCGATCTGAGATCAAGCGCCAGGATCGCTTATCACTTAGAACGAATAGTTACGCGATTTGCGGCCGCTGGATCGACCATCTACGGCCCGGATTCTATTGAACGAAGGAGTATTTGCACTCTAATCTCAGCCGTCCGAGAACCGATCGACGGCGCCAGGTCCATCATCAACCCCCAGCCGTGACAGACGACGGCGGCGCCAGCATCCGCTGCACTGCTACGGCGGAGGAGTCCGGCGAGCTTCCCCACAAAGCGCACATGATGCTCCGACTCACTATGGACAGGTGCAAAACGATGCGAACGACCAGAGGGACAAGGTGAGGAAGTTTTCACCTTGGATTATGGCGGCAGCGGTTCTGGCCACGCGGAGACGAAGATCCGCGGTAGAGCTTGACTACGGCGAGGAATTCCGGAGTTCCCGAGGCCACGCAGTTCAAATTGATGGCCCAGTCAGCTTCACGGGTCCCTGGCGAACGCCCTCCCCCACACGTTTGAACCCGCGCGCGAGCGCAGAGGAGAGTCACCGACGGCGGCTGTTGGCAAGAGGGCCTGCGCGGCGCTATTCGGCAAAGAAGGGAGGGCGAGGTAGGTCAACAGGTCGCGGCGAAGTATTTATAGGACGGTGGGCACGGCGCCCGCAGCCGAGTCCGGTTCAACGGCCCTGCGCGGATTCCTTGGCGAGTTCGGTAGCCATGCGCGCGGCGAGGGAATCGCGCGATTCTGTTGTCGGATAGAAGAAGCAGCTGACAGGGGAGCCCCACGCGTAAGTGACACCAAGCGAAAGCAGGCGCGCGGGACAACATCCAGCAGGCTGACGACCCGGGCCCCACGCGTCATTGGTGCAAACAGAAGGCTGATTGGTGGGCCCCGGCGTCAGCAGGCGCGAGTGCGCAGTGGATGGGCCGCGCAGAGGTGATTCCCTAGTGGGCCGAAAAGCAGGATCTCAGCCCAAGTAAGGTTTTTAATCTTTTTCTTTTTATTTTCTTTTTCTTTTCTCCATTTTCAAATCCAATTTGAGTTCAAGTTTAAATTCAAACTTTGTGAATAACTTGTCCTCAGTTTGAAAGGTATAATTTAATAATATAAGTGTGAAGGATGTTTATTCTGATTTTTATTTTATTTTATGTAATATTTTTCTTAGTTCTTCCCTTCTCTTTTATTTTCTATTTTCTATTCCAAATTCAAATTTATACTTCTATTTTAGTTTTCAGATTTTTCAAATGTATCAATTGAAATCCAAAGGTGAATATAAACCATATTATTTTAATATTACTAATTTAAGTTTTATTCTCCTTGTTATCTATTTCATGGGATGTATAAATGGTTTCCTTTAAAAGGTAAATCCCTTTTCTCATCATTTTTCTTATTTTCCTAATTTCCAAAGCATTATGATACTTTGTTTATATTTTTTTTTCCTCTACTAATTTTGGGTCTTACAAATCCTACCCCCCTTAAAAATAATCTCGTCCTCGAGATTAGTAATGAAAGGGGTGTATGCTCATATTGTTCTCGGAACATATGCACAAACAAAGAAATCTCAGCATGAGGTATAATTCTTTAACAAAACATAGGGTCAATAGACCTTATTATTCCCTCTAGAATAATATCATATCATCTACTAACTAAAGTAACATCTAGACCTTACAAATCATCATAATTTATATCTATGTAGCTTGGTGGAGCTGGTGGTGGTGGTGGAGGTTGTTGTTGTTGTTGTCTCTCCAACCGTGCTTGCCTTATTTCTTGGCGGGCCTGACGTATTTCCTCGCGTTGTTGTCTTATCTGATTCTGCATCTCGGTCACCAGGTCTGTTAACTGTTGTATTACCAGTCTTTGGGTAGCAACCACTTGATTGATTTCAACAGGTGGAGGATTTGGAGGATTCATTTTCTGTTTGTTGTTACGTGATAATCTTTCCTTTCCTGGTATTGACCATGAAAGTTAGAAGCATATGGTAATAGTTTTGCAAAGGAAATTATTCAATAAGCGGAATGAATAAGCTAGTAGCGGGTTATACTCTAAAGATTCTTTGGTAGGGCTTAATCTTTGTTTTATGTCTAGATTGGGGTAACCAATCGTATAAGGTGAATATCCAAGGGTAAGATAGAATCTGTCAAGATGAGAGATATATATGGGTGAGAAAGATTACAAGATGTAGGTTACAAGTTTGTTTTAGGTGGGGGTTGATAGACTATGCAATCCATCATTACTCTATTGGTTGGGTTGTTATGCAACTTGTTATATTGGTCAAGTTGTTGGATATGGCCGAGTTGATCTAGGTTACCAATTTAGGCTTAAGTGAATTTTGGAGTATGGCCTTATCTTTTGTATCAGCATTAAGTAACTCACACTAGATTAGATCATATTATATTTTATAGGATATAGATTAGATTAGATATGACTAGATTAGACTAGTTTAGGTTAGATAGCTCTACTAGGGTAGGATATATATTGTTAGGATATCTTTTGATGGAATATATGGTGTAAGAAAGTCAGAATCTCTATTAGGTTAAAATAGAGGCGTTGTGCAACCATCTGATGGGTAAGGTAGTTGCATATGGTCAAGTAGTTGTATATGGTCAAGTTAGTCTATGGCATCAATTTAGCTTAAATCATTTTTATAGGAGTGAGGTCTAATCCATTTCACTAGTACTAACTAATTTATTAAATAACTCACTTTAGATTGGATCATATTAGATTAGATTGGTATCACCGGATTAGTCTAGACAATATCTAATTACTTTGAATTAGATCATGGTTGATATTTTAGACTAGGATGGATAAGTATGCTTATTAGGATAAGATGGATCCATAGAGATAAGATAGAATCTGTTGAGATCAGTTAGATCTATTAGGATGAGCTAAAAATCTTTTCAAAATAAGATGAGTATCTTTTAAGATGAGATGGATCTATTAAGATAAGGGAGAATTTTTTTTAAGATAAGATGAATTGTTAGGCTAGATACTTTATTGAAGGATAATTTAGTTTGTCTAGTTATTTTACAAATGCTATCCTTTATGCCTAGTTGTATATGCAGATGTAGTTGTGGACATTGATCCACCACCCATCACACTCAAACAAAGATCCAAATCAGACATATTTCATAAGAGCAAACATTCAAATACATAAACACTTATAAAAATAGTTTTGTTTTTGTTCCTAGGATTAGGTCTCCTATTCCTAAAGTCACTTTTAGGCACAGGATTTCAAAGTGTGAAATCCACATTTGTCTTTAGAAGGAAAAGGTAAGAATAATCAGAGTGAAGCGGAAATAGATGAGAAAAGATTAAGGAAAGTTTAGAAAATATCAGAGTAGCAAAGGTAAGTAGACAATGGTTGTCCAATTCTATCTAGGTTTCGTCCTACAGTCAACATTCCTCTGATACCACTTCTGTAACACCCGGATTTTAGGGGTCAAAAACCCGGGCGCTAACATAAACACCAGGTATGCTGGGACCAAGTCTCACACATATGATGTATAGTGGCACAGGATCGAATGTCACATCTTTATATATAACAGGAGTTCTATACAAAATAAATAATTACATTATAAGGAGACAACGGTCCAGCAACCCAAAGTTGACTGGGAGACGACGGCCTAGACCTCTCACGAACTCATCACAGCATCCTCCATGAGCATCATCCTGCGGTACCTGTTCTTGACCTGTGGGGTGTGTGAGACAGCAAGAGTGAGCTCACATACGTTCATCGCTCAACAAGTTGTGGGGAATAATGTGCATGAACTCGCCAAAGGTGGGAGCTCACGTGAAGTGTAAGGCTTACCAAAGAAGATGGTTAGAGCTGAGCATTGCTTTTAAAGTTGGTCAAAATTTTATTAGCAGTTACTAAGTATAAGTAAATACCAACCCAGTTAAATAGTAGAACAAAAGTAACAACATCACCTGCGATGCAATGCATATGACAAATTGACTTTAAGTTCCATAATTTAATCATGTGAGTGTCCGAGCTGCTCATGACCGTGAGCACGGCTAGTATACCAGTTTTACACTCTGCAGAGGTTGCGCATCTTTACCCACAAGTCGTGTATCCCATGTCGCCAGGGTTTGCAAGGCCCTTAGACACTTCCGAGGTGAATGGCTAGGGATCCACTACGAGGCCTTTACAAAGTTCCACTAGCTTCCGAAAACCCGCTACAGTTTATAGGAAGTTCCAATGCAGGAATCCCTTGCAGGACCGCCATCGCAGCAAAATCCTCCCGAGGGCCTCCCTACACTGACCACTCCCCTACCGCCCTTGCCCCTTTCGGGTAAGGTAGTCTTCCACTAGCTTTCCTAATTAATCAGCCAAGGGCGTCCCATTCCACCCTTGTGGTAGCACTGTTTTCCCGGGTGGTTCTCCATGTTCCAATTAACATAATGATCTTAACATGAACCATAAATAACAACTGATAACAAAAGTATAATCATGAATAGTAATATGTATCTCTATACCCAAAACCACATATAGCACTAGCAAGTACTACCCAAAGATTCAGTGGTGAACAAGGTATAAAGATAGTCAAACTAGGGTAACCTATTGGGTCCCATCAAAATTAACCTATGCAGATCATTATGATTAATTAGAACATGAGTAGGTGAAAAGAAGTGATCAAGGGCACAACTTGCCTGGGACTTGAGATTCCGGGTACCAGGATGATCTTCAGATGACTCGTGACCTCACTTGCTAGTCGTAGCAATACAGACAAACATTGCATAGGCAAAATTAACATTACACCAAACACATTAATATTATACATATTAAAATAAGATCACAGGAAAAAGAATTATTAATTTTTGAATTATAGAATTCAAGTTATGAATTTTCAAAGGTTTTATGTGTTTAAAATGGATTAAGTGAGAGATTAAATTTCTAATTGTTTTCATGACAAAACAGAGGCACTAAATGATGAAGAATATTATTACAAAATTTTAGAAACTGGAATGGTTCAATTTGGAGCTAAAATAAATTTTCTATGAATTATCTAAGTTCTAGCAATTATTTTCATATTAAAAATCCATTTTCTATTTCATTTATTCAAATTAAATGAGTTCTGGACTGGGCGTCAATTCTTGGAAAACCCAGGGGGCTTAGCGCAAGTAAACCCCAGACTCAGGCAGACCACCGGGTGGACTGCGGGTTAATACCTAATTACTTCGGGGGCGTTTCTGCTATTCTGACTCGCGAAGGGGTATGAAAGGTTTCTGGCCTTCGGATTCAAATTCCACGGTTACGATTAGATCGTCAAAGCGGCCAAACGGTAAGCAGCGCCAACCCTCCGATCTGAGATCAAGCGCCAGGATCGCTTATCACTTAGAACGAATAGTTACGCGATTTGCGGCCGCTGGATCGACCATCTACGGCCCGGATTCTATTGAACGAAGGGGTATTTGCACTCTAATCTCAGCCGTCCGAGAACCGATCGACGGCGCCAGGTCCATCATCAACCCCCAGCCGTGACAGACGACGGCGGCGCCAGCATCCGCTGCACTGCTACGACGGAGGAGTCCGGCGAGCTTCCCCACAAAGCGCACATGATGCTCCGACTCACTATGGACAGGTGCAAAACGATGCGAACGACCAGAGGGACAAGGTGAGGAAGTTTTCACCTTGGATTATGGCGGCAGCGGTTCTGGCCACGCGGAGACGAAGATCCGCGGTAGAGCTTGACTACGGCGAGGAATTCCGGAGTTCCCGAGGCCACGCAGTTCAAATTGATGGCCCAGTCAGCTTCACGGGTCCCTGGCGAACGCCCTCCCCCACACGTTTGAACCCGCGCGCGAGCGCAGAGGAGAGTCACCGACGGCGGCTGTTGGCAAGAGGGCCTGCGCGGCGCTATTCGGCAAAGAAGGGAGGGCGAGGTAGGTCAACAGGTCGCGGCGAAGTATTTATAGGACGGTGGGCACGGCGCCCGCAGCCGAGTCCGGTTCAACGGCCCTGCGCGGATTCCTTGGCGAGTTCGGTAGCCATGCGCGCGGCGAGGGAATCGCGCGATTCTGTTGTCGGATAGAAGAAGCAGCTGACAGGGGAGCCCCACGCGTAAGTGACACCAAGCGAAAGCAGGCGCGCGGGACAACATCCAGCAGGCTGACGACCCGGGCCCCACGCGTCATTGGTGCAAACAGAAGGCTGATTGGTGGGCCCCGGCGTCAGCAGGCGCGAGTGCGCAGTGGATGGGCCGCGCAGAGGTGATTCCCTAGTGGGCCGAAAAGCAGGATCTCAGCCCAAGTAAGGTTTTTAATCTTTTTCTTTTTATTTTCTTTTTCTTTTCTCCATTTTCAAATCCAATTTGAGTTCAAGTTTAAATTCAAACTTTGTGAATAACTTGTCCTCAGTTTGAAAGGTATAATTTAATAATATAAGTGTGAAGGATGTTTATTCTGATTTTTATTTTATTTTATGTAATATTTTTCTTAGTTCTTCCCTTCTCTTTTATTTTCTATTTTCTATTCCAAATTCAAATTTATACTTCTATTTTAGTTTTTAGATTTTTCAAATGTATCAATTGAAATCCAAAGGTGAATATAAACCATATTATTTTAATATTACTAATTTAAGTTTTATTCTCCTTGTTATCTATTTCATGGGATGTATAAATGGTTTCCTTTAAAAGGTAAATCCCTTTTCTCATCATTTTTCTTATTTTCCTAATTTCCAAAGCATTATGATACTTTGTTTATATTTTTTTTTCCTCTACTAATTTTGGGTCTTACAGCAGGGATGAGGCTGCTGCTCCCCAGGATAGGCCACAGTTCTGCACGCCCGTCCACCAAGGCGTCGGGTCCCCCTGCAGCCGACGCGTTAGGTACCACCGCCGTTAACATACTGGGCCTCTCCTCGGCTAAGGTGGCGGGCCTCCGATCACCAGCCTCGGCAACGATGGCCGCACTCTCCTCGTGGCCGAGAACGGGGAGGTCGGGAATGACCACGGGCGGTGGCACCTCAATCATCCCGACGTCGGCAGCAACGGGCGGTTCCGCAGGCGAATCAGTGACGGCCCCGGCAGGAGTCGATGCCAGCGCCGACAACAAGACAGGAGGGCTCGGGGCCACGGCCACTGTCAACAGCCTCCCCCGGCATGATGGCCGCTCCAACGGGGGGGGTCATCCTGAGAGGCTTGCCCCATGGCAACTCGCGCCGCCTGGGCTTCCCGCTGGAGGGCGTCTTGTGCGGAGGCCAGCCAACTGGCATGGCACGCCATAGCACCGGCCGCCGAGGCCGGCTTCGTCTTAAGGGCCTTCATGGGGCCAGACCAGCCAAGCCCTGCCTTCGCTTGCTGAAAGAAAGAGAGAGCAAGTTCAAGGCACACAATGAAAGACCGAAACCGAGGTATCCTCAAATACTTACCTGCTCCGGAGCAAGACCAATCGTGCCTGTGGGGAGGCCCCTTGGGCCCCTATCCCCGCAGGCGCTGCCGGGGGCTGCCCCGCCGCCGGCTTCGGCGCCGTTTCTGCCTCGGACGCCCGAGGCACCGAGGGAGCGGCCTGCCCAGGCATCGTCACGACGGCCGAGGGGCCGGCCTCCTATGCAGCCAGCACGGGCGCTTGCTCTTGGGGAACAGGCGGATCGGCCTGACCCCCCGGGGTCACAACAACTGTCTCGGCCAAGGGGTCAAGTACCCCCTCGGCCTGCCCCCGCTCCTCGGATTGGGACCTTGGTGTCCCGGCCCCAGGCGCTAATGGTGCCAGCCCACCTGGAGGATGGCTCGGTGACCCCTAGCCTAGCCTCGGGTCGGGGCTGAGGCCAAGTCAGGCCGCCATGTTGTCGTCTTCGTCGTCATCATCATCATCGTCGTCGTCAGGCATCTCCGGTGACGGCTCCGTCGGGAGCCCATCCCTCGCCTGCCTCCGACGACGCTTCTCCAAGGCTTCCCGAGCTAGCATCCTCTTGCGAGCTCGGGCCTTTTCCGCGTCCTTCTTCTCCTTCTCCTTCTCCGCGGCAAGCCTCCGCGCAGCTCGGTCCGCTGCGTCCTCCAGGACCGGTGGCCGGGCGGGTTTATAAATCCTCAACCCCTGGGGACAAACAAAAATCCCAACCGTGAGAATCAAAGGCGCAGAAAGCTCGGTGCGAAACAGGAGAAGGATCGAGCGCTTACCAGGGACACATACCCACGGTCGGGACGCATCGCGGGCTGCTAAGAGCGCCAGCGTCCGGCCTCCCCACCGTACCCGCTACCCGCTTGAGGAGGTCGTCGGTGGAGAGGGGGGTCGAGGACATCCGCGTGCCCTCCAAATCGACCCCCGGCTTCATCTCCACAAGTCGCAGCCGCCACTCTACCAAAGGGAGCACCCTCCGACAGTGGATAGCGGTGACGACCCCCGCAGCGGTAAGGCCCCCATCTCGTAACTTCTACAAGGCCTCCATAATAGGTTGGAGCTTCTCCTGTTTCTCGCGCGTGGCCCCCAGCGCCAGTTAGTGCCGGTGGTGGTCACCACTTGTTGAGGAAATGGCGGAAGCATCCCGCCGCCGTTCCGGAGATAAAACCACCGGTTCTGCCACCCCTTGTTCGAAGACACAAGGGAGGCAGGGATGTACTCGACTTAAGTTGGCGATGACTTAAGTTGGTGCGACATGCTCACGCTTACTCGACTTAGGGTGACCACTATACCCTACTAACGGAGCAATCGGCTTAAGTCGGCGACGACTTAAGTCAGTGCGACATGCTCAACTTACTCGACTTAAGGTGACCACTATACTCTACTAACGGAGCAATCGACTTAAGTCGGCGACGACTTAAGTCGGTGCGACATGCTCACGCTTACTCGACTAAGGGTGACCACTATACCATACTAACGGAGCAATCGGCTTAAGTCAGCGACGACTTAAGTCGGTTTGACATGCTCACACTAACCTGACTTAGAGTGACCACTATACCCTGCTTACAGAACAATCGGCTTAAGTTGGCAATGACTTAATACGATGTGACATGCTCACGTCTACTTATCTTAGGGCGACCAATATGCCCTACCAGCCAGGCGAGCGGCTTAAGTCGGAAAACGCCTTTAAACCAGCATAGCACACTTGCTTTCGCGTTGTTCAGGGTGACTACTATACCCTAACAGCGAAGCAATTAGCTCTTCGGAAAAATAATGTTTCACTTGTTGGCACCAGGGGCATGTTCTGGCGCCCTGCCCACGAAATATTCGAGTTCTAACACACCATCACACGCACATAGAATTCATATTACATCCTCTAAAAAAGATGCTAACTCGATAAAAAAGAATGCTTTGCAGGACATCACTGCATTGAAGCATCTTTGTTGGCAATGTCTTTCAAAGGTGCGACGAAAGAAGAAGGACAACTTGAAGCATCGGGCGCGGCCTTGACATCGGCGACAATATCGTCAGGCACCACGATGTCGGGCCTCCTCATCAGGATCTGTCCAGCGTGAACGACTTTGTCCATAGCCTTGTCACGCTGAGCCTTCAAGACGGTGCAGCTATCCTCTAAAGCTTTAACAACCAGTCGAGCGGTCTCTAGCTCCTGCGCAACAAGCTTCTTGGAAGCACGTAGATCCTTGATGGTGTAATCCTTGGTTGATAACAGTTGTCCAAGGCGCAGGACTTCATCTTGGGATATCTGCAACTCATGGCGGTGATGATCCAGGTCGGACATGGTGAAGCGGTGGCTCCTCTCCAAGATGGTCAAGGAGTTACTGGCGTCGCGGTACAACCTATCTAGATTATCACGAGAGGCAACGAGTGCTCGTTTCTCCTCCTACAAATAGAAAGCAACATTCAGTACCAAGGCAACAATAACATGGCAGGGTTAGCCAAGGAAGTTTACCAAATGCGCCATTTTTTCAGAGTCAAGTTGGGCATTAAGTGAGGAATTCAAACAACATGCATCGTCAAAAAAAGCAGAAGTCTAGGCCAAGTCGGCTTGACTTTGAGAATACTTCTCCTCAAGGTCAGAGCATCGTTGGGCCATATCCGACAACGCAGCTGAAAGGGAATACAAGACTAAGAACAAGTTGATCAATAAAAGCAGCTAGGGGAGCTATAAGATCACTAACTAGCATTCGACGCCTTCAGGTCATCGATCTGTTTCTAGAGTAGCAATGGATTCCACTGCATCAGAGATAGAGCTTGTTCGGGAACAGTGGCACCACAGGATTTCAACTGGGCAGACATTCCATCAACAAAATCATGTGATCATAGACAGATGAGCAGAAGAAAGATAATTCGCTAATATGTACAACATAGAGCAAGAGACCGACTCACCTGAAGATTGGAAAGGAACAGTGGTAGACCCAGAGCAGGAGGAGCTAAGACATGGCTCGACGAGGGAAGGTCAGCAGGAACAATCTGAGGAGCACTATCTAGAGTGACCTCAGCCCCACAAACAGATAGCAGGCTCCTTGCATCTAGCTCACCGACCTCTAAGGCGACTTGTCCAGTTAAAGCTGTGGACGCAAGTGACGTCGTCGCTCCATCGGACCGAGGTGGAGACGACCCGACGTGGACATCCATGGAGGCATGGGAAAGAGAGCACACCTGAACACCCTCGGGAGCTAGGTTGTAGCTTGCACTACCCACAAGAGCTGGATCACTACCAGCAACACCCTCGGGGGCTGGGTAGCTGCCAGCACCACCCTCGGGGGCTGGGTCTTCTGCAGTAGCCACCTCTAAGGCTGAAAGCCCCTCAACCACCTCCATGGGAGTTGGATGACTTAGATCAGCGTCTCGGCATGGAAGGCTGCCCTCCAAAGTCGACGATGCATGAGACACCGCTCGAGTTACCTCTTGCCCAGCAGAATCGAGCAAGGAAAGCCCACCGTCTGGGACCTCTGAACAGACACCGAGATATCACCTTCAGGATGCTCTCATAGCATGTCTTCGGGGACGACCTCCTCTAGTACTTGATCAAAATCTGATATTGAAAGCCCCTGAAGACTGACAAGGGCTAACACAGCTGGAGAGGGAATATCACTATCTCCCTCGCTACCTCTATAGTGTCAGCTGTTCCTGCGGATCAGCGGGACTTTCTCTTCTTCTTCCTCTTCGTCCTCGTCAAACAAGCAGCTAGCAGCCTGTGCACGATCACAACCCTTGGCATCAACCTCAGGAATGTCTTCCATCGGGACATCATCAGTAACCGGTATAGAAGGGCCTGCAACCTGGTCCAAGCACGACAGCCGCCGAAGTCGCCTCTTCTTCCTATTCTCCTCGACAGGTGCAGCCGGGCGGCTCACTCGGCGTGGATGCTTTGGGCGAACACCTTTAGGTTTCTGAGTGTCCACCTCTTCACCAAGTTCTTGCTTAGTTGTGATGGCCATCGGCTCGGTGTGGGTTGAGTCGGATGATTCCCCAGCCAGCAGGCCAAGCACAGCATCCATCTCCGCGTCATCAGTGCTAGCTGGCATCTCAAAGTGAGTCTGCCTCTCATCCTCAGGAAGACAATGAAGTGGGGCAATCAAAGCCTCAATGTCCTCAGAAGAGGGTCGCACTCTAAGACCCAGGCTACCATCACGAGCAGGAGGGTTGGACACAAACTCAAAGAATGGCCTAATTGGTGGCAGGTTCCATGCAGAATAAGCCATAGGAGCACCAGCATTTGAAACTCTGCCCCTCCGGATCATGTCTAGTTGACTCAGCAGGTCTTTAGTAGGAATTTTTCTGTTCATAACTCAGGTAGAATCATTGACATCACTGTACAAGTAAGCAGGGTAGGCCCTGTCCTTTAAGGACTGAATGTTCTTGAATACGAAGTTAGCAACTATAGCTTCAGCAGTCAGACCTCTATCCTTCAGCAAGCAGATCTCGGCAAGCAGTACTTTAGATTCTGTTATCTCTGAAGGGGTCAGAGATTCTGTCCAGCTTGGTGTGCGAACATCTGGCTTCCTCCCTGACCGAGGGGGAGGGACTTGCAGTGGTTCTCCACAATGAACCACTCAAGGCACCACCCTTTGATGCTGTCCTTGAGAGGAATGTTGAGGTACTCTGTTTTCCTCCCTCGGTGAAGCTCCAGACTTGCACCGCCAACAAGCTGGTGTTGTCCCCCAGCCATCCCGGGCCGACAATGATAAAGGTATTTCTAGAGACCGAAATGGGGGAGAATCCCGAGAAAGGCCTCGCACAGATGTACGAAAATGGATATTTCCAGAATGGAATTAGGGTTCAGATGCGTCAAGTTCAATTCGTAGAAATCCAGGAGACCGCGGAAAAAGGGGGAGACAGGAAGAGCAAGACCACGAAAAAGAAAAGGAACGTAAACGACAGATTCATGGGTATCCTCTATCGGAACGATGACACCACGGCAAATCCGCCAAGAGAAGAGCTCTTTTGGAAGCAAAACCCCAACATCAATGAGATGAAGGAGGTCAGATTCTAAAATGATGGACATATGGTTACTAGCAAATGGCAACTGGTTGTTGGGGTCATAGGCGAGATGATTGCAGCAACGGTGCTCTGCCTCTTCCGCTTCGGCGCCATCGCAATCTTTCTGGCGGAACGAGCAGGATCGAGATCTCAGGGAAGCAGAGGAGTGGTTCGAAGTGAAAAAGTGAAGTTAGGGCTCATAAATCAAAAAGCACATCGGCGCGAGTATAAATGGGCTTTCCCGGGTCAGACACTATTTCTAAAAGTGCCAGGTCACTACTCAGGAAAGCAAAGTTTCAAGCATCACTCGACAGTAACCTCTAAAACACCGGTAGTGTCAGACATTACTCAGCGGTTACCTCTAAAATGCCAGCAGTGTCAGACATCACTCGGTGATTACCTCTAAAATGCCAGTAGTATCAATCATCACTCAGCAGTTACCTCTAAAATGTCGGTAGTGCCAGACATTACTCGACAGTTACCTCTAAAACGCCAGCAGTATCAGTCATCACTCGGCGGTTACTTCTAAAAACGCTGGCAGCATTAGGCATACGGGTGAACTCTTAAGCGTGTAAACAGAAAAAGCAGCAAAGGCAACAGTCATTTGAAGCAACTAAAGTTTTTCATTAATATTGGAGGGGGTTACACAAACTCAAAAGGCTGACTCATTATGAGTCGGCCTTCTTCCCCCTTTTTTCTACTACATTACATTACATCACTTCACTACTTACACTACACTATACTACTAACTACTACTACTACTAATTATCTATACTAATATTTAAACTAGTGGCACTTTGCCACTGGCCTTGCCGCCGCCACTGCCATCCTTGCCGCCACCGTCGCTGTCACCGCCGTCGTCGCCTTCACCGCCCTTGCCGCCGTCATCGTCGCCTTCGCCGCTATCGTTGCCGCCGCCATCGCCCCCATCGTCGCTGTCGTCGCCGCTGCGCTCCTCGGACGAGCCGAAAGAGTTCTCCTCATCCGAGGAGACCTCCGACTCATCCGACCCCTCGAGCCCGGCGCGCTCGACGGAGCGGATGTACATCGACACCTCAGCGGCTAGCCCCTGGGATTCGTTCGAGTCATCGGACGACGTCGGGGGAGAGGCGAGAGCCAGTGATCCCTCGGACTCGAAGGAAACCTCCTCCTCCGAGTACTCAGAATCGCTGAAGTCCTCCGAGGGAGGACTTGGTTCACTCTTCCGCTTGTCGTCGGCATGGCGGGGCGAGCCTCGACCGCTCTTGCCTTTGCCCATGGTCGAATGGAGTAGAGGATAAATGGAGAAGAAAGTAGCAGATGATCGAAGGATGAGTGAAGAGAATAGTGGTGTCGGCGTTTCGACCCCGGGGGGTCCCTGGACCGATGAGTAAATTGTCGCCGCGTGTCCCAGCCCAGATGGGTCGGCGCGAGACGGAGCACAAAAGGGGGTAGAAGAGAGGGAGAAAAAGGGGAAAACCTGCGGCCTCCGTGTTGTCCTGTGCCCAGGTCGGGTGCGCTTGCAGTAGGGGGTTACAAGCCTCCGCGTGGGGGGAGAGCGAGGGACTCTACGCGTCGTCCCGTCCTCCCGTGCGGCCAACCTCCTCGTAAGAGAGCCCTGGACCTTCCTTTTATAGGCGTAAGGAGAGGGTCCAGGTGTACAATAGGAGGTGTAGTAGTGCGCCATCGTGTCTAGCAGAGAGGAGCTAGTGCCCTAAGTACATGCCGTCGTGGCAGGCAGAGAGGCTTTGGCACCCTGTTCATGTGATGTCGTGGCCGTCAGAGGAGCATTGGAGCCTTGTGGAAGGACAGCTGTCGGGGTTGTCGAGTCCTTGCTGACGTCTCTTTGCTTCCGTAAGGGGCTGAGAGCCGCTGTCATCATGGAGCACACGGGGCGACATCATTATCTGTTTACCGGGGCGAGCCAGATGGGACGTCGGTCCTGTTACCCGTAGCCTGAGCTAGCTAGGGATAGGGTAATGATGGCCCCTCCTGTGATGTGGTCGGTCCGAGCCCTGGGTCGGGCGAGGCGGAGGCTCCTCCGAGGTCGGGGTCGAGTCGGTCTTCCAAGGTCAAGGTCGTGTCCGAGCCCTGAGGTCGGGCGAGGCGGAGTTCGTCGTCTTCTGGGGCTGAGCCCGAGTCCGAGCCCTGGGGTCGGGCGAGGCGAAGTTCGTCGTCTTCTGGGGCCGAGCCCGAGTCCGAGCCCTAGGGTCGGGCGAGGCGGAGTTCGTCGTCTTCTGGGGCCGAGCCCGAGTCCGAGCCCTGGGGTCGGGCGAGGCGGAGTTCGTCGTCTTCCGGGGCCGAGCATGAGTCCGAGCCCTAGGGTCGGGCGAAGCGGAGTTTGTCGTCTTCCGAGGCCGAGCCCAAGTCCGAGCCCTAGGGTCGGGCGAGGCGGAGTTCGTCGTCTTCTGGGGCCGAGCCCGAGTCCGGGCCCTGGGGTCGGGTGAGGCAGAGTTTCCTATGGCGCCCGAGGCCGGACTTGGCTGCTGTCAGCCTCACTCTGTCGAGTGGCACAGCAGTCGGAGCGACGCAGGCGGCGCTGTCTTCTTGTCAGGCCGGTTAGTGGAGCGGCGAAGTGACTGCGGTCGCTTTCGGCTCTGTCGACTCAAGGGCATGTGACAGGATAAGGTGTCAGGCCATCCTTGCATTAAATGCTCCTGCGATTCGGTCGGTCGGTGTGGCGATCTGGCCAAGGTTGCTTCTTGGCGAAGACTGGGTCTCGGGCGAGCCGAAGGTGTGTCCGTCGCTTGAGGGGGTCCTCGGGCGAGACGTGAATCTTTCGGGGTTGGCTGCCCTTGCCCGAGGCTGGGCTCGGGCGAGGCGAGGTCGTGTCCCTTGAGTGGACCGAGCCTTGGCTTAATCGCACCCATCAGGCCTTTGCAGCTTTGTGCTGATGGGGGTTACCAGCTGAGATTAGGAGCCTTGGGGGTACCCCTAATTATGGTCCCCGACAGTAGCCCCCGAGCCTCGAAGGGAGTGTTGATACTCGCTTGGAGGCTTTTGTCGCACTTTTTTGCAAGGGGACCGGCTTCCTCGGTTGCTTTTTGTTCCGGTGGGTGCACGCGAGCGCACCCGCCGGGTGTAGCCCCCGAGGCCTCGGAGGAGTAGTTTGACTCCTTCGAGGTCTTAGTACGTTTCGTAATGCTTCGGCCGGTCTGGCTGCTCCCTCATGCGAACTGGCCGTAGCCCGGGTGAACAGTCGAGTCCCAAGTTCTCGGGCTGGTATGTTGACGCTGTCAACGGTTTGGCCGGAGCCGGGTTTGCGAGAGCAGCCCCCGAGCCTCCGCACAGAGCGAGAGGGCGGTCAGGGACAGACTCGGCTTTTTACATACGCCCCTGCGTCGCCTTTCTGCAAGGAGGAGGGGGGGAAAGCGCCATGTTGCCCTCAGAGGGCGCCGAACATGGTGTCTCCAGTGAGTTGCTAATGGGTAATCCGAGTGGACGCCCGTGCCCCATTTGTTAGGGGTCGGCTAGTGGCCCGGAGGCACGCTCCAAAAGTACCTGTGGGTGACTTGCCGGACCCGGTCCCCTTTTGACGGGGTCCGAGGGCTCGATGCCTCCCTCTGGTGGGATTCCTTTACAAAATCGTTCCCGTTGGTCTCGGAAATGTCCTAGGGTACCTCGGGAGCGCAGCCCGAGCCTCGGTTATGTATCGAACGTGCCCAGGGTCATCCCTCGCTCTGCGTCTGAGGCGGCTGTTGAACCCTTTGGGGGCCAGCCTTCGAACCCCTGATCAGTAGTGGGCGCGGAGCCCGAGTGGCCTGAGGCGGCCGTTGAACCCTTTCGAGGGGCCAGCCTTCAAACCTCTGACCAGTAGTGGGCGCGGAGCCCAAGTGCTCTGAGGCGGCTGTTGAACCCTTCCGAGGGGCCAGCCTTTGAACCTCTGATCAGTAGGGGGGCTCGGGTCCCGCTTCCTTCGTGAAGAAGGATCCCTTTCGGAGTATCCCCTTTTTCGACCCCTGAGGCAAGAGAGAAAAAGAGGAAGTGAAAAGGATACGAAATCGAATGACGTGGCACACCTTTTTTGACGCGGTCATTATGGTGGAGGTGAAGCGTCGCCTGCTTCGCCTGCCAATGGTGCCGCCTATTCTGCCGCAGAGTTAATGCGACGGGACGAGTGGTTCACGGGGCGGCCGTTGCGCGTGCGCGAGTCGTTCGAGGAACGGGCGTCTCGCTTTGAGTTTTGAACCTTGCGGCGGGTTCGGGCGAAGTGTTGAATGGGTCTCGCCTAGGCCTTTATATATTCGGGAGAGGGGCTGGTGACGGTTCTTTACTCAGCGGCTTGCCTCCCACTTAGGTTTTCGCAACCCGAGGGAATAGCCAGAGAAAGGAAACCGCGCACCCAGTTCCTTCGCCGCCACCTCTTCCGCTTGGTGATGGCCGACCGGGTGACCATTGTTCCGCCGCGCGATCCGTGGCCTTTCTCCACCGTCACGGCGGATGACCTGGAGGCCCTTGTTGCTGAGGGTTTGCTTCGCCCTCTCTCTGGTGACTCGCAGCCGGAGTGGATGGCCCCTTCGAGCGGAGCCGCCCCGTCCCCACCGCCGGGGTATGTCGTGAGCTTTGTCTCCTTTCACGAGCGGGGGTTCGGAGTGCCGACAAGCCGTTTTATGCGGGTGATTCTGCATGTCTACGGGGTGGAGCTGCACAACCTTAGTTCCAACTCCATCTCGCAAGCTGCCATCTTTGCGGCAGTTTGTGAAGGATACTTGGGGATTGACCCTCACTGGGACTTGTGGACCCATCTCTTCTCTGCGGAGCTTTTTGCCTCGCCGACGGGGGAAAGAAGGGTCCGCATGGCGGTGCGGGCCGGTGGTTGCATCCTCCAGCTGAGGCAGGCGCGGGCGCTGCAGTACATCCCCGCCGTTCTAGCGTCTTCGAACAAAGGGTGGCAACGTCGGTGGTTCTATCTCCGAAATGACGACGGGAGGCTCCCGTCGTTTTCTCAGCGAGTGGTGACTGCCGCCGCCGATAACTGGCACTACGGGACCCCGCGCGACAGACAGAAGAATCTCCAGCCCCTTCTGAAGGCCCTGGAGGAGCTACGGAAAGGAGGGCTCACCGCTGCGGGGGTGGTTGCCGCCATTCATCGCCGGAGGGTGCTCCCTTTGACGGAGCGGCGGCTGCCGCTTTGGGAGATGACGTCGGGGGTCGACTTGGAGGGTTCACGGATGTCCTCGGATCCCCTTCCCATCGAAGACCTCCACAGGCGGGTAGCGGGCACGTTGGGGAAGCCAGATGCCGGCATCTTTTCCCAGCTCTCGATGCGTCCCGATCGCGGGTGTGTGTCCCTGGTGAGTGTCCGCTCCTTCTTCCTTCTTGTGTCGGATTGCCCTTGGTTCTCACAGCCGAGACCTTTCGTCCGTCTCCAGGAGGTGGGGTTTCACAAGCCTTCCCTGCCACCGGTCCCGGAGGACGCGATGGATCGAGCTGCGCGGAGGGTTGCCACGGAGAAGAGGAAGGAGAAGAAGGACGCGAAGAAGGCTCAGGCCCGCGAGCGGATGCGGGCTCGGGACGCCTTGGAAAGGCTTCGTTGTCGGCAGGAGAGGGATGGGCTCCCGAGGGAGCCATCGCCGGAGACGCCTGATGATGACGACGACGACGATGAAGACGATGATGAAGACGACGACATGGCTGCCCGCCTCGGCCTTAGCCCGGATCTGAGACTAGGCCAGGGGTCGTCGAGCCAGCCCCCGAGCGGGCTGGCGCCGTCGGTATTCGGGGCTAGGACGTCGGGGTCCCGGTCCGAAGAACGGGGGCAGGCCGAGGGGGTACTTGACCCCTTGGCCGAGGTAGTTGAGGTGACCCCGGGGAGTCAGGCCGAGCCGCCTGTTCCCCAAGAACCGTTGCCCGTGCCGACTGCGCAGGAGGGCGATCCTCAGGTCGTTGTGGCTGCGTCTGGGCAGTCCATCCCTCGGGTGCCTAGGGCACCCAAGACGAGGACAGCACCGAAGCCGGCAGCGGGGCAGACCTCGGTGGTACCTTCGGGGATCGAGGTTCGGGAGACCTCCCCACAGGCGTGACTGATCATGGCCTGGAGTGGGTAAGTGTCTTAGGATATCTTCGTCCTGGCTCCTCCTTCGTATGTCCCGACCTTGATTTTCCTTTTCTCCTTAGCAAGCGGAGGCACGGTTCGACCGGTCTGGCTCCCCGGAAGGTCCTCAAGACGGTGTCGGCTTCCGCAGCTAGTGCCGCGCCGGGCCTCGCCGGCCGGCTGACCTCCTCACAAGACGCCCCACAGCGGGGGGCTCAGGTGGCACCAGTTGCCACGGGGCGAGCTTCCGAGGCTGATTCCTCTATCGAAGTGGCCGTCGCGCTGGGGGAGGCTGCTGGCGCGGTCGTGGCCCCGGGCTCACCAGACATGCTGCCGGCGCAGGCGCCGGCTGCTGCCGAGGCCGTTGCCATTCTGGCCGTGAAGCTACCCGTCGCCGCCGATGTTGAGATGGCCGAGGTGTCGCCACTTAGTGCCTTGGAGGAGGGAGGCGCGGAGCCGCGACCTGCCCCGTCGAGCGGCAGCCTTGTCCCCGCGCGGCACAATTCCGAGGGGCGGCGCCAGTTGCTTCGGTTTCGGACCCGTGGGGCCTCGGATCCCCTCTTCGTTCTTGACGATGAGCGGGAGGAGCAGTCTTGGGACAGGCTTCGTGAGTGTGCCGAGGCAACAGTGGGATCGCTTCGGTCGACCTTGGAGGTCCTTTGCAGGGATGTTCCCAAGATCCTCCAGGTAATGATTTCAGGCATGCCTTTCTTGTGATTAAGGCGCTCTTTGTGACGCCTCGCTTCCTTCCCTCAGGATCTGACGGATCTGAGCGCCGCCAAGTCGTCGTTCATCCGCCACGAGGTTGATGTCTGGGGTTTGCTGCGGTCCCTGAGGACCATGCTCGCCAGTGCTACCGCGTGCCTCTCCCAACAGAGCACCGAGGTGGCGGACCTTCGGTTGCTCTGTGCCGATCTGGGAGCGGAGGCGGCGGCGGCACGCGCAGAGGCGCAGCGGCGGCAGTCGGAGCTTGACCAGGTCACCGGCGAGCGGGACCAATCTCGGGGCCGGGCCGACGAGGCCGAAAGCCGGGCTGAGGCTCTTGGAGTCCAGTTAGCCGAGGCGTCTGCTCGAGTTGGAGCCCTTGCAGCAAACCTTGTCGTGGCCCAAGCTGCATCCTCGGAGCAGCGTGCCCGAGCCGAAGGTATGCCTCGGCTGTTTTAAGACTTTGTTTCAGCTCGGTTCCTCAACTCGTGTTTGAGGTCTTCCGCTTTGGCTGTTCGCAGAGCTCGAGTCTGCCCTTGATAAGTCCACCAAGGCGCTTGCTCAGGTGGCCGAGCAGAGGGAAACCGACCACGCGGCCATGTCCGAGGCCATCTCGGCCTTCTGCCGGGTCTTTGGCTTCGACGACGTCCCCTCGGGAAGCTCCCCTCAAAGTCACCTGCAAGCCTTGGGTGACCATGTGCGTGGCAGACTTCGCGAGGCGCTGCATCACGGCGTCAGGCGGGCCTTCGCCGTGCTCGCTTCCCACTATGACGTGGATCTGGAGCGGGTCAGCGAGGGGTATTGCCTCCCCGATGAAGATGAAGCCGCCCTGGCCGAAGTCTAGAGGCTTGACGCGGCCGCCGCGGGCCCAAGCGCGGTGCTGGCAACCACCTTCGAGGCAGAGATCCTCTCGCTTGTGCCGTCATCCGAGGCCGGGGCGGATCTTGCCAAGGGTGGAGACGAAGCCGAGGGCGCGGCTCCTTCTCCTGGCGACGCCTGATCCTGCCGGAGCAGTTTTCTTTGAATGCATATGTGTCTTTTGCGGCCGTCGAGGCCCGAACACTTTATTATCGTAATATAAGATTGTGTTTCTTTTCCTCCCGTTTTACGCATCCGGACCCGTTCGTCAGTAGCAGGGTAGCTTGCCCAAGTAAGAGTCATTTTTCGTGGTAGGCGACGAGTGAGGTATCCGTATCCCAGAGGCGTAGGAGTCCCTCGGCTCGGTCGGCCTTGCCACTTACATGCACCCTTATTCGTTTCTTGGGGTCCTGTTACTGACATAGCCGGGGGACGCGAAAGCTTTTTGATGGAAGTCTTTTTTCGAGGAAAATTTTGACGCAGAGGGGGGGTCCCCCCTTCTAGCCCCCGAGGGAGGGTCGGGCTTTGCCGAGGCAAGGCTGACCCTTCCTTGATGGTTAGACTTTGTGTGTGAACGAGGTGTACGAACGACTTGAAAGCATCTTAAGGGTAGAAGCGACGTAGCTGTCGGATGTTCCAAGCGTTGCTGTAGACCTCGCCTTGGCTGTTGGCCAGCTTGTATGTCCCGGGCTTCAGAACCTTGGCGACGACGAATGGCCCTTCCCAGGGAGGCGTGAGCTTGTGCCGCCCTCGGGCGTCTTGTCGCAGCCGAAGCACCAGGTCGCCCACTTGGAGGTCTCGGGACCGAACCCCTCGGGCGTGGTAGCGTCGCAGGGACTGCTGGTACCGCGCCTAGTGTAGTAAGGCCATGTCCCGAGCCTCTTCGAGCTGGCCTAGTGAGTCTTCTCGGTCGGTCTGGTTTCTTTGGTCGTCGTATGCCCTCGTCCTCGGGGAAACGTATTCTAAGTCCGTGGGCAAGACGGCCTCGGCCCCATAGACTAGAAAGAACAGTGTGAAGCCCGTGGCTCGGCTCGGCGTTGTCCTCAGACTCCAGACCACCGAGGGGAGTTCCTTCATCCATCGCCTTCCAAACTTGTGGAGGTCGTTGTAGATCCTTGGTTTGAGTCCTTGCAGAATCATGCCGTTGGCACGTTCCACTTGCCCATTCGTCATGGGGTGAGCCACGGCGGCCCAGTCCACCCGGATGTGGTGATCCTCGCAGAAGTCCAGGAACTTTCTGCCGGTGAACTGGGTGCCGTTGTCGGTGATGATGGAGTTCGGGACCCCAAAGCGATGGATGATGTTGGTGAAGAATGCCACCGCCTGTTCGGACCTGATGCTGTTCAGGGGTCGGACCTCGATCCACTTGGACAATTTGTTGATGGCGACCAGCAGGTGCGTGTAGCCCCCGGGTGACTTCTACAAGGGACCGACGAGGTCCAGTCCCCACACGGCAAACGGCCAGGTGATGGGTATTGTCTGCAGAGCCTGAGCGGGCAGGTGGGTCTGTCTTGCGTAGAATTGACACCCTCGGCAGGCGCGGACAATTCTAGTGGCGTCGGCCACCGCGGTCGGCCAGTAGAAACCTTGTCGGAAGGCGTTCCCAACAAGGGCTCGGGGCGCTGCGTGGTGACCGCAAGCCCCCGATTGTATTTCTTGTAAGAGCTCCTGGCCTTCGGTGATGGATATTGTCGGCGTTCCGAGACCAGGGGGTCCTCGAGCCGACGAGTGAGAGTGCCGCGTGCCCCAGCCCAGATGGGTCGAGCGCGTGGAGTGAGCGCAAAGGGGGGAACGGAGTGAGAGAGAGGTAGGTGGCCGGAGCCGGATCGCGAGGGAGTCGGAGAAATTCCCACGGCCTTCGTGTTCGTCCCGCGCCCAGGTCGGGTGCGCTTGCAGTAGGGGGTTACAAGCGTCCGCACGAGGTGAAGGGAGAGGGCGGCCCCGAGAGAGCGCCTGCCCCTGCCTTTCGTCCCCGTGAGGCCAACCTTTTCTAAGAAGGCCCTGGCCCTTCCTTTTATAGTCGTAAGGAGAGGGTCCAGGTGTACAAGACGGGGGTGTAGCAAGGTGCTACGTGTCTAGCGAGGGAGAGCTAGCGCCCTATGTACATGCCCAGGTGGCAGCCAGAGAGATCGTGGCACCCTGTTGGAGTGGCGTCGTGGCTGTTGGAGGAGTAACGGAGCCGGACGGGGGGACAGCTGTCGAGGTGGCTGGGTCCTTGCTGACGTCCTCCTGCTTTCGTAAGGGAGCTGGGGGCCGCCGTCGTCATGATCTAGTGGGGCGCCATCATGGCTTATCTGGCATAGCTGGCCAGATGGGACGCCGGTCTTGTTCTCTGCGACCCAAGTCGGCTCAGGGCAGGGTGATGATGACGCTTCCTGTTGATGTGGCGGTCTCGTATCCTAGGTCGGGCGTCGTGGAGGCTCCTCCGAGGCTGTGGCCGAGTCCGTCCTGCAAGACAGAGACAGAGTCCGAGCCCTGGTCGGGCGAGGCGGAGATTATTCGGCAGAGGCCGAGGCGGAGTCCGAGCCCTGGGTCGGGCGAGGCGGAGGTCGCCGTCTTCCGGGGCCTTGGCCCGAGTCCGAGCCCTGGGTCGGGCGGAGCGGAGTTCGCCGTCTTCCGAGGCCTTAGCCTGAGTCCGAGCCCTGGGTCGGGCGGAGCGGAGTTCGCCGTCTTCCGAGGCCTTAGCCTGAGTCCGAGCCCTGGGTCGGGCGGAGCGGAGTTCGCCGTCTTCCGAGGCCTTAGCCTGAGTCCGAGCCCTGGGTCGGGTGGAGCGGAGTTCGCCGTCTTCCGAGGCCTTAGCCTGAGTCCGAGCCCTGGGTCGGGCGGAGCGGAGTTCGCCGTCTTCCGAGGCCTTAGCCTGAGTCCGAGCCCTGGGTCGGGCGGAGTCTCCTATGGCACCACTGGCGAAGTCTGGCCGCCCGTCGGTCTTACCTTTTGCGTTAAACGCCCTGGTGACTCGGTCGGTTGGTGCGGTGATTTAGTCAGGGTTTTCTCCTTATCGGAGGCGGGGCCTAGGGCGAGCCGGGGATGCGCCTGCCGTGAAAGAGGAGACCTCAGGCGAGACGGAGTCATCTTAGGGTCGGCTGCCCTCGCCCGAGGCTAGGCTCGGGCGTGGCGTGGTCAAGTCACTCGTGTGGACTGATCCCTGACTTAATCAAACCCATCAGGCCTTTGCAGCTTTATGCTGATGGGGGTTACCAGCTGAGAATTAGGCGTCTTGAGGGTACCCCTAATTATGGTCCCCGACAGTAGCCCCCGAGCCTCGAAGAGAGTGTTAACACTCGCTTGGAGGCTTGCATCGCACTTTTTTGCAAGGGGACCAGCCTTTCTCGGAGGTACCTTGTTCCGGTGGGTGCGCGCGAGCGCACCCGCCGGGTGTAGCCCCCGAGGCCTCGGAGGAGTGGTTTCACTCCTTCGAGGTCTTAATGCCTTGCGCAATGCTTCGGCGTGACTAGCGGTTCCCTCATGCGAGCAGGGCGTAACCCAGGTGCACTGTCGGGGCCCAAGTTCTCGGGCTGGTATGTTGACGCTGTCAACGGTTCGGCCGGAGCCGGGTTTGCGAGAGCAGCCCCCGAGCCTTCGCACGGAGCGAGAGGACGATCAGGGACAGACTCGACTTTTTATATACGCCCCTACGTCGCCTTTCCGCAAGGAGGAGGGGGGGAGTGCGCCATGTTACCCTCGATGGGCACCGAACATGGTGTCTCCGGTGAGCTGCGATCGGGTAATCCGAGTGGACGTCCGTGCCCCGTTCGTTAGGGGTCGGCTAGGGGCCCGGAGGCACGCCCAAAAGTACCTGCGGGTGATCTGCCGGACCCGGTCCCCTAGCGACGGGGTCCGAGGGCTCGTTGCCTCCCTCCGATGGGATTCCGTTACAGAGTCGTTCCCGCTGGTCTCGGAAATGTCCTAGGGTACCTCGGGAGCGCAGCCCGAGCCTTGGTTATGTATCGAACGTACCCCTGGTCATCCCTCGCTCGGCGTCTGAGGCGGCTGTGAACCCTTCGACAGGCCAGCCTTCGAACCCCTGATCAGTAGGGGGCACGGAGCCCTAGTAGCCTGAGGCGGTCATGGAACCTTTCGGGGGCCGACCTTCGAACCCCTGACCAGTAGTGGGTGTCGGGCCCACGCGATCTGAGGCGGCTGTTGAACCCTTCGGGGGGCCAGCCTTCGAACCCCTGATCAGTAGGGAGGCTCGGGGCCTAGTTCCTTCACGGGGAAGGATCCCTTTGGGGTTATCCCCCTTCTCGGTCCCTGTCGCAAGAGATAGAGAAAGAAGGAAAAGGGGAAAAAGGAATTCGAAATTGAACTTCGTGGCGTACCTTTCTCGGCGTGGCCGTTTTTGGCGGAGGCGAAGCGCCGCCAGCTGCCCCTGCCAGAAACGTCACCTATTTCGCCGTGGAGTTAATGCGCTGGGGTGAGTAGTTGGCGAGGTCGCCGTTGTGCGCGCGCGGGCCGTTCGAGGTACGGGTCACGGACGCGTCGTCTTCACGCCGTGAGAAGGGTTCTCTTGCTGCCCCCGGATGGGACGTGAGCCTGGCCGATGGCGTAACCGCTGCCCTCACACGCCTGCCACCGTCATTACTGCCGGCCCATTTTTGACCGCGTTTGACCGCTGCGCCAGGCTGGCGCCGCTGGATCGCAGGCTGGGCGGCCTCGAGTCGCGGTATCGGTTCCGCAATCGAGGAGGTGCGGTGGTGGAGCGAGAGGCGCAGCGGTTCGCATGCAGCGCCTGGCGCGCCAGTTGAACGACGCGTGGTCTTGAGCCGTCGCGCTGGCCTGTCAGGAGTCGGGGAGGCGCGTCCACTTGGCGTGGTTGCATGCCGCTTGCATGGCCGCTCGCCCCCTTTGCCCGTTGGTCTGGGCAAAAGTGGAGGGTCACTTGTAACCGCTGGGCGGTTACGTGCGTCGTGCGCGGCGGTTTGGCTCCCTCTGCTTGGAGCTGGTCTGCATGACAGGCGGGCCCCAGCCCCCGCGCCGCGGGGAAGGGCCTTGGAGGCGTGATGGAGAAGACTCAGCCCGTGACGGTTGAGGGCGCTAGCAGGGGGAGTTGCCTTTAAAAGGAGGGCGACCCTCTTCGTGAGGCGACCATGTCCCCTTTCTCCCTTATGCATTGTGTCTCTCCATCTTCCAGGCCCCCGGATGGGGGGGACCGCCGTCTTTTCGCTCCATCGTTGGAGGAATGCGACCCCGCGGGGGTTGGTACCTTTCAGCCATCGTTCGGCTTCAAGGATTTTCATCAGGCAGCCCGGTTGCCCCCCTCGGCTGGGGGTCACCCGAGACGGTGACCAGCAGCCCCTGGGTGGGGAGGAACAAACCGGGCTGCGATCTTGGTCCCACCCTCAGCTTCAAGGATGTTCATCATCCTCGCTGGGGTGGGTGCCGGACTGAGCCGGCGCTCCTCCTCCCGCACGGGTCCGTGGGTCATCCCCTCCCACGACATTCGAGGGAGAAGGCGCTCCCAGGCCCCGCGGGCGGCGCGGACTTCGACGACGCGGGATGGATCGGCGGCGAACGCCGTCACCTCCGGCGTGTCGGGTCCGCTAGCTCGGCTCCGGCGGGCCCCTTTGTCGGGGGGGGGGGGGGGCTGCCGCGCCGTGTACACGGGGGGTCCACCCTAGACACCGCACGCTGCTAGGGCGGCGCTCGTGTTCTGGGGTGGGCCTGCTTTTGCACCAGGGCGGCGGCTTTGCGCGGGGGCCGGTGCCCCACTCATCGGGGAGGATTTGAGTGGGGATCTGGCGGTAAGCAGGCGGCTCCTGGCGTCGGTGCCGAGGTGGAGGCGGCTCGAGAAGTCCCCGTCAGCGACGGGATCACCGCCACCATCGGCGCTTTGGGCCTTCGGCTCTTCGTACTTGTCCTCGCCCCTCGGGTGACGTTATGGGCGAGGGCAAGACAGCAGCTGTGCCTCCCCCTGAGGTCTGCGCCGCCGCAGAGGGAGGAACCGGAGTTCCGCCTGTAGTGGCACTTTGAGTGCCGGGTTTTTTGTTCATTTCGGCTTTCGGGGCCTGAACATGTATGTAACTCCGGCACAGAGCCGTGTTTTTTCCTCATTTCTGAGCAATAAGACTTGCCTATCGATTGTCTGAATCGCTTCACCAAGCATGAGTCGCCCCGTGTCCAGGTGACGAGTGAGGTATCCGTATCCCGGAGGCGTAGGAATCCCTCGGCTCGGTCGGACCTGTTGTCCGAGGCTCCTCTAGCTTAGTTAAAAAGACCCCTCGGTCGCTCTTCGACGAGCCGAGGCTAGGGGTAGCGATATCAGCACAAGCAGAGGCGTTGTTGGCTCGGAAATGGAACCTGGTTGGCCGGAGCCCAGCTGGGTCGTCTGCTGTCAGGCTCGGCGCCGGAGTTGATTGGCCGAGGCCTCGGACCGAGCTGGCGCCCTCGGAAGGGGTCGGCCGAGGCCCCGGAGGTGGCCGGCCGAGCCGTCCGCTTGGGCCGGATTCTCGGGGAAGCCTCTGGCGGAGATTGCTCGAGCGCGGTGTCGACGTCGTCCTTCGGAGCGGAGGCCTTCGGGCCGCGTGGCCACCCGAGGCCAGGTCGGGTCTTGCCGAAGGTGCTGCTGATGCCGAGGGTGTCGCCACCCTCTTCCAGTGCCAAGGTCCGCGCCTGCAGGGTCAAGTCGTCCTGTAGCGTGGGCCTTGTGCGGCCGTTGAGGCCAGAACACACACCCTTGTCACGTTATAAAGCTGTGTCTCTTTTCCTCTTGCTTCGAGTATCTGGACTTTTTGTCGGCAGCAGGGATGTTAGTGCGAGCAAGAGTTGCTTCTCGCGGGAGGTGATGAGTGAGGTATCCGTATCCCGGAGGCGTGGGAGTCCCTCGGCTCGGTCGGCCTCGCCGCTTACGCGTACTTTTACCCATCCATGAGGCCCTGTCACCGACTCGGTCGAGAAGGCTCGAAGAACCTGCTTCAACAGAAGAACCTCCGTACGTAAAGACTCATTCGATCCGCGGAGTCACCTTATCCGAACGTGAGTTACTTATCACAGAAGGTGACGAGTGAGGTATCCGTATCCCGGAGGCGTAGGAGTCCCTCGGCTCGGTCGGCCTTGGCTGCTTACGTGTACCCCGTCGTTTCTAGGACCCACTTTTCGAAACAGTCAAAAAGCACGAAAGATGTTCTGGTAAAAGAGGTTTTTTGTTCGAGGAAAATTTTGACGCAGAGGGGGTTAACCCCCTTTTAGCCCCCGAGGGAGGGTCGGGCTCCGCTGAGGCGAGGCCGACCCTTCCTTGTTGACTAAACTTCGCGTGGGTACGGGGTATAAGAACAACTTGGAAACATTCTTAAGGATAGAAGCGATGTAGCTGTTGGATGTTCCAAGCGTTGCCGTAGACCTCGCCTTGACTGTTGGCCAGCTTGTAAGTTCCGGGCTTCAGAACTTTGGCGATGATGAACGGCCCTTCCCAGGGGGGCGTTAGCTTATGCCTCCCTCGGGCGTCCTGCCGCAGCCGAAGCACCAGATCGCCCACCTGGAGATCTCGGGGTCGGACCCCTCGGGCGTGGTAGCGTCGCAGGGACTGCTGATACCGCGCTGAGTGTAGTAGGGCCCTGTCCCGAGCCTCGTCCAGCTGGTCCAGCGAGTCTTCTCGGCTGGCTTGGTTGCTTTCTTCGTCGTAAGCCCTCGTCCTCGGGGAACCGTATTCCAGGTCCGTGGGCAGGATTGCCTCGGCCCCGTAGACCAGGAAGAACGGCGTGAAACCCGTGGCTCGGCTTGGAGTCGTCCTCAGGCTCCAGACCACCGAGGGGAGTTCCTTCATCCATCGCTTGCCGAACTTGTTTGAGACTGTTATAAATCCGAGGCTTAAGCCCCCGTAGAATCATGCCATTGGCACGTTCCACTTGCCCATTCGACGTGGGGTGAGCTACGGCGGCCCAGTCCACCCGGATGTTGTGATCGTCGCAAAAATCCAAGAATTTTTTGCCGGTGAACTGGGTGCCATTGTCGGTGATGATGGAGTTCGGGACCCCGAAGCGATGGATGATGTTGGTGAAGAATGCCACCGCCTGCTCGGACCTGATGCTGCTTAGGGGTCGGACCTCGATCCACTTGGAGAATTTGTCGATGGCGACCAGCAGGTGCGTGTAGCCCCCGGGTGCCTTCTGCAGTGGGCCGACGAGGTCCAGACCCCACACAGCGAAGGGCCAGGTGATGGGTATCGTCTGCAGAGCCTGAGCGGGCAGGTGGGTCTGCTTCGCATAGAATTGGCACCCTTCGCAGGCGCGGACAATTCTAGTGGCGTCAGCCACCGCCGTTGGCCAGTAGAAGCCTTGGCGGAAAGCATTCCCGACGAGGGTTCGAGGTGCTGCATGATGACCGCAAGCCCCCGAGTGTATTTCCTGCAGGAGGTCCTGACCCTCGGCGATGGTGATGCATCGCTGGAGGATGCCCGAGGGGCTGCGGTGGTAGAGCTCCTTCTCGTCGCCCAGCAGGACGAACGATTTTGCTCGTCGCGTTACCCGCCGAGCCTCGGTTTGGTCGAGGGGCAGCTCTCCTCGGCGGAGATATTGCAGGTACGGGGTCCTCCAATCTTGATCTGGCACGACCCCGTTCTGCTCCTCCTCGACGTGCAGCGCTTCGCGCTCGGGCCCCGAGGGTTCCTCGGATTGAGCCGAGGACGGCTCGGGCTGAGCCGAGGTCACCTCGGACGAGGCCGAGGGTGCCTCGGGTTCGGGCGCGTCGCCTATCTTGACGGAGGGTTGGTGCAGATCGCGGGCGAAGACGTCCGGGGGAACCGTTGTCCGCCCCGAGGCTATCTTCGCCAGCTCGTCCGCAATCTCGTTATAGCGTCGGGCGATGTGGTTAAGTTCGAGCCCGTAGAACTTGTCCTCCAGGCGTCGAACCTCTTCGCAGTAGGCCTCCATCTTCGGGTCGCGGCAGAGGGAATTCTTCATGACTTGGTCGATGACGAGCTGCGAGTCGCCGCGTGCATCGAGGCGTCGAACCCCTAGCTCGATGGCGATTCGCAACCCGTTGATCAGAGCCTCGTACTCAGCTACATTGTTAGACGCCGGGAAATGGAGGCGAAGCACGTAGCGCAGGTGTTTTCCGAGGGGCGAGACGAAAAGCAGGCCCGCGCCAGCTCCCGTCTTCATCAGCGACCCGTCGAAAAACATGGTCCAGAGTTCTGGTTGGATCGGAGCCGTTGGTAACTGGGTATCGACCCATTCGGCTACGAAATCCGCCAGTGCCTGGGACTTGATGGCCTTCCGAGGGGCGAACGAGATCGCCTCGCCCATGATTTCCACCGCCCACTTTGCGATCCGTCCCGAGGCTTCTCGGCACTGGATGATCTCCCCCAGGGGGAAGGATGACACCACAGTCACCGGATGGGACTCGAAGTAATGTCGCAACTTTCGCCTCGTCAGGACCACAGCGTATAGCAGCTTCTGGACTTGTGGGTAGCGGGTCTTGGTCTCGGACAGCACTTCGCTGACGAAGTAAACTGGCCTCTGAATGGGCAAAGCATGCCCTTCTTCCTGCCTTTCGACCACGATCGCGGCGCTGACCACCTGAGTGGTTGCGGCGACGTAGACCAGGAGGGTCTCTCCATCAGTTGGGGGTACCAAGATGGGCGCCTGTGTGAGGAGTGCCTTCAGGCTCCCGAGGGCTTCCTCGGCCTCGGGAGTCCAAGTGAAGCATTCGGCCTTCCTTAAGAGGCGGTACAGGGGCAGGCCTCTTTCGCCGAGGCGCGAGATGAAGCGGCTCAAGGCCGCGAGGCATCCCATGACCCTCTGTACGCCTTTTAAGTCCTTGATAGGTCCCATGTTTGTGATTGCTGCGATCTTCTCCGGATTGGCTTCGATGCCCCGCTCGGAGACGATGAACCCCAAGAGCATGCCCCGGGGCACCCCGAAGACGCACTTCTCGGGATTGAGCTTGACGCCCTTCGCCTTGAGACACCGGAATGTCAGTCCGAGGTCGGAGAGAAGGTCGGAGGCTTTCCTCGTCTTGACCACGATGTCGTCGACGTAGGCCTCGACCGTGCGACCGATGTGTTCGCCGAACACATGGTTCATGCACCGCTGGTACGTTGCACCCGCGTTCCTCAACCCGAACGGCATTGTGACATAACAGTACATGCCGAAGGGCGTGATGAAAGAAGTCGCGAGCTGGTCGGACTCTTTCATCTTGATTTGATGATACCCTGAGTAGGCATCGAGAAAAGACAGGGTTTCGCACCCTGCTGCGGAGTCCACAATTTGGTCGATGCGAGGTAGAGGGTAGGGGACCTTTGGACATGCTTTGTTGAGGCCAGTGTAGTCTACACACATCCGCCACTTCCCCCCTTTTTTCCTCACAAGTACAGGGTTGGCAAGCCATTCGGGATGGAATACTTCTTTAATGAACCCTGCTGCCATCAGCTTGTGGACCTCCTCGCCTATCACTCTGCGCCTTTCCTCGTCGAATCGGCGCAGAGGCTGTCTGACCGGTCGGGCCCCGGCCCGAATATCCAGCGAGTGCTCGGCGACTTCCCTCGGTATGCCGGGCATGTCCGAGGGACTCCACGCGAAAACGTCGGCGTTTGCGCGGAGAAAGTCGACGAGCACTGCCTCCTATTTGGGGTCGAGCCCCGAACCGATCCGGATCTGCTTGGAGGCGTCGCCACTGGGGTCGAGAGGGACGGCCTTAACCGTCTCCGCTGGCTCGAAGTTGCCGGCATGCCGCTTCACATCCGGCACCTCTCGGGAGAGGCTTTCCAGGTCGGCAATGAGGGCCTCGGACTCGGCGAGGGCCTCGGCGTACTCCACGCACTCCACATCGCATTCGAATGCGTGTTTGTACGTGGGGCCGACGGTGATGACCCCGTTGGGGCCCGGCATCTTGAGCTTCAGGTAGGTGTAGTTGGGGATGGCCATGAACTTCGCGTAGCATGGCCTTCCCAACACCGCGTGGTAGGTCCCTCGGAACCCGACCACCTTGAACGTCAAAGTCTCCCTTCGGAAGTTGGAGGGTGTTCCGAAGCAGACAGGGAGGTCGAGCTGTCCGAGGGGCTGGACACGCTTCCCGGGAATGATCCCGTGGAAGGGCGCAGCGCCTGCTCGGACGGACGACAAGTCGACGCGCAGGAGCTTGAGAGTCTCGGCGTAGATGATGTTGAGGCAGCTGCCCCCATCCATCAGGACCTTGGTGAGCCTGACGTCGCCAATGACAGGATCGACGACGAGCGGGTACTTCCCCGGGCTCGGCACGTGGTCGGGGTGGTCGTCCTGGTCGAAGGTGATGGGCTTGTCGGACCAGTCTAGGTAGGCTGGCGCCGCCACCTTCACCGAGCAGACCTCCCGACGCTCTTGCTTACGATGCCGAGCCGAGGCATTCGCCACATGCCCTCCGTAGATCATGAAGCAGTCGCGGACCTCGGGGAACTCTCCTGCTTGGTGATCCTCCCTTTTTTCGTCGTCGTGAGCCTTGCCACCCTCGGCGGGTGGCCCGGCCCGATGGAAGTGACGCCGAAGCATGACGCACTCTTCGAGGGTGTGTTTGACGGGCCCCTGATGGTAGGGGCACGTCTCCTTGAGTGCCTTGTCGAAGAGGTTTGCACCTCCGGGGGGTTTCCGAGGGTTCTTGCGCTCGGCGGCGGCGACAAGGTCAGCATCGGGAACGTCGCGTTTTGCTTGCGACTTCCTCCTGCCTTTCTTCTTGGCGCCGCGCGGAGCAGACGCCTCGGGAGCATCTTCCGACGGGCGGCCCTGGGGCTGCTTGTCCTTTCGGAAGATGGCCTCTACCGCCTCCTGGCCGGAGGCGAACTTGGTAGCGATGTCCATCAGCTCGCTCGCCCTGGTGGGGGTCTTGCGACCCAACTTGCTCACCAGGTCGCGGCAGGTGGTGCCGGCGAGGAACGCGCCGATGACATCGGAGTCGGTGATGTTGGGCAGCTCGGTGCGCTGCTTCGAGAACCGCCGGATGTAGTCCCGAAGGGACTCTCCCGGCAATTGCCGACAGCTTCGGAGGTCCCAGGAATTCCCGGGGCGCACGTACGTGCCCTGGAAGTTCCCGGCGAAGGCCTGGACCAGATCTTCCCAGTTGGAAATCTGCCCCGGGGGCAGGTGCTCCAACCAGGCACGAGCGGTGTCGGAGAGGAATAGGGGGAGGTTTCGGATGATGAGGTTGTCATCGTCCGTCCCACCCAGCTGACAGGCCAGGCGGTAGTCTGCAAGCCACAATTCCGGTCTCGTCTCCCCCGAGTACTTCGTGATAGTAGTCGGGGGTCGGAATCGGGGCGGAAACGGCGCTCGCCGAATGGCTCGGCTAAAGACCTGCGGACCGGGTGGTTCGGGCGAGGGACTTCGATCCTCCCCGCTGTCATAACGTCCCCCACGCCTGGGGTGGTAGCCTCGGCGCACCCTTTCGTCGAGGCGTGCCCGACGGTCACGATGAAGGTGCTCGTCGCCGAGGTGGCTCGGGGCCGCAGGCGCGGCGTTGCGCGTGCGCCCGGTGAAGACCGAGGCTTCCCGCGTGAGTCGGGAAGTCGCGGCACGAGGATCCGGGGTGTATCCCTGCCTTCGAGAGGCAGAGCTCTCTGCCCGCCGGGCCGCAGCGCCTTCCAGGAGATGCCTGAGTTCTCCCTGGATCCGCCGTCCCTCGGTGGTTGATGACTCCGGCATCGCGCGGAGGAGCATTGCTGCAGCGACCAGGTCCTGGCCAGTCCCGCCGGATGCGGGTGGCGGTTTGTCCCTGGCATCGTTGGCGATGCGGTGCTGGAGACCTTGGGGCAAGTGACGTATTCCTCCGGCCGGGGGTTGGCTCGCCCATACCTGCCCGATGTTCTGACGGATTGCCTCGAGCGCTCCTGCTCCGTCATCGAACCCGGCCTGCGCCCCGCGGACTTGCTCGAGCTGTGGGTCGTGACCTCCCGCCGAAGCGGGGACCACAGCTAGCTCCCGCGGGATGTCAGCGCGAGGCGCTGGCCTAGGGGGATCACCATCCTCCGGCATGCCGAGACAGCCGCCTCCGGAGGGATCCCCTAGCTCGATGTGGAAACATTCGCGACTCAGGCCGCAGTCCTTGTCGCCAAGGCTGCGGCTGCCGTCGGAACAGTCGGAGAGGCAGTAGTCACATGCGGTCATGAAGTCCCGCATGGCACTAGGGTTGCCAGATCCGGAGAAATCCCAGCAGATGCTGGGGTCGTCGTCTTCCTCGGACCCAGAGGGTCCGTAGGTCGAGACACCCGTCAATCGGTCCCAAGGCGACCGCACAGGAAACCCCAGAGAGGTTGCACTCGCCTCAATGTGAGCGCCCGCCAAAGCGAGATCGCCAGGCGGGCTGAGGCCGAGTCGAAATAACGAAAGATGGGTAGCAGTCGATACCTTTTTGTCGACGAGGAGCGATGAAGTCGCGTCGGGGGCTGACCGCGTTGTCGTCTTGGGTCCGAGGGCGACGTCCTGCAGGCCTTCCGTGAGCGTGCTGGCGTCGTCCACTTGCTCGGAGTCGACGTGTTGCGGGGGGATGGCGCTCGCGTCTGCCTTGAACGCGAGGGCGACGCTTGGCGTGTCCTCCGTCGAGGCGCCGGGGATGTCGATTTGCCCGACAGCCGTCGGAGCGCGACCTCCCGCTCGGCCCCGGTTGCCCTGCCTCCTCCTCCTTCGACGGCGAGGGGGAGGATGGGGCGAGCTCGAAAGTTGTCCTTCCCCTACGCGGGAAAGACGTCGTCGATTCCGCCGCCGGCGGGCGGGCTGTCCGCCATCAATGTCGCCGTCGCGCGGCGGTGGAAGGAGTATCATGTCGTAGTCGCCGTCGAGCGAGATGAACTCGAGGTTCCCGAAACGGAGCACCGTCCCGGGTTGAAGAGGTTGTTGGAGACTGCCCATCTGGAGCTTGACGGGAAATCGAACGTCAACACGCAGCGCAGCCCCTACCTGGCGCGCCAACTGTCGGCGTTCCGAGACCGGGGGGTCCTCGAGCCGACGAGTGAGAGTGCCGCGTGCCCCAGCCCAGATGGGTCGAGCGCGTGGAGTGAGCGCAAAGGGGGGAACGGAGTGAGAGAGAGGTAGGTGGCCGGAGCCGGATCGCGAGGGAGTCGGAGAAATTCCCACGGCCTTCGTGTTCGTCCCGCGCCCAGGTCGGGTGCGCTTGCAGTAGGGGGTTACAAGCGTCCGCACGAGGTGAAGGGAGAGGGCGGCCCCGAGAGAGCGCCTGCCCCTGCCTTTCGTCCCCGTGAGGCCAACCTTTTCTAAGAAGGCCCTGGCCCTTCCTTTTATAGTCGTAAGGAGAGGGTCCAGGTGTACAAGACGGGGGTGTAGCAAGGTGCTACGTGTCTAGCGAGGGAGAGCTAGCGCCCTATGTACATGCCCAGGTGGCAGCCAGAGAGATCGTGGCACCCTGTTGGAGTGGCGTCGTGGCTGTTGGAGGAGTAACGGAGCCGGACGGGGGGACAGCTGTCGAGGTGGCTGGGTCCTTGCTGACGTCCTCCTGCTTTCGTAAGGGAGCTGGGGGCCGCCGTCGTCATGATCTAGTGGGGCGCCATCATGGCTTATCTGGCATAGCTGGCCAGATGGGATGCCGGTCTTGTTCTCTGCGACCCAAGTCGGCTCAGGGCAGGGTGATGATGACGCTTCCTGTTGATGTGGCGGTCTCGTATCCTAGGTCGGGCGTCGTGGAGGCTCCTCCGAGGCTGTGGCCGAGTCCGTCCTGCAAGACAGAGACAGAGTCCGAGCCCTGGTCGGGCGAGGCGGAGATTATTCGGCAGAGGCCGAGGCGGAGTCCGAGCCCTGGGTCGGGCGAGGCGGAGGTCGCCGTCTTCCGGGGCCTTGGCCCGAGTCCGAGCCCTGGGTCGGGCGGAGCGGAGTTCGCCGTCTTCCGAGGCCTTAGCCTGAGTCCGAGCCCTGGGTCGGGCGGAGCGGAGTTCGCCGTCTTCCGAGGCCTTAGCCTGAGTCCGAGCCCTGGGTCGGGCGGAGCGGAGTTCGCCGTCTTCCGAGGCCTTAGCCTGAGTCCGAGCCCTGGGTCGGGCGGAGCGGAGTTCGCCGTCTTCCGAGGCCTTAGCCTGAGTCCGAGCCCTGGGTCGGGCGGAGCGGAGTTCGCCGTCTTCCGAGGCCTTAGCCTGAGTCCGAGCCCTGGGTCGGGCGGAGTCTCCTATGGCACCACTGGCGAAGTCTGGCCGCCCGTCGGTCTTACCTTTTGCGTTAAACGCCCTGGTGACTCGGTCGGTTGGTGCGGTGATTTAGTCAGGGTTTTCTCCTTATCGGAGGCGGGGCCTAGGGCGAGCCGGGGATGCGCCTGCCGTGAAAGAGGAGACCTCAGGCGAGACGGAGTCATCTTAGGGTCGGCTGCCCTCGCCCGAGGCTAGGCTCGGGCGTGGCGTGGTCAAGTCACTCGTGTGGACTGATCCCTGACTTAATCAAACCCATCAGGCCTTTGCAGCTTTATGCTGATGGGGGTTACCAGCTGAGAATTAGGCGTCTTGAGGGTACCCCTAATTATGGTCCCCGACAGATATGCACCGCTGGAGGATGCCGGATGGGCTGCGGTGGTAGAGCTCCTTCCCGTCACCCAGTAAGACGAATGACTTGGCGCGCCGCGCCAGTCGCCGAGCCTCGGCTCGGTCGAGGGGCAGCTCTCCTTGGTGGAGATATTGAAGGTACGGGGTCTGCCAGTTTCGATTAGGCTGGTCCCCACTCCGCCCTTCCTCGACGCGCAGTGCCTCACCCTCGGGGGCCGAGGGTGCTTCGGGCCGAGCCGAGGGCGCCTCGGGCTATGCCGAGGGTGCCTCGGGCTGGGCCGAGGCCTTCTCGTGCTCAGGCGTGTCGTCGATCTTGACTGAGGGTTGATGTAGGTCTCGGGAGAAGACGTCCGGGGGAACCGTTGTCCGCCCCGAGGCTATCTTAGCCAGCTCGTCCGCAGTCTCGTTGTGTCGTCGGGCGGTGTGGTTGAGCTCGAGCCCGTAGAACTTGTCCTCCAGGAGCCGAACCTCATCGCAGTAGGCTTCCATCTTCGGGTTGCGGCAGTGGGAGTTCTTCATAACTTGGTCGATGACGAGCTGCGAGTCGCCGCGAGCGTCGAGGCGTCGGACCCCTAGCTCAATGGCGATGCGCAACCCGTTGACCAGAGCTTCGTACTCAGCCACGTTGTTGGACGCCGGGAAATGGAGGCGCAGCACGTAGCGTAGGTGTTTCCCGAGGGGCGACATGAAGAGCAGGCCCACGCCTGCCCCTGTTTTCATCAGCGATCCATCAAAAAACATGGTACAGAGTTCCAGCTGGATCGGAGGCGCCGAGAGCTGGGTGTCGACCCATTCAGCCACAAAGTCCGCCAAGACTTGGGACTTGATGGCCCTCCGAGGGGCGAACGAGATCGTCTCGCCCATGATTTCCACCGCCCACTTTGCAATCCTACCCGAGGCCTCTCGGCACTGGATGATCTCCCCCAGGGGAAGGATGACACCACAGTCACCGGATGAGATTCGAAGTAGTGTCGCAACTTCCGCCGCGTCAGGATCACCGCATACAGCAGCTTCTGAATTTGCAGGTAGCAGATCTTGGTCTCGGATAGTACCTCACTGATGAAGTAAACCGGCCTCTGGACGGGCAATGCATGCCCTTCTTCTTGTCTCTCAACCACGATCGCGGCGCTGACCACCTGAGTGGTAGCGGCGACGTAGATCAAGAGGGCTTCTCCGGCGGCGGGGGGCACCAAGATCGGCGCGTTCGTAAGGAGCGCCTTCAGGTTCCCGAGGGCTTCCTCGGCCTCGGAGGTCCAAGTGAAGCACTCGGTCTTTCTTATTAGGCGGTACAGAGGTAGGCCTCTTTCGCCGAGGCGCGAGATGAAGTGGCTCAGAGCCGCAAGGCATCCCATGACCCTCTGTACGCCTTTCAAGTCCTTGATGGGCCCCATGTTGGTGATGGCCGCGATTTTCTCCGGGTCGGCCTCGATGCCCCGCTCGGAGACGATGAACCCCAAGAGCATGCCTCGGGGGACTCCGAAGACACACTTCTCGGGATTGTGTTTTACGCCTTTCGCCTTGAGACACCGGAATGTCGTTTCAAGGTCGGAAAGGAGGTCGAAGGCTTTCCTCGTCTTGACTACAATGTCATCGACATAAGCCTCGACCGTTCGACCAATGTGTTCGCCGAACACGTAGTTCATGCACCTTTGGTACGTCGTACCCGCATTCCTCAAACCAAATGGCACAGTAACATAACAGTACATGCCAAAAGGTGTGATGAAAGAAGTTGCGAGCTGGTCGGACTCTTTCATCCTGATTTGGTGATACCCTGAGTAGGCATCGAGGAAAGACAGGGTTTCGCATCCCGCAGTGGAATCCATGATTTGATCAATACGAGGCAGAGGATAGGGAACTTTTGGGC
Organism: Zea luxurians; assembly: GCA_029449295.1. Lineage (NCBI taxonomy): Eukaryota > Viridiplantae > Streptophyta > Magnoliopsida > Poales > Poaceae > Zea > Zea luxurians. The sequence continues at coordinate 96,911 of JAOPSE010000552.1, read as the reverse complement.
ATGCTTTGTTTAGACCAGTGTAGTCTACACACATCCGCCATTTCCCTCCTTTTTTCTCACAAGCACGGGGTTGGCAAGCCATTCGGGATGGAATACCTCTTTGATGAACCCTGCGGCCATCAGCTTATGGATCTCCTCGCCTATGGCTCTGCGCTTTTCTTCGTCGAATCGGCGTAGAGGTTGCTTCACGGGTCGGGCTCCAGCTCGGATATCCAGCGAGTGCTCGGCGACATCCCTCGGTATGCCAGGCATGTCCGAGGGACTCCACGCGAAAACTTTGGCGTTTGCGCGGAGAAAGTCGACGAGCACTGTTTCCTATTTGGGGTCGAGCTCGGAGCCGATCCGGATCTGCTTGGAAGCGTCGTTGCTGGGGTCGAGTGGGACGGACTTAACCGTCTCCGCTGGCTCAAAGTTGCCGGCATGGCGCTTCACGTCTGGCGCCTCCTTGGAGAGGCTCTCCATGTCGGCGATGAGGGCCTCGGCATGCTCCACGCACTCTATGTCGCATTCGTATGCGTGTCGGTACGTGGGGCCGACGGTGATGACCCCGTTGGGGACCGACATCTTGAGCTTGAGGTAGGTGTAGTTGGGGACGGCCATGAACTTGGCGTAGCATGGCCTCCCCAGTACTGCGTGGTAGGTTCCTCGAAACCCGACCACCGCGAACGTGAGGGTTTACCTTCTGAAGTTGGAGGGAGTACCAAAGCAGACGGGCAGATCGAGTCGTCTGAGGGGTTGGACGCGTTTCCCGGGGATGATCCCGTGAAAAGGTGCCGCACCGGCCCGGACCGAGGACAGATCGAACTGCAGGAGCTCGAGGGTCTCGGCGTAGATGATGTTGAGGCTACTGCCACCGTCCATGAGGACCTTGGTGAGCTTGACGTTGCCGATGATGGGGTCGACAACGAGCGGATATTTCCCTGGGCTTGGCACGCGGTCGGGGTGATCGCCCTGGTCGAAGGTGATGGGCCTGTCAGACCAGTCTAGGTAGACTGGCGCCGCCACCTTTACCGAGCAGACCTCCCGACGCTCTTGCTTGCGGTGCCGAGCCGAGGCGTTTGCCACTGGCCCACCGTAGATCATGAAGCAGTCACGGACCTCGGGGAACTCCTCTGCCTTGTGATCCTCCTTCTTGTCATCGTGGTGGGCCCTGCCACCCTCCGCAGGTGGCTCGGCCCTGTGAAAGTGACGCCAAAGCATGGCGCATTCCTCAAGGGTGTGCTTGACAGGTCCCTGATGATAGGGGCACGACTCCTTGAGCATCTTGTCGAATAGATTGGCGCCTCCGGGAGGTTTCCGAGGGTTCTTGTACTGAGCAGCGGCGACAAGGTCCGCGTCGGCGGCGTCGCGTTTCGCTTGCGGCTTCTTCTTGCCTTTCTTTTTGGTGCCGCGCTGAGCGGACGCCTCGTGAACATCTTCCGGCAGGTGGCCCTGGGGCTGCTTGTCCTTCCGGAAGATGGCCTCAACCGCCTCCTGGCTAGAGGCGAACTTGGTGGCGATGTCCATCAGCTCGCTCGCCCTGGTGGGGGTCTTGCGACCCAGCTTGCTCACCAAGTCGTGGCAGGTGGTGCCGGCGAGGAACGCGCCGATGACATCCGAATCGGTGACGTTGGGCAGCTCGATGCGCTGCTTTGAGAATCGCCGGATGTAGTCCCGGAGAGACTCTCCCGGCTGCTGGCGGCAGCTTCGGAGATCCCAGGAGTTCCCAGGGTGCACGTACGTGCCCTGGAAATTACCGGCGAAGGCTTGGACCAGGTCGTCCCAGTTGGAGATCTGCCCCGGAGGTAGATGCTCCAGCCAGGCCCGAGCGGAGTCGGAGAGGAATAGGGGGAGGTTGCGGATGACGAGGTTGTCATCGTCCGTTCCACCCAGTTGGCAGGCCAGCCGGTAGTGCGCGAGCCACAGTTCCGGCCTTGTCTCCCCCGAGTACTTTGTGATGGTAGTTGGGGTTCGGAACCGGGTCGGGAACGGTGCCCGTCGTATGGCTCGGCTGAAAGCCTACGGGCCGGGTGCTTCGGGCGAGGGGCTCTGATCCTCCCCGCTGTCGTAGCGTCCCCCACGCCTGGGGTGGTAGCCTTGGCGCACCCTCTCGTCGAGGCGGGCTCGATGGTTGCGGTGGTGGTGCTCATTGCCGAGGCGTCCCGGGGCTGCAGGCGCTGTGTTGCTCGTGCGCCCGGTGTGGACCGAGGCTTCCTGCACGAACCAGGAAGTCGCGGCACGGTGCTCCGAGGGGTATCCCTGCCTTCGGGAGGCAGAGCTCTCGGCCCGTCGGATCGCGGCATCCTCCAGGAGATTCTTGAGCTCTCCCCGGATCCGCCGCCCTTTGGTGGTTGATGGTTCCGGCATTGCGTGGAGAAGTATTGCTGCCGCAGCCAAGTTCTGGCCGACCCCACTGGAAGCCGGTGGTGGCCTTGCCCTGACGTCGTCGGCGATGCGGAGCTGGATGCCCTGGGGCAGATGACGCGCTTCTCCGGCCGGAGCTTGGTCTACCCATTCCTGCCCGATGTTCCGGCGGAGCGGCTCAAGTGTTCCTGCCCCCTCGTTGAGCCTGGCCTGCATCTCGCGGATTTGCTCGAGCTGTGCGTCCTGACCCCCCGCAGGGACTGGGACCACAACTAGCTCCCGAAGGATGTCAACGCGAGGCGCAGGCCTAGGGGGATCACCGTTTTCCGGTATACCAAGATGGTTGCCTTCGTCGGGACCCCCTAGATCGATGTGGAAACATTCACGACTTGGGCCACAGTCTCCGTCGCCGAAGCTGCGGCTACCGTCGGAACAATCGGAAAGGCAGTAGTCGCATGTGGTCATGAAGTCCCGCATAGCACTGGGGTTACCGAGCCCGGAGAAATCCCAACCAAAGTCGGGCTCGTCATCTTCCTCGGAACCCGAGGGTCCATAGGTCGAGACGGCCGTCAGCCGGTCCCAGGGTGACCGCATATGATACCCCGGAGGGTTGGTGCATGCCTCTATGAAGGCTTCCACCAAAGCGGGGTCGCTTGGTGGGTCAAGGCCGAATCCAAACGGCATGAGACGGGAATCGGTCAGTACCTCTTGGTTGACAGGTGATGACATTGTCACATCGGGGGTGGACTGCACCGTCGTCTCAGGTACGAGGGTGACGCCCAGCAAGTCCTTCGCGAGCGTGCTGGCGTCATCCGTCCGCTTGGAGTTGGCGTGTTGCGGGGAAACGGCGCTCGTCTTCGTCTCAAACGTGAGGTCGACGCCCGACGTGTCCCCCATCGGGGCGTCGGCGCCGTCGACTCGCTCGACAGCCGACGAGGTGCCGCCTCCTGCTTGGCCATGGTTGCCCTGCCTCCTCCTCTGGCGGCGGGGAAGGTGACGGGACAAACTCAGATGTCGTTCTTCCGCCTCGTGGGGAAGACGTTGTCGATTCTGTCGCCGGCGGGTGAACTGTCGGCCGCCATTGTCGCCGTCGTGCGGCGGAGGAAGGAGTATCATGTTGTAGCTGCCATCGAGGGACATGAACTCAAGACTCCCGAAACGGAGCACCGTCCTGGGTTGGAAAGGTTGCTGGAGACTACCAATCTGGAGCTTGACGGGGAGCTGTTCGTCAACACGCAGCAGGCCCCTACCTGGCGCGCCAACTGTCGGCGTTTCGACCCTGGGGGTCCCTGGACTGACGAGTAAATTGTCGCCGCGTGTCCCAGCCCAGATGGGTCGGCGCGAGACGGAGCACGAAAGGGGGTAGAAGAGAGGGAGAAAAAGGGGAAAACCCGCGGCCTCCGTGTTGTCCTGCGCCCAGGTCGGGTGCGCTTGCAGTAGGGGAATACAAGCGTCCGCGTGGGGGGAGAGCGAGGGACTCTACGCGTCGTCCCGTCCTCCCGCGCGGCCAACCTCCTCGTAAGAGAGCCCTGGACCTTCCTTTTATAGGCGTAAGGAGAGGGTCCAGGTGTACAATAGGAGGTGTAGTAGTGCGCCATCGTGTCTAGCAGAGAGGAGCTAGTGCCCTAAGTACATGCCGTCGTGGCAGCCAGAGAGGCTTTGGCACCCTGTTCATGTGATGTCGTGGCCGTCGGAGGAGCGTTGGAGCCTTGCGGAAGGACAGCTGTCGGGGCTGTCGAGTCCTTGCTGACATCTCTTTGCTTCCGTAAGGGGCTAAGAGCCGCCGTCGTCATGGAGCACGCGGGGAGACATCATTATCTGTTTACCGGGTCGAGCCAGATGGGACACCGGTCCTGTTACCCGTAGCCTGAGCTAGCTAGGGATAGGGTAGTGATGGCCCCTCGTGTGATGTGGTCGGTCCGAGCCCTGGGTCGGGCGAGTCGGAGGCTCCTCCGAGGTCGGGGTTGAGTCGGTCTTCCGAGGTCGAGGTCGTGTCCGAGCCCTGGGGTCGGGCGAGGCGGAGTTCGTCGTCTTCCGGGGCCGAGCCCGAGTCCGAGCCCTGGGGTCGGGCGAGGCGGAGTTCGTCGTCTTCCAGGGCCGAGCCCGAGTCCGAGCCCTGGGGTCGGGCGAGGCGGAGTTCGTCGTCTTCCGGGGCCGAGCCCGAGTCCGAGCCCTAGGGTCGGGCGAGGCGGAGTTCGTCATCTTCCGGGGCCGAGCCCGAGTCCGAGCCCTGGGGTCGGGCGAAGCGGAGTTCGTCGTCTTCCAGGGCCGAGCACGAGTCCGAGCCCTGGGGTCGGGCGAGGCGGAGTTCGTCGTCTTCCGGGGCCGAGCCCGAGTCTGGGCCCTAGGGTCGGGCGAGGCGGAGTTTCCTATGGCGCCCGAGGCCAGACTTGGCTGCTATCAGCCTCACTCTGTCGAGTGGCACAACAGTCGGAGCGACGCAGGCGACGTTGTCTTCTTGTCAGGCCGGTCAGTGGAGTGGCGCAGTGACTGCGGTCGCTTTCGGCTCTGTCGACTGAAGGGCGCGTGACAGGATAAGGTGTCAGGCCATCCTTGCATTAAATGCTCCTGCGATTCAGTCGGTCGGTGTGGCGATCTGGCCAAGGTTGCTTCTTGGCGAAGACTGGGTCTCGGGCGAGCCGAAGGTGTGTCCGTCGCTTGAGGGGGTCCTCGGGTGAGACGTGAATCTTCCGGGGTCGGCTGCCCTTGCCCGAGGCTGGGCTCGGGCGAGGCGAGGTCGTGTCCCTTGAGTGGACCGAGCCTTGGCTTAATCGCACCCATCAGGCCTTTGCAGCTTTGTGCTGATGGGGGTTACCAGCTGAGATTAGGAGCCTTGGGGGTACCCCTAATTATGGTCCCCGACAAATGGTGCAAGCAGGCTATTTATAGAGGCCGGGAGTGACCGTCCACTTCCTACCACGCTCGCCGAACATGTAAACCCTAAAAATAAGTTATGAGTTCATGTATTCCTTCTACGTCTTTTTACAAGAAGTAACACTAAGTAATGGAGTAAACATAAGACAAAATAGAAATATCATCCATGTAGTGAGATAAGATATTCTTCTCATGAAATTTAAAGTATGCTCATAAATAAAAATATATTCAATATTAAGTAATTCTTGGTAAAAGAGAATACATTATTTTACATTAAATAAGTAAAATGGTGGATATTCGTTTCGGGGTTAGCTCGAAATTTGATCCCATACTCATAAGTAACATAATATATGTATATGACATGCCTTGAGCCTTTAACTAAATAAAAGAACAAAATAATTAAAATAAATATATAAGTACATAAAAATATATGCCTGGCATTCATGCCGATATTTTGAATGTTGCTTTTAGACTAGAGTTTGAAATTCTGGTTTGAATTCAAATTTGAAGTAGAAATCTAAAACAAAAAAGAATGAAAAAAAGGGGAATAGATATATGGGCTGGGATTTCCCCTTCTCGGCCCACTCTACATCACCGGCTGCACGACCCAACTAAAACCCCACTGCTCGGCTTGCGCGGGCAGCCGCTGGCGGCTTGGCCCCACCTGGCGGCCTCTCTGTCCTTTCTCTCTGTTGCGCACGTTGCCTCGGTGGTCACCAGCCGGTGGGCCCTCGCGTTTAGATTCGTCCCCAACCCAGCTTCGCAACAACCTCCGCGGCGTACGCTGTTTCGATACGGGAGTCCACCAGATCACCGTGTCGCGCGGCTCCGCGTGGATCGGACGGCTCGGCCAGTGATGCAGCGACGCGCGCCGCCCGCTACGGAATCCTCGGCTTGGAAATCACCCTCCCCGATGTCGTTCTCACCTGAGTTCGTTGCAACTAGCCGAAATCCGCGCGCGATGATGTTGTCGTCTTCCTCGCGGACTCTACCTTCCTGCAGCATAAAACCCGTCGCGATCCCTTGCCCCATCCAACCCAAGCCCCTAGCCAGCTCCATCGCGTGGGAACCGCGGGTATCAACGGCAAAACCACATGGGGAGATTCACCATCGGTGTGTTCCGCGCGTACGCCACCGCGGAACCTCGCCTGGGATGCCGTTCGGGCCTCGGGAACTCGACCAGGGTGGAGCGCGGTGTGCATGGATGGTGTTGTGGGCACCCCTCAAGCATATGGAGCCCCAGGGTCGTGGGAATTCGTCGCCGGTGTCCGATTTGCCGCCGTGAACCCGCATGTCTCCGTGGGCGGCGAGTCCTGCTACATGATTCACGGTAAAATCACTCCCATTTGGTTCGCCATCCTTCCCTCTAGGTTTAGCACCAGTCAATTTTGGGTTTGTGGCGTTCGGGCGTCGGATTGCGTGACTCGCCGGTGATGGATCCGCCGCGCGTGTGGGCGGCGCCGTCGCGCTCTGGCGTCGGGGGGGGGGGGAAGAAGGATGGGTGGACCGTTGGATTGTGGTTAAGCGGATGAGATTAGATCACGGCATGGGCAGTTCTGGGCCGTTTGATCTTGATCGGGCGAATCTGGGGCGGGTTGGAGTACTTTAAATCCGCGTCGTCGGTCGTCGATCGGACGGTTATAAATGCGTACCGGTTCGGATCATTGGCGATTTAATCTGGGCCGTTATACTCTAATCGGACGATCGTGGTGTGACCATACCCCTTCGTCGTGTACATTTTTCATATGAAACCCTACAGTTTTTGATAATGAACCCGCAGTCCATTTTGACTGTTGACTGAGTCTTGGGCTTTATTGCGCTTAAGCCCTTGCGTTCCTGTTTAATTGAGGCCCAGTCCAGAGAGTTATAAAATCAAGAAAATGAATTAGAAAATGAGTTTTTAATATAAAAACAATTCATAGAATTTGTATAAATCATAGAAAATGCATATGAACTCCAAATTGGACCATTCAAGTTCCTATAATTTTGTAATATTATTCTCTATCAAATAGTGCCACTGTTTTTACATAAAAGTCACATTAAAATTTTTATCTTAATTAATCTTGTACTAAACACATAGGATCTTTGGAAATTCATAACTTAAAATCTATAACTCCAAAATTAATGATTCCTGTTCCTAGAATCTGATTTTGATGTGTAGAATATTATTATGTATTTTGTTTACATGTTTGGTGTAATGTTAATTTTGCCTATACCATGTTTGTTTGAATTGCTACGACTAGCAGTGAGGTCACGAGTCACCTGAAGATCATCCTGGTACCTGGAATCTCAAGTCACAGGCAAGTTGTGCCCTTGATCACTTCTTTTTACCCACTCATGTTCTAATTAATCATAATGATCTGCATAGGTTAATTTGATGGGACCCAACAGGTTACCTAGTTTGATTATCTTTATACCTTGTTCACCACTAAATTTCTGGGTAGTACTTGCTAGTGCTTTATGTGGTTTTGGGTATGAAGATACATTATTCATGATCATATTTTTAGTATCTGTTTATTATTACTGTTCATTATAAGATCATTATGTTAATTGGAACATGGAGCGACCACCCGGGAAAACAGTGCTACCACAAGGGAGGAATGGGACCCCTTGGCTGATTAATTAGGAAAGCTAGTGGAAGACTACCTTACCCGAAAGGGGCAAGGGCAGTAGGGGAGTGGTCAGTGTAGGGAGGCCCTCGGGAGGATTTTGCTGCGATGGCGGTCCTGCAAGGGATTCCTGCATTGGAGCTTCCTATAAACTGTAGCGGGTTTTCTGAAGCTAGTGGAACTTTGTAAAGGCCTCGTAGTGTTACCCTGCCTCGCCTCCTCGGTAGAGGTGTATGGGAAGTCGCGATCCCTTGGCAGATGGGTAACATGACTTGTGGGTAAAGATGCGCAACCTCTGCAGAGTGTAAAACTGGTATACTAGCCATGCTCACGGTCAAGAGCAGCTCGGACCCTCACATGATTAATCTATGGAACTAAATTCAATTTGTCATATGCATTGCATCGCAGGTGATGTTGTTATTTTTGTTCTACTACTTAATTGGGTTTGGTATTTACTTATACTTAGTAACTGCTAATAAAATTTTGACCAACTTTAAAAGCAATGCTCAGCTCTAACCATCTTCTTTGGTAAGCCTTACACTTCACGTGAGCTCCCACCTTTGGCGAGTTCATGCACATTATTCCCCACAACTTGTTGAGCGATGAACGTATGTGAGCTCACTCTTGCTGTCTCACACCCCCCACAGGTCAAGAGCAGGTACCGCAGGATGAAGCGCTTGGAGGATGCTGTGACGAGTTCGCGAGAGGTCTAGTTCGTCGTCTCCCAGTCAACTTTGGGTTGCTGGACCGTTGTCTCCTTATAATGTAATTATTTATTTTGTATAGAACTCCTATTATATAGTAAAGTTGTGACATTCGATCCTGTGCCATGATTCATCATATGTGTGAGACTTGGTCCCAGCACACCTGGTGATTGTTCACGCCCGGGTCTTGGTGCCCCGAAACCCGAGTGTGACAGAACAGTAGCAAGTATTCAATAAGCAATTCAAGCCGCCTGAAAATGAGTCAGGCAACAGACGCTGCTTCGCGTAACACGACACCATTTGGACCAAGGTCAACTGCTCGGGCGGTATGATTACACCCCGTGGTCACATCAAGTTACTACTCTAGGACAGTGTGCTAAATGCTCTGCGTACCAAGACGCCCCTTGGTCACACCCATGGGGGGGCAGCCAGGAATTTTCAATATATTTTCTGAAGAAGTCATATCCATATAGTATACACAATGAATGTACTGAGACAGAAGGAGGAGATCAGTAGAGATTGAAGGAAATCCAAATATAGCTACTGAATCGCAAGTCTAGTCAGCAGAGGCATTGAAGCGCAGAGCGGGGTGAAGACCAGCCAAGAGCCATCTACCAAACATCAAATCTGTCACCGTTCAAATAAATTTCAGACCTAACAAGGTGTGGGCAGATAATATTGTTTGAATTCGCAAGAGCAAGAGATGAAGACAGAATGCTGATTTCTAAAGCATAAGACGATGACGAAATGCTGATTTCTAAAGCATGAGATGAAGATCTTTGAGCGGATCATTTTCAAAAATCCACTCAAAGCTCGGGGGCTACACCCACTTCGGTGCACCCAATGGATTTTTAATCCTAGAAGACAGAATTCTGAATTCTAAAGCATAATGCGATGAAAGAATGCTGATTTCTAAGGCATGAGATGAAGACGTTTGAGTCGACTGTCTTCAAAAACCCACTCAAAGTTCAGGGGCTACACCCATTGGGTGCACCTTCGGTGCACCCTATAGATTTTTTAGTCCCAGAAGACGAAATGTTGATGTCTAAAGCATGATATGATGACAAGATGCTGATCTCCAAAGCATCAAATGAGGACCTTTGAGAAGACTGTTTTTACTAAGTCACTCAAAGTTTAGGAGCAACGCACAATAAGCGCACCTGCGGCACGCCCATTGCCAGAGTGGAAATCAAGCCACAAACTCGCGAGCTGGACCTAGAATCTTTGGGCTGATTATTTCAAAATCAACTCAAAGATTGGGGGCTTGTGGGGGACAGATATCCTCCAGGTCCACTAGAAGGCAAGAAGGCCTCGCAAAAGACTTTGGGCCTATTATCTCGCGAGGCCATCCCTTCGTGGGCCAGGGGAGGACTGCTGGTGGAATGGGCCGATGCATGATAAGGAAGCAGTCTCAGGCCTAAGCAACTCGACAAACTCAAGCGCTATCTACAGCGTCCGCCCGACTTTCCCACGCGCAGCGCCCTTGGACGTCGGAATAGATCAGAGATAGATCGACAAGATTATAGGAAGATAAGTTCAGTCGGTTCACTATTGTTTAGGTATACATCATCATCATACATGCATGTAGTGCCCCACGGTCGAGTATATAAGGCCTAGGGGGTACCCCATCATTTCCATGGACCATCTACTCAACCCATTAGCCTTTCTCCATACTGGAGACTTCTCTTGTAACATACCACATAAAGATCCACACCAGGAACTAGGGTGTTACGCATCTCAAAGCGGCTCGAACTTGTTGAAAATCGCCTGTCGTCTCTTGTGCATCTCGCATGAACCATTGAGTTATAGTCAACAGCACCGTCCTACCCAAAAGCACCGCGAGGGGTAACCCCGGGTGTGCGGTCGAGCTCCAAACACCGACAAATCTGCCATGCCTTCTCCAAGGTAATCATCAGCCCACCTCTGCTCTCTCCAACCCTAGCTGCTTCGGTCTCTCTCTCAATGGAATTCGTAGGTGCACTGCTCCGTGGATGCATGTGTCTAGTATTTTTTCCATTAACTAATCTTCACATGTTTGTATTTGTGGTTGGATGTTTCTAGTAATTTTTTCCATTAACTTGATTGGCCATGTTATGGATAGATAGATGGAGACAAGTGTTTTATGGTTGTAGAATGCAGATAACTACTATATTAGCTAGTATATGCTATCGAAGTGATTTCTTTGTTGCCAGGTATCCTGATTTTATACTCTGAATTGAACCAATACTGTACTTTTGCATATGTTTATTAGCTATATGAATTATGGTACCTGCAAGTACAAACATACATTTGTATAATGTGCTAATTAATATTTTTCCTCGGTATTGAGAATATTGTTCACATAATCACATCCTTCATATATGAATTTATAGATATGTTGGTCGCTATATTGTCCAGATTATATAGCATCATATGCAACTGATTTTTTTCTATTTCTAGGTATTTGTGCAAATGGAAGTTAATGGTTTTTACACGACCTTATTGAATGATGGTGATTGTCCTGCTGCTTTAGAAGACCAACATTCACCCATAATGGATAATGCACCCTCATCAAAGCTAAAACAGAAGCATCAAGGGAAAAACTTTAATGAAGACGAAGATAGACTTCTAGTTGCAGCTTGGTTGAATGTTAGTACAGATGCTACACAAGGAACTAACCAAACTAAGGAAGCATTTTGGAGAAGAGTATAGACTTTCTATGAGAACAACAGGGAATCTATAGCAGAACACAGACAGACCTCATTGGTACATCGATGGGGAACTATTCAAGAAGTTGTGAGCAAGTTTTGTGGGTGTCTAAATCAGATTGAGGCCAGAAATGAGAGCGGGACAACTATTTATGACAGGGTATGCATCTACTATCTCTTTGAAACCATAAAACCTTTAGTTGCCGTTCTTTAGAAATTTATCCCAATTCTGTCTTTCTATGGGTGGAGCAAGCTGAGAAGTTGTTTAAGAGTCAAGATGCCAATAAGAAGTCATTCCAATTCAGGCACAGCTGGCTGCAATTGAGGAACCAACCTAAGTAGCATGAGAGGTTGAACCAAATAGCATCTCTGAAAACAAGTAAAAAACATAAGGCAACTCGAGATGTAGGTTGATTGTAGCCCTCAAGATTTAAATGTTGGTGGTAGCCCTGAGGATGTAAATGTTGGTGGTAGCCCTAGAGATACCATTCCTACAAATCTAGATGCACCAAAGATACCAATGGGTAAGAAGACAAAAGAATCTATACGGCGAGGCGAGAGTGATGCATGCATACAAGCTTTAAACATTTTGTGGGCAAAGAAGAGTGAGGCTGATGCGGAGAAGCAACAAAAGAAAGAGGAGTGGTATGCCAAGACATTTGCTCTAGATCAAGAGAGGCTTCAGTTGGAACATAAGAAGCTTGCAATTGAAGAAACAAAGGAAATAAATGAACAAGAGAGGCTTCACAGACATAGAATTGCTGAAGAAGAGAGAATTATGAACATAGATATGAGTTGCATGGTTGAGATGCAAAAGCAATACTACATGAGCCTACAAGCTAAAATCAAGGCTCATCGCATTAGCAACTCTAGTTGAATTTAAAATATTGCATTTTCTTAGTATTTTCATTAGTTGAATTATATCGTTGGCTAATGTGTGCTTGTCATGAACGCACTACTCATTACATGAATACTAATTGAGGCTAACATCTCACGTGAGAGACTGACTACAGGATTGATGTCTTCCTATTGATTGATGCCTTCCTGTTCGATCTAGAAGGAATCAAGCCTCATTTGAGAGAGCGAACGACGACAAGCTCATTTGGATTAGCACCGGCGGCTCAAGATTAATAGATTGGATTGGTCTCCAGATTGAATCGATCTCCAGTCAAAAAAAGAATATATGTGGACCTAAGAGCACCTAGAGGGGTGGTGAATAGGTGACCCTGTAAAATCAAACACTAAATACCCACAAAACTTAGTTATAGAAGTGTTAGTGCGACTAAGTAGTTTTGAGGCGAGTTCTTGTGGACAAAACAATCACAGAGAAAGCAACACAAGAGACACGCGATTTTATCCCGTGGTTCGGCCAAGTAACACTTGCCTACTTCCACGTTGTGGCGTCCCAATGGACGAGGGTTGCACTCAACCCCTTTCAAGTGATTCAATGATCAACTTGAATACCACGGTCTTTTCTTTTAGTGTATTTTCCCGTTTGTGAGGAATCTCCACAACTTGGAGTCTCTCGCCCTTACAATAGAGATCACAAAGAAGGCACAGAGTAAGGTTGGGAGAAGCAACACACACAAGACTCAAATACTCAGCATAACCACGCACACATGTGAAGACTTGAGCTCAAATAACAACTCAGGGAGTGCACAACTCAAATGGAGCCCAAATCACTAACACAATGAAGCGAATGCACGAGAGCAGAGTCTGGATGTTTTAGAATACTTAGAGAATGCTTGGTGTTCTCCTCCATGCGCCTAGTGGTCCCTTTTATAGCCCCAAGGCAGCTTGGAGCCGTTGGAGACAAACTTGGAAGGCCATCCTTGTCTTCTGTCGAGTGGCGCACTGGACAGTCCGGTGCGCCACCGGACAGCTACTGTAGCCTGTCTGGTGCTCGATTTCCTTCTAAATCGGGCGCAGTCGACCGTTGCACCTCCGGGCCTGTTGGCGCACCGGACACTGTCCGGTGCACACCGGACAATCTGGTGCACCCTGCTGACCGTTGGAGCTGCCACGCGTTACCCGTAGATTTCGTGGCCAACCGTTGGCGCTGGTGACCGTTGGCTCACCGGACAGTCTAGTGCACCACCGGATAGTCTGGTGAATTATAGCCACGTCGCTTTTTCCATTTCCCGAGAGTGGCGAGTTTGCCGCGGATGACTCACCGGACAATCCGGTGCACCACCGGATAGTCCGGTGAATTTTAGCGGTACATCGCCGTCGATTCCCGAGAGCAGCCATTTCACCGGAGACCAGCCTGGCGCACCGGACACTGTCCGGTGCGCCACCGGACAGTCCGGTGTGCTAGACCAAGCTGAAGTTTGGCTGCACAGAGCCAAGTCCTTTCTATTTCTTTTCTCCTTCTTTTGCCACTGTTTCTAGCACTTAGACAAACACATTAGCGTTCAAAAAAACAATGTACTAAGTCTGGAAACATACCTTTTGCCTTGATTTGCACTTCTCACTTTATTTGGCACATAAGAACTTAATCAACCGTGTTGGACATTTAATCACCAAAACATTATAGAAATGGCCCAAGGGCACATTTCCCTTTCAATCTCCCCCTTTTTGGTGATTTATGCCAACACATCCAAAAGCAACAAAAGAAGTGCAACATCAAATGCAATTGAAGACCAAATTGTTTTTCTTATGATTTGGCATATTTGGATCACTCTTTGCCACCACTTGGTTTGTTTTTGCAAATCAAATTCTTTTTCCTATCTCTATGTCAAACACACTTGTTTGGGCAAATAGAGAGATATTCCAGGAGTAAAATTAATCAAGTGCCAAAAACTCCCCCTTTTTCCCATAATCAAAATTCTCCCCCATAAGAGACCAAATTTTTGCAATAAGAGTATTTTGTACAAATCACAAATTCTAACTCTACTATTTTCAAAATTCTCAAGTGGTTGGCTGATCCAGTTGCTTTGGCCTTAGTTTCTCCCCCTTTGGCATTAAGCACCAAAATGGGATCACTTTTGGCCTTTTAACCCCATTGCCTCACCAAAAATGTCAATTAAAAGCAAAAGGCAAATAGAGCATAATAATGAACTTGGAATTAAATACACCAATACCAGAGTGCAGTGGAAGTCTTTGCATCGTCCAAGTCCATTTTTCCTTTCAATGCACCTTCGAGACTACATCAAGAGTACTTGAACAGACAGGTTAGCCTCAAAGGGTCAAGTTGTAGCATATCCCCCCTTAATATGTGCATCGATTGCATATGGACTTATGAGGTCCGAGGGTCACTTGTACAACTTGAGCACCATAAATAACAATAATTTATTGAAATGCACAGAGTAACATGATCAAAGGCATAGAACACATGTATGCTATAGATCAATCTAAGTTACGCGAATCTAAGACATTTAGCTCACTACGTAACCTAAAAAACCTTCTCTCATCTAAAGGCTTAGTGAAGATATCGGCTAGTTGGTTCTCGGTGCTAATATGGTACACCTTGATATCTCCCTTTTGCTGGTGGTCTCTCAGGAAGTGATGTCGGATGTCTATGTGCTTAGTGCGGCTGTGTTCAACAGGATTATCCGCCATGCGGATTGCACTCTCATTGTCACTTAGGAGTGGGACTTTGCTCAGATTGTAGCCAAAGTCCTGGAGGGTTTGCGTCATCCAAAGTAGTTGTGCACAACACTGTCCTGCGGCAACATACTTGGCCTCGGCGGTGGATAGGGCAACAGATGTCTGTTTCTTTGAACTCCAGGACACCAGGAACCTTCCTAGAAATTGGCACATCCCCGATGTGCTCTTCCTATCAACCTTGCACCCGGCATAATCGGAGTCTGAGTATCCAATCAAGTCTAAGGTAGACCCCTTTGGATACCAGATCCCGAAGCAAGGCGTAGAAACTAAATACCTAAGAATTCGCTTAATGGCCACAAGGTGACATTCCTTGGGGTCAGATTGATATCTAGCACACATGCATACACTAAGCATAATGTCCGGTCTACTAGCACATAAATAAAGTAATGAACCTATCATGGACTGATATGCCTTTTGATCAACTGACTTACCTCCTTTGTTGAGGTCAACATGCCCGTCGGTTTCCATCGGTGTCTTCGTGGGCTTGGCGTCCTTCATCCTAAATCGCTTGAGAAGATCTTGAGTGTACTTCATTTGGGAGATGAAGGTGCCGTCCTTGAGTTGCTTCACTTGGAACCCAAGGAAGTAGGTCAACTCGCCCATCATTGACATCTCGAACTTTTGTGTCATCACCCTGCTAAACTCCTCACAAGACTTTTGATTAGTAGAACCAAATATTATGTCGTCGACATAAATTTGGAACACGAAGAGATCTCCATCACAAGTCTTTGAAAACAGAGTGGGATTAGCTTTCCCAACCTTGAAAGCATTAGCAATTAAGAAATCTCTAAGACATTCATACCATGCTCTTGGGGCTTGCTTAAGTCCATAGAGCGCTTTAGAGAGCTTATACACGTGGTCAGGATACCTGTCATCCTCAAAGCCAGGGGGTTGTTCCACGTATACCTCCTTGATTGGCCCGTTGAGGAAAGCGCTCTTTACGTCCATTTGAAACAGCCTAAAAGAGTGGTGAGCAGCATAGGCTAATAATATTCGAATAGACTCTAGCCTAGCTACAGGAGCAAAAGTCTCCTCAAAATCCAAACCTGCGACTTGGACATAACCTTTTGCCACAAGTCGAGCCTTGTTTCTTGTCACCACCCCATGCATGTCTTGCTTGTTGTGGAACACCCACTTAGTTCCCACAACGTTTTGCTTTGGACGTGGCACCAGGCTCCAAACTTCATTTCTTTTGAAGTTGTTGAGCTCTTCCTGCATGGCCAACACCCAGTCCGGATCCTGCAAGGCCTCTTCTACCCTGAAAGGCTCAATAGAAGAGACAAACGAGTAATGCTCACAAAAATTAGCTAGGCGTGAGCGAGTAGTTACTCCCTTGCTGATATCACCCAGAATGTGATCGACATGATGATTTCTTTGGATCGTAGCTCGGACTTGGGTTGGAGGGGCCCGTGGTGCTTCTTCCTCCATCACTTGATCTTCTTGTGCTCCCCCTTGATCATGCCCTTCTTCTTGCGATACCTATTCATCGTCTTGAGTTGGGGAATGCACCATTGTGGAGGAAGATGGCTGATCTTGCTCCTGTTGTTCCTGTGGTCACACATCACCTATTGCCATCGTGCACATTGCGGCCGTCAAAATTCCTTCTTCATCTACATCATCAAGATCAACTTTCTCTCTTGGAGAGCCATTAGTCTCATCAAATACAATGTCGCTAGAGACTTCAACCAATCCCGATGATTTGTTGAAGACCCTATACGCCTTTGTATTTGAGTCATACCCTAGTAAAAACCCTTCTACTGCCTTGGGAGCAAGTTTAGAATGTCTACCTTTCTTTACCAGAATGTATCATTTGCTCCCAAATACACGAAAGTAAGAGACATTAGGTTTGTTACCAATAAGGAGTTCGTAGGAGGTCTTCTTGAGAAGGCGATGCAGATAGAGCCGATTTATGGCATGGCAAGCTGTGTTCATAGCTTCTAACCAAAACCGCTCGGGCGTTTTGAACTCTTCAAGCATCGTTCTCGCCATGTCGATTAGCATCCTGTTCTTCCTCTCTACTACACCATTTTGCTGCGGTGTGTAGGGAGCGGAGAACTCGTGCTTGATGCCTTCCTCCTCAAGATACTCCTCAACTTGTAGATTCTTGAACTCGGACCCATTGTCGCTCCTTATCTTTTTCACCTTTAGCTCAAATTTGTTTTGAGCCCTCCTTAGAAAGCGCTTTAGGGTCCCTTGGGTTTCTGATTTATCCTGCAAAAAGAACACCCAAGTGAAGCGGGAAAAATCATCAACAATCACAAGACCATACTTACTTCCCCCGATGCTAAGGTAGGCAACGGGTCCAAAGAGGTCCAAAGCGCTTTAGTCTCAAAGGGTCTTGATGTTGTCATCACATTCTTGCTGTGATGAGTGCTTCCCACCTGTTTCCCTGCCTGACATGCTGCACAAGGTCTATCTTTCTCGAAACAAACATTGGTTAGTCCTAACACATGTTCTCCCTTTAGAAGTTTATGAAGGTTCTTCATCCCAACATGTGCTAGATGGCGATGCCACAGCCAACCCATACTAGTCTTAGCTATTAAGCATGCATCTAGATCGGCCTCCTCTTTCGAAAAATCAACTAAGTAGAGTTTGTCGTCTAATACACCCTTAAAAGCTAATGAACCATCACTCCTTCTAAAGACAGAAACATCAATGTTTGTAAAAAGACAATTGTAACCCATGTGACACAATTGACTTACAGACAGAAGGTTGTACCCAAGTGACTCTACTAGAAATACATTCGATATGGAGTGCTTGCTTGTGATGGCTATCTTTCCCAAACCTTTGACCTTGCCTTGATTCCCATCTCCAAAGATAATCGTATCTTGGGAATCCTTGTTCTTGACGTAGGAGGTGAACATCTTCTTCTCCCCCGTCATATGGTTTGTGCATCCGCTGTCGATGATCCTGCTTGAGCCCCCAGATGCATAAACCTACAAGGCAATTTAATCTTGGGTTTTAGGTACCCAACTCTTGTTGGGTCCTACAAGGTTAGTCACAATAGTTTTTGGAACCCAAATACAAGTTTTGTCTCCCTTGCATTTGGATCCCAACTTCCTAGCAACTACTTCTGCATTTTTACATGAAAGTACAAACGAAGTTGTTGGGGACTTGTTCTCAAATGCTATGAGTTAAGAACAAGGCAACATAAAAAGGTTAATGGTTAACACCCTTCGTCCTTCGAAGCATTATCTCCTTTAGGATATAATGATCTTTAGACGAAGGGCATGAATGATATATCTTCGACATCACAGTACATATATTAATGAAAGAAGAAGCATATGAAACATGGGAAATAACATGAATAATCATATAGCATCATTAATATCTTTAAATTATATCATCACGATCAAATATCAACAATATTGAATTACATCTATACCTTCGGCTCGACAGAAGGCAAAAGTCCAAGCGTGACGCGCGAGCGAATACAAGTCAGCATGAATAGTACGGGGGTACTGTTCATCTATTTATAGGCACAGGGCACAACCTGTGAGATGTTACATTCATGTCCTTTACAAAAGATTACAATTATGACACAGGCTCTCATGGACTAATCGGTCATTTCATCTTTAAGTCAGTGCGATCCTTCGTCTTGAGACATGTCACTGTGCTGAAGCTTCATGGATGATAGCTTCGGCGCTGCTTTTGAGAGGATCTGCCGAAGGTGTTTCTTCTTATAGGATCTTCGACGACGAAGCATACCCCCAACAGTAGCCCCTTCACGGTGCTAGATCATTTTTCGTAATGAGCTTGATCCGTGAAAAAGTATCCTAGGCTTCGGAAAGCCGAAGGTTCGAAAAACACCTTCCCTGAGCTCGTTGCCGAGAAACGATTAAAATATTCCGAACGCAAAATGGTCCCACCATGCGATTCAGCTTCTTGGGCACTATGGTCCACCGTTCAGCGAGTGCGGGTGACTGTTCGACGGGTGCGAGCGGCTTGACGATTCACCTTCCCACCTGCAGCACTATATAAACAGACGGGTAGGTGTGAAGTTACCACAGCATTTACTGCTATTGCATCGTTGTGTTACCAAAAAATTTGACCATAGCCGAAGCTTGCTCACTGCATTCTGAACCGAAGGATCATTTTGCTCTAACTTCGTGACAAGAAGGAGCTTCGTCAAAGATAAAAAAATTTCAACTTCGTCAAAATGCAAGAAATTCAACATCAAATGGCCAAGGTGCGCTCAATGGCTAGGGTTACTCACGATGGAGAGGAAGCCGAAGCTGCTGAAACTGCTCCGATATCCGAAGTAATGAGACGGTCGGGGCTGGTAGTGCCAGAGGACGTTTCTGACGAAGGTGCACCTGCTGCCGAAGCTGAGCAGGTTGATGTTGAAGAAGGTGAAACTGAAGATTACAGTGCCCTGCCATCTAAACCCAGCCACCTGGAGTTTGGAAAGTCTACTGTTACCGAGGACGATATGCCGAAGTTGTTAAAGCTAGGCTATTTCAGTGAAGCCAAAAAGAGGCTGATTCGTTTTGGCAGAGAGGAGATAACCCCGAAGCCAGAAAAGGATGAGGTGGTAGTTTTTAAAAGCTTCTTTAAAGCAGGATTGAGATTTCCTTTGCATGAAATGATTGCGGATGTTTTGGAGAACTTTGGGATTTATCTTCATCAGCTGACTCCTAACGCCATCATTAGGCTTAGCATCTATATTTGGGCTCTCCGAAGCCAGGGGGCGGAACCGCTTGCCGAAGGCTTCTGCCGGGTACATGAGCTTCACTATCAGACAAAAGCTAGAGAAGATGGGCTACACGAGAACTTCGGCTGCTATAATTTTGCTTATCGCAAAGATGCAAAGTCTCCGGTTATTAGCTACCGTACCAAATGGCCAACCGGCTGGAAGGCTGAGTGGTTTTATGTTAAGGTTGATGACAAAAAGGAGAAGCTGGTTCAGAGCCCAATGGACTTAATCTTCGGAGAAACTAGGCCCCAGTGTGACATGACACCAGGGGGACCATGCCAAATTGCTTTGGGCGAATTTCGAGTTGTCTTGGAGCATATTGGTACTAGGGATTTGGTGCAACAATTCTTAGCTTATAGAGTATTCCCAACTTTGAAAGAATGGAACATGCCGAAGCTCAAAGGGGAAAAGAAAAAGAAGGAACTTGTTCGGCTGCCCTATCATTTTAAATTCAAGAAACACTTCAAAGAACCTTACCAAGAATGGTTAGACACGATTGAAGTTATGTGCAACGAAATCCTGGGCAACTATTCTAAAAAAGAAGATCAATTAATGATTGTAGCCTTCGGCACTCGACCGAAGCGAAGATTAAATCGGGTAATGGATGCCCTGAATTTTGAATATCCAGACTATGAGCGATTGAGCAAGGGTGCCGAAGGGCAAAAAAGAAAAAGAGTTGTCAGTGTTGTGGGCAGACAGGCCGCTAGAATGGTAAAAGAAGATGAAAAAAACCTAAAGAAGAGAAAACTGAGCCCTGAGCCGAAGGCAATCGCTCTGAAGAAAAGGAAAGCTATGGTCCCGAAGCAGAAGGCAGCTGATAAGGAAGAAGAGACTGCTTCAACACCTTCTGCTGTCGACGTAGAAGAAATTCTAAAGGTAATGACTGAATCCTTGCCCATCAAGCTAAGTCCACTAGGGCCACATCTGACGAAGCTTTTACAGAAGAAGGAGGAGCCCTCGGCAACGAAGAAGTCTGCTGGGCCGAAAAAAACGAAGAATTATTACTGTGACAGAGGCCATTGAAGAAACACCACCACCAGCTTCGGTGCCAAAAGCACCAGCTGTTAAGAGCGCTGCAGCTACCGAAGCTGCACCTGCTGAAGCTGCAACTGCCGAAGGTGCAAACTTAGAAAGTACACTTTCTGATATTGATAAATTACTTCTGGACATGGCCGCAGAAGAAGCTGCTACAGCCGCCAAAGAGACCATGGCCACAGTGCATGGGAAAGAGAAGGAAATAGCCGAAGATACTTTAGAAGGAGAAAATTTCAACTTTCAAAACTTGATTGGACAAGAATTGACAAAGGCTGAGAAAGAAGAATTGAGAGACTATGCCATCTCCTGCGGGTATCAGCGAGGAGCGCTACTCTTCGGCGGCATTGACAACGAAAGCCTGGGTTGCCTCCGAGACCGAACTGGAGCAAAAGTTATCGGTACTTTGTCGAAGAGTATTGGTTTCCCGAAGCTAGAGGCCGATATCAGCAGCTACCGACGACAGCATATCATCGGTAGTTTGTTCTATTTCAATTTCAAGGTATAAAATTTTCTTCGGCTTTCTATTGTTTTTAACAATGAAGGTGCTTTCTAACGAAGGTTGCTTCTGTATAGAGTATGTTATCAAGCAAAGCTTTGAGGATGCAACAGGACCTTGAAGATAAAAAGCACGAAGTTATAATTGAAGGGTTAGAAAGCAAAATAAAAGATCAAACAGCTGCTCTTGAAAAGAAAGATTTTGAACTTCAGACAATGGAAGGTTTACTGGCAGAAGCTGAAGCCAAAATTACAAAGTTGGATAAAGAGCTTCTCTCAAAATCAGAGAGTTTCGAACAAGAAAAACAGAAATTTGATACAAAGTTTGCGGCTGAGGTTCAAAAAAGTTCAAATTTGCAAAAATCATTGAAAGAGCTTCAAGATAAATGTCTAGAGTTCAGCAACCGATGCGTGCAGCGGCTAAGGCAGATCTTCAACTCAGTTGGAGCCAGCTCTGAGAAATTTAGTCCTTCGGTTGAAGACCTGCCAGGAACCTTCGAACACATTGAGGGCGAAGTTGATGCTCTTGATGAGGTTATAGCAGGACACGGTGATTTCTGTGCCCTGCTAGCTTCTCGGGGCACAGCTGTTGCCTTCATGAAGTCTGGTTGCACGCATGGAAAAATTGTTAATAGACCAAACTTCAGCTTATCACCAGCAGATCTGATTGATATCCCCAGTCTAGCTCGAAGCATAGGAAACAGATTCATAAAGCAAATATGGATGAAGGGTGGGCGAAGCCTAGCTGGTGACGAAGCCCGGAGTCATCTCAAGCCGGTAATAAAATCATACCTTGTGCTTACCTTTTCCTTGAAACTTGAATTTTCCTTATAATGCTTTGATATGTACAGGATGACGAAGCCGAAGAACACAGAGCCGAAGCTTAGCTGGCAATCCGAAGCTCAGCAGATAAAGTCGAAGCTAGAGTACCTAGCTGTGGAAAAATTCTAAGGAAACTTTTGTATTAACCCTTGTAAAGAATATTGTAACTTAAGAATCAGATTGTACTCTGTAAATTTGTCCATACCTTGTAATATATTTTTACCTTTCCATTGATATATGAAATGCTTTGATGTGGTCGAAACCTGTATTTTTGAGCCGAAGGCGAAAAACACCTTCCCTTCTTTTCGTACACAACAAAGCACGAATCTGCTTCTTGAAGCTGTATGCTTAGACCCGAAGCAACTGTCTATATCTGTATGATATGATGATGATGATCCTATGTATGTCTAAATGAATGTTTATGAATGCAATGTATGATGTAATGTTTCGTGCAAATGAATGCCCAAACACACACATCCGAAGCTTCATCCACAACCTTCATTCCCTTAGGAATAACTGAAATCTCTTTGCCGTTTATTTTTCGGCTGCACCGCTTATTTTTCGGTGTAAGTTCTGCATCCCCTTAGGAATGTCTTTTGAACTTCTTCGCCTTCTATTTCGGCGGTATTCGCGTTGACTTTTCGTGCTTCGCCTTATATTTCGGCGGTATTTGGCTCTACATTCCCTTAGGAACGACTTTTGAGCAGAAAACTTACGCTTTGCTCCCTTAGGAACGGCTTTTTGTAGCTTCGTCATGCTCTGCATCCCCTTAGGGACGACTTTCGAGCTTCTCTCTTTTTTTTTCTTTTTCTTTGCACTAAAAGGTGCATGCTCAGATTTTACATTTACATATTTGGGGGATTTTGTTCTCATGGAGCTAAATAAGAAAAGAAAGATTACAAATTATGGCCCCATTAAAAACCTTTCTCCCCTTTGGAAAGGAAAAGGGTACCATAGGAAAAATGAAAAAGATTACATCAAGTTACACGTAGTATCGCCGAAGCTCGCCCGCATTCCAAGATCTAGGAATGTCGTTGTTGTCCATATCCTTCAATCTGTAAGAACCGGGTCTTGACGAAGATACCACGAGAAAGGGTCCTTCCCATTTCAGCTGTAACTTGCCTACTATGTCTGGATTGGCCACTCTCCGAAGCACCAAATGACCTGGCTTAATATTTTTTAGCCGAACCTTTTTGTCACGCCATTTTATTGTTTCGGCTTGGTATTTATTGATATTCTCCATAGCCTGAAGCCTAGTCCCATCTATAGCATCTTTTGCCACAGAATAATCAGCTTCGTCCTCTACCGAAGCTGCTGTTCTAATTGACCCTGCCTTAGCCTCTTCTGAAGTTATTGCTTCGTCACCAAACAATAACTTGAATGGTGTAAAACCTGTTGACCTTGATACTATTGTGTTGTGGCTCCACACCACTTTAATCAACTCATCTGGCCATTTTCCTTTGGGCTGATTGAAGATTAACTTCATTATTCTTGTCATTATGATACCATTTGCCCTTTCGACAAGTCCATTTGATTCTGGATGTCTGACTGATGCAAAATGGATCTTCGTGCCAATCCGATCACAAAATTCCTTGAAAGCTTCGGCATCAAACTGTGTCCCATTGTCTACAGTGATAGCCTTCGGTACACCAAAACGACAAACAATGTTTTGCTAGAAAAACTTCTGGACTGTGACCGAAGTTATTGTGGCCAAAGGCTTCGCCTCAATCCATTTGGAAAAATATTCTACCACCACCACAACATATTTTAAATTGCCTTGTGCTAGTGGAAGTGGGCCTAGTAAATCAAGGCCACATCTTTGCAACGGCCAAGTGGGTTGTATTAATTGAGTTAGAGACAAAGGCTGCTTCTGGTTTCTTGCACATTTTTGACAGCCTTCACACTTTTGGACTAGCTCTGCTGCATCCGAAGCTGCCTTCGGCCAATAAAATCCCTGTTGAAAAACTTTTCCCAGCAAAGGCCTAGACCCAATGTGAGATCCACACAAACCTGCATGTATCTCCTTCATCAGCTCTATACCTTTGGCTCTAGATAAACACTTAAGAAGTGGAGAGCAGACTCCATGCTTGTATAACTCCCCTTCTATTATTACATATGGTCTTGTTCTTTCCTCCATTCTCTTATTATAAGCTTCGTCGTCTGAAAGGCAATTACCTTGGAGGAAAGATATAATCTCAGTCCTCCAATCTTCACTATGAACATGAGATATAGTGAGCACTGCTCTTTCGAGAAGTTCCACCGAAGGTGCTCTTATTGTTTCAAAAAAACACTTCCGAAGGTAGAGGCAGCCCCTGTGCCGCTGACTTGGCTAGCAGATCAGCGTGCTCATTTTCTCCTCGTGGAATATTCTTAATAGAAAACCCTTCGAATGAAGCCTCAAGCCTTAGAACTGTATCCAGGTATTTCTCAAGCTTCGGATCTCTTGCTTTGCAACTCTTGTCGACATGTCTAGAAATAACTTGGGAATCGGTTTTAAGGACCGCCCTTCTTATCCCTATTGCCTTTAACTTCTGAAGCCCCAAAAGCAAAGCCTCGTATTCAGCAATATTATTTGTGCAGCTAAAGTCAAGCTTTATTGCATAGCATGTTCTGACTTTGGAAGGTGCAACTAAGACAGCAGCCGCACCTGCCCCGAAGGTTCCCCAAGAACCATCGCAGAACACCGTCCAAGCTTCGGCATCTTTATTTGCTTCTTCTTCTTGAGCCCCTGGCGTCCAGTCAGCGATGAAGTCTGCTAGCGCCTGGGACTGAATCGAGGATCTATGCACATAATCAATGTTGAATTCGTTGAGTTCCGCAGCCTACTTTCCAATCCTTCCAATAGCTTCTCTGTTCCTCATGATGTCCTTCAGAGGCTGTGACTAAGGAAAAATTATATGGAATGCTTGAAAATAATGTCAAAGCTTCCTGGAGGCCATTAAGACAGCATACAACACCA
The DNA here is from genome assembly GCA_029449295.1 of Zea luxurians. Lineage (NCBI taxonomy): Eukaryota > Viridiplantae > Streptophyta > Magnoliopsida > Poales > Poaceae > Zea > Zea luxurians. Next base: position 72,078 of record JAOPSE010000552.1, on the reverse strand, counting down.
TCTCCAATTCTGTATAATTTTTCTTTGATAAGCTTAGAACTTCGGAGACAAAGCATACTGGGGCTTGCTTTTTGATTTGTCCATCGAATATTTCCTGCACAAGTGCCGCACTTACTGCAGAGTGCGAAGTAGCCACATACAATAGTAACGGAGCCCCTGGCGCAGGTGGAGTTAATGTTGTGATATCAATCAAGTATTGCTTCAGCTCTTCAAAGGCTTTCTGTTGAGCTGGGCCCACTGAAAGACTTCGGCTGACTTTATTATTTCAAAGAATGGCAAGTTTCTTTCTGCTGATCTAGATATAAATCTATTCAATGAAGCCAATCTTCCTGCCAACCGTTGGGCCCCCTTCTTTGTGCTCGGTGGTTCCATTCAAAGGATAGCTTCGATCTTGCTTGGGTTAGCTTCAAACCCCTTCGTCGAAACCAGACAGCCAAGGAACTTGCCCTTCTTCACTCCAAAGACACACTTTTCAGGATTTAATTTCAGGCCAGCTTGTCTGAAATTAGCAAATGTTTCTTGCAGATTAGTGATATGATTTTCTTGCTTCGTGCTTTTTACTATGATATCATCAACATATGTTAACACATGTTTGCCTATCTAGGAATGAAGGACCTTGGCCGTCATCCTACTGAAACTGCCTCCAGCATTTTTGAGCCCCTTAGGCATCCGAAGATAGCAATAGGTTCCACTGGGAGTTATGAAGCTAGTCTTTGGCTCATCCTCCTTCTTCATCCATATTTGATGATATCCTGAGTAGCAATCCAGAAGACTCAAAAGTTCTGACGAAGCTGCTGCATCCACAAGAGAGTCTATCCTTGGTAATGGGAATTCATCCTTTGGACAGGCCTTGTTGAGATCCGTGAAATCAATACACATTCTCCATTTGCCATTGGCCTTCTTCACCATAATAGTATTGGCTAGCCACTCTGGATATTTTACTTCTCTGATGACACCAGCACTGAGAAGTCTTTTTACTTCATTCCGAGCACCTTCAGCTTTATCATCAGACATTTTCTGAAGCCTTTGCTTTCTGGGCCTGAAGGATGGATCGACATTGAGTGAATGTTCAATGACATCCCTGTTGACACCACAGAGATCGTTGGCTGACCATGCAAAAATATCTTTGTTGTTGAATAAAAACCTTATCAAAGTTTTTTCCTGCTCTTCAGATAATTGAGACCCCAGCAGTACCTTCTGCTCTGCTATGTCTTCACACAAAAGCATGGGCTTCGGCTGATCAACCGAAGCGGCCTTCTCTCTTCTGTACTTGTACTGCTCACAAGCTTGAGCTCCATCTATATTGTGGACAGCTTTTGAGTCTGTCCAATTTCCCTCAGCCTTTCTGGCAGCTTCCTGACTTCCATGAATAGCAATAGGCCCTTGCTCCGAAGGTATCTTCATGCATAGATATGCTGGATGAAGAATTGCTTCGAAAGCATTAAGTGTCCCTCGACCAATGATTGCATTGTAGGGATATTCCATGTCGATAATATCAAACACAACCTGCTCAGTCCTTGTATTGTGGACAAATCCGAAGGTCACTGGCATTGTGATCTTTCCAAGTGCTACAATCTGCTTTCCTCTGAAGCCACAAAGAGGGTGCGTAGCATCATGAATCTTGTCCTCTGGCTCTTGCATCTGTCTGAAGGCCTTAGCAAATATGATGTTAGCTGCACTGCCTATATCAACCAGAACATTGTGGACCAGAAATCCCTTGATGACACAAGAAATGACCATAGCATCATTGTGAGGGTAATCCTTGAGCTGAAGGTCCTCTTGGGAGAAGGTAATTGGGATGTGGGACCATTTTGACTTGATGAAGGGTCCCTGCACCCCAACATGATGCACCCTTCTCTGGGCCTCCTTCTTCTACTTTTTGTTGGCCAGCTCTGAGCATGAACCGCCTGTTATCGGGAGCACCAGCTTCGTAGCCGAAGCAGCTTCAGCTTGATTGTTGAACGAAGCCATCAGCTCAAGGGTGGGAGTGAGTTCACCGGAGGTGGGCGCCAATGTTGGGGACTTGTTCTCAAATGCTATGAGTTAAGAACAAGGCAACATGTCACACCCGGCTTTAAGGAACAAAGCCAGGTGCATCTCATACATGCGCCAAGAAGACAACATATATAATAACAGAGTGTATGGAGATAAATGTCACAATAACATCAGAGTATTTATTACATAGCGGAAGACTTATTACAAAATAAAATGTAAATATAAAACGAACTGAGGATCGTCGTTGGCGCCAATGTCAACTTAGAAATGCCACCTAGATCAGATCGAACTTCTCGCCTTGTGGCTCCTCCTGAACCACCTGTTCTTCTCCTATGGGGGGGTGTGAGACAGCAAGGGTGAGCTCACACATGATCATAGCTCAACAAGTTATGGGGAATAATGTGGCATGAACTCACCAAAGGTGGGAGTTCATGTGATGTGTAAGGCTAATCAATGACAGGGGTTAAAGCTGAGCATTGCTTTTAAGTAGTTGGTCAAAATTTTATTAGCGGTTACTAAGTGTAAGTAAATACCAAACCTTAAGTAAAGTGATAGAACAAAATTAATAATAATCCCATGCATATGCGAATGATAAATTGAATTTAAGTTCCATAAATTAATCATCAGAGAGTCCTGAGCTGCTCATGACCGTGAGCTCGGCTAGTATACCAGTTTTACACTCTGCAGAGGTTGTACCCTTTACCCACAAGTCATGTTACCCATCTGCCAAGGGGTCGCGACCCCCATACACCTCTACCTAGCAGGCGAGGCAGGGCAACACTACGAGGCCTTTACAAAGTTCCACTAGCTTCTGAAAACCCGCTACAGTTTATGGGAAGAGCACTTGCAAGAATTCCCCATCTGACCGCCGTCGCAGCTAAATCAACCCGAGAACCTCCTTGCATGCAACTCCCCTACTGCCCTTGCCCCTTTCGGGTAAGGTAGTCTTCCACTAGCTTTCCTAATTAGTCAGCCAAGGGCATCCCATTAAACCCTTGTGGTGGCACATGTTACTCAAGTTAAGCTCTATGTTCCAATTAACATTAATGATCTTGACATGAACATAAATAGAATAACAAAAAGAATTGGAACATAGATATAATAAATGATTATCCCAAAACCATGTAAAGCAATAGCAAACTACCCAAGTGATTCAGGGGTAACAAGGTAATGAGATAAACAATCTAGGGTGACCTATTGGGTCCCATCAAAATTAACCTATGCATGAATAAATGGTATTAAAGAACATTATTGGGTAAAAAGTGGTCAAGGGCACAACTTGCCTTCAATGAGCTCCTGCTCAGCTACTTCTATCTGCTGCTCACCAGGATCCTCAGTCACGGGCTCTTCTACTCGCCACAATACAAACAAGCATAGTGCATATAGAGAAAATTAACATCACACCAAACATGTAAACAAAATACATAGTAATAATCTACACATTAAAATAAAATACTAAGAACAGAAATCATAAATTTTTTTGAGTTATAGATTTTAAGATATGAATTTTCAAAGGTTTTATGTGCTTGAAATGGAATTAAATGAGGAATAAATTTTCTTATTGTTTTCATGTCAAAACAGAGACTCTGAGTGATAGTGAATAATATTACAAAATTTTAGAAAGTGGAAAGGGGTAATTTGGATCTAATATGAATTTTCTATGAATTTTATAAGTTCTAGCAATTCTTTTTCTCATTAAAATCATTTTCAGATTTTATTTAACCATTTCTTATGAACTCTGGACTGGGCGCACTATTACAGAGGAAGGCAGGGGGCTCGGGGTAAAAGTTCTTAAGACACATAGCACTGCTAGTTGGACTACGGGTCGATTTTCTGTTTACCAGGGGGCTCTTAAGAAAATGTGCCAGGGCCGAAGGGGTACAGAGCGCTCACAACCATCCGATCTAAATCAGATGGTCCACATATAATGAGCCCGAGATCTAATTCCCACCGTGCATCGCTAGATCCACGGTTCTGCTCTAACGAACCTATCCACCGCACCCCTCTCAATCCTGGCCACCCATCAAAAATCTAACGGTCCGAAGACCCTCTTCCCAACCCAGGAATCCGTCGTGGCGACGGGCAGCCCTTCCCTCGCGGCGGCGCGCTCACCGGAGACCACGCCCTGGTGATCCAGTGCCCACGACCTCAACGCAGGGGCTCTACTGAAAACATATCCGCCCATGAACTCCAATCTAATCCCCAATCCGGTGGTGATGCAACTAGGAACCTGGCCCACGATGGTATGCAGTTTATGGCGGCCGAAGATGTTCCGGCAAGAAATCTTGGAGGTGTTAGTCGCGGCCCCTTCACAGCGCGACATCGACTACCTTCAATCGATCTTAAGGAAGGGTTCGGTGCATACCTCGACGTTCCGGTCGAAGTAAAGGCTCAATCCCGTGGTGGCGCTCCGTTCGCAGTCCGTGGTCAGTGCCTTGCCGAGGTCCGCGAGCGATTCCCAGGTGAAGTTAAGATGGCGGTGCAATACGGCGGAGGAGGAGTGCAGACGAGACGGGTCGAGTGGGGTTTTATGTCCCCGGCACGGATATAGATCAGGTCGCGCCGAGAATCCCGGCAGGTCCACTCCGTCCGCGTTGAAATCGCAAGGTAGTTGACGGTTCTTCGCGGGTGGGCCCACCTGGCAGCGAGTCAGCGCGTACAGGGGCGACGCGCGCGTGTGGAAGCTAGCGGCTGGCACGCGGGGTGTTCTGTTGAGCGCTTGCGCATCGCACGGGGAAGAAACACAAGACCGCGTCCTCGGTCACTGGAGCGAGGACCCCACATGGCAGCGGAAGGGAAGATGGCCGGTGAGCGCGCGTGTGACTGTCATGCAGGGCCCGCCTGTCGGCGCCATTACCAGAGCCGGTCGTGCGGTTTGGAAGGGAAATGGGCCGCCTGGTATGTAGTTGGCCCATCTACATGTTTTTCTATTTTTTTAAATTTAAATCTCTAGTTTGAATTTGAATCCTTTTGTGGATTTTATCTTTGAGTCAAATATTCAAACTCAATTATGTATAAGAATAATATACATATATTTAGACTTATTTTTATTCACCTAGTAACTTCTCTTTTTTTAACTCTTGAACTTTCCTTTAGAATTTAAATTCCACTTTGGATTTTAACATATTTCCTTTTTTACATTATCTCATGTTGTCACAAAATGCACACAAACATAAAATCCCAGCATGATGCATGTATTATCTTTGGGTATTTCTTGTTAATTATGTATTTGTGTAAGTAATGTGTTCACATGAAATGATAAACATGGGTAACACATATAGATATAGAGTAATATACTTTCTCTTTTTAGCCTTTCATACCAAGTGGGTGTCACACAACATGAAAAGGTTAATGGTTAATACCCTTCGTCCTTCGAAGCATTATCTCCTTTAGGATATATCGATCTTTAGATGAAGGGCATGAATGATATACCTTCGACATCACAATACATATTAATGAAAGAAGAAGCATATGAAACATGGGAAATAACATGAATAATCATATAGCATCATTAATATCTTTAAATTATATCATCACGATCAAATATGAACAATATTGAATTACATCTATACCTTCGGCTCGACAGAAGGCAAAAGTCCAAGCGTGACGCGCGAGCGAATACAAGTCAGCATGAATAGTACGGGGGTACTGTTCATCTATTTATAGGCACAGGGCGCAGCCTGTGAGATATTACATTCATGTCCTTTACAAAAGATTACAATTATGACACAGGCTCTCATGGACTAATCGGTCATTTCATCTTTAAGTCGGTGCGATCCTTCGTCTTGAGACATGTCACTGTGCCGAAGCTTCATGGATGATAGCTTCGGCGCTGCTTTTGAGAGGATCTGCCGAAGATGTTTCTTCTTACAGGATCTTCGGCGACGAAGCATACCCCCAACAGAAGTATTGCAAGCATGATAAATAGTTGAAGGTTCTTTGCACATTCTCCTAGATACGTGAGGCACATCATGATTTTTCCTAGGCCTGCTTCTACCATGAACAAAAGTAGAACTAGAGGCAAACATAGCATGTGAATTATGAGCAGCATGATCATAACTCCTATTGTAATGAGAATGACTAGCAACTTTCCTATCATAAATAAATGCATGGTTCCTTTGAGGACTACTAGCCATAGGGGGCTTCCCTTTCTCCTTGTTGAGAATGGGAGTCCTTTGGCTTATTAAGTTCTTGGTTTCCTTTCGAAAATCAAGTCCATCCTTAATTGAGGGGTGTCTACCAACAGTGTAGGCATCCCTAGCAAATTTTAATTTATCAAAATCAATTTTGCAAGTCTTAAGTTGAGCATTAAGACTTGCCACCTCATCATTTAATTTTGCAATAGAATTAAGATGTTTATCACAGGCATCAACATCAAAGTCCTTTCATCTATTACAAATAATGACATGCTCAACACATGATCAAGTTCCATTTGCTTCCACTAGCTTAGCATTTAATTCATCATTTAAACTTTTTAAACTAGAGATAGATTCATGGCAAGCAAATAACTCAGAAGATAGCATTTCATTTCTCTTAGTTTCTAAAGCAAGAGATTTTTGCACACTAACAAATTTGTCATGTTCCTCATACAAAATGTCCTCTTGCTTTTCTAGCAGTCTATCTTTTTCATTTAGAGCATCAATTAATTCATTAATTTTCTCTACTTTGGCTCTATATAAACCTTTAAATAAACTAGAGTAATCTACTTCACCATCGGAGGATTCTTCATCACTAGATGAAGTGTACTTGGGTGTGTCCCGAACACGTACCTTTTCTCCTTGGCCATAAGACATGTATGGCGTTCGTTGGGGAAGAGTGAGGATTTGTTGAAGGCCGAGGCAGCGAGTCCTTCGTCGTCGGAGTCGGAAGAGGAGCAGTCAGAGTCCCATTCCTTTCCAAGGTGCGCCTCGCCCTTTGCCTTCCTGTAGTTTTTCTTTTTCTCCTTCTTCCCGCTCTTTTCTTGTCCCTAGTCACTATCATTATCGGGACAATTTGCAATAAAGTGACCAGTCTTACCGCATTTGAAGCAGGAGTGTTTTCCCTTTGTTTTATTCCTGTTGGGGTACTCCTTGAGTCCTTTGAGTGCTGTCTTGAAGCGCTTGATGATAAGCGCCATCCCATCTTCATTGAGTCCGGCACCCTCCACTTGAGCTACCTTGCTGCTCGTTGCTTTGAGAGCAATGGGCTGCGGCTCGTAGATAGGTAGTGGACCGTTTAAGGCATCATCCACGTATCGTGCCTCCTTTACCATCATGCGCCTGCTCACGAATTTTCTGAGTATCTCCTCGGGTGTCATCTTGGTGTACCTGGGGTTTTCACGAATAAGATTGACAAGATGGGGGTCAATTACAATAAATGACCTTAGCATGAGTCGGACGACATCATGATCCGTCCATCTTGTGCTTCCATAGCTTCGGATCTTGTTGACCAGGGTCTTGAGCCTGTTGTAGGTCTGAGTTGGCTCCTCTCCCAGATCATCGCGAACCTCCCTAGCTCGCCTTCCACTAGTTCCATCTTTGTGATCATAGTGGCATCATTTCCCTCATGTGATATCTTGAGGGTATCCCAGATTTGTTTAGCATTGTCCAAGCCACTCACTTTATTATACTCGTCCCTGCAAAGAGATGCTAACAACACAGTAGTAGCTTGGGCATTCTTATGGATTTGTTCATTGATATGCACAGAGTTATCCGAACTATCAAAATGCATCCCATTTTCTACAATTTCCCATATGCTAGGATGGAGAGAGAATAAATGACTATGCATTTTATGGCTCCAAAACGAATAGTCCTCTCCATCAAAGTGTGGAGGTTTTCCAAGGGGAATTGAAAGAAGATGTGCATTTGAATTATAGGGAATGTGAGAGTAATCAAAAGAATAGTTTTGATTAACCGTTTTCCTTTTTGAAGAGTCATCGTCATCATCGTCCCTTGGTGAGGAAGAAGATGCATCGCTGTCGTAGTAGATGATCTTCTTGATGCGTCTCTTCTTCTTCCCGTCCTTCTTCTTGTGACTTGAGCCTGAGTCGGTAGGCTTGTCGTCTCTTGGCTCGTTGAGGAGGGACTCCTCCTTGTCGTTAATCACCATCCCCTTTCCCTTAGGATCCATCTCTTCGGGTTGTTAGTCCCTTAAGTGAAGAGTATGGCTCTGATACCAATTGAGAGCACCTAGAGGGGGGTGAATAGGTGATCCTATAAAATCAAACACTAAACAGACACAAAACTTAGTTATAGAAGTGTTAGTGCGACTAAGTAGTTTTGAGGCGAGTTCTTGTGGACAAAACAATCACAGAGAAAGCAACACAAGAGACACACGATTTTATCCCATGGTTCGGCCAAGTAACACTTGCCTACTTCCACGTTGTGGCATCCCAATGGACGAGGGTTGCACTCAACCCCTTTCAAGTGATCCAATGATCAACTTGAATACCACGGTCTTTTCCTTTAGTGTATTTTCCCGTTTGTGAGGAATCTCCACAACTTGGAGTCTCTTGCCCTTACAATAGAGATCACAAAGGCATAGAGTAAGGTTGAGAGAAGCAACACACATAAGACTCAAATACGCAACACAACCACGCACACAAGTGAAGACTTGAGCTCAAATGACAACTCAGGGAGTGCACAACTCAAATGGAGCCCAAACCACTAACACAATGAAGCGAATGCGCGGGAGCAGAGTCTGGATGCTTTAGATTACTTAGAGAATGCTTGGTGTTCTCCTCCATGCGCTTAGGGGTCCCTTTTATAGTCCTAAGGCCAAGCTGAAGTTTGGCTGCACAGAGCCAAGTCCTTTCCATTTCTTTTCTCCTTCTTTTGCCACTATTTCTAGCACTTAGACAAACATATTAGCGTTCAAAAAACAATGTACTAAGTCTGGAAACATACCTTTTGCCTTGATTTGCACTTCTCACTTTATTTGGCACATAAGAACTTAATCAACCGTGTTGGACATTTAATCACCAAAACATTATAGAAATGGCCCAAGGGCACATTTTCCTTTTAGGACCTACTAATTAAGATGATGTGGCAAGATTTAAACTATTTAGGAAACAGTCTTTAAGAAACGGTTGGAGGACAAGAGATTTTTCTTTATATAATATGTTTTGGGAGACCGTAAAACCAGTGTTTTGGAATTCAATTTTTAACAACCTGTTGGAGATGCTCTAACGAAGTTTGAAATAGACAATAAGATAGGGAATAAGGTAAGATAGCAGCTGAAGACAACCTTGAAGCGGCCAGGCCACTTGCTAAATTGATCATATCGATGTGCTTACATTGCATCGGTTAGCTCCAGGGTTTGAGCTCACAAAAACTAGTAACGCTAGTTTAGAAACCGGCTAGCACGTACCTATTTTGAGCCTAGTTGGTCTTTTAATTCGGTTTTGAATATATATTTGGAGTGGGAAACTTGTTGGAAGATGTATTTGGGACTTGTTTTCTAGAGATACTGCTTGTCTAAATGGCCATTTCGCCTATTTAAACACCGTGTAAATTCGATACGGTAGCATATCGTTTTTGTTTAACCATCTGTTTATACCATTTAATTGACCATTTAACTTGATTAATGAATTGTTTAGCCTGAATAGTGGCTAAGCAATAGGTAGCCAACTGTTTATCGTTTAGCATAAAAGGATCAAGATGTCCAATAGAAAGGTGAATTAGAATAATTCTAAAATTTCTTATAATAATCAAAATATACCAAATAGTTCACTTCACCCGTAGTGCCACTTGTGTTCTACCCTTCTCACAAATGTTTCATACCCTAGGTTACAACCCTATTCTAGCATGAGGACTTCAGTAATATGAATGCAATAATTTAATTGCACAAAAGAAAATGAAGTAAAGGAAGGGTCAGGAATACGATGATGTTTTTCTAAGCTATTAGAGAGCCTTCACTCCCCAATAGTTTTTATTGGGCCTAGGGCTGTATATAGTCCAACAAATACGCATTAGACGATCTAACGAGACTCAACTGTCAAAGCGACATCACTATGTCAAATATAGTCGTTGGGTTCCCTATTGTATCATATGGTTCGATGCACTCGAATCCTCTCTGAAATCTCTCAGGAAGGCATAAGGAGAAGGGCATAATGGTCCAATGCTACTATTGTTCACATGATCTAACGCCCTATAGAGCAAACCTTAGCTATTACAAGCACATCTCTAGTACAAGGACTCCTATTGAACAAGTTCGTCACGTGTAATTCCTCTCTAGAATGTTTCTTGGCTATGTTAGACTAGGGCACTAGGGGTTGATCACTCTAATTCATAGGGTTCAACGATCCAACCTTCTCAAGCACCCCACATATAGGCATCAAACCAAACAAGGGTTCAGTACTTATAGAACCCCTCAAAACACTACCAAATCAAAGTCTATTGAATGGGGTTTGTTTCAAATGATTTTGGGCCTTATTTAGGCTATCTAGTGCTAAGTTTAATAAGTGTGCACCACACCAAACACATTAGACCCCACCTAGGTCAAGCTACTAGTCCATGCCCCCTTTATAGTATAGTCAAAGTAAACAAAATCCTAAATTACTCTAAGTGTTTGTCAACTCTAATTTGCACTTAGAACTAGTTTATCATTAATCTTATTGTTTGTTCTTTGAAAATAGAAACAAACTCCATCATTAGTGTAATGAAAACCACTGATTTCCAAATCGATCACCATTATCGTGTACTAACTAAAATGCCTCTATAAAACACATGTTAGCTACAATAATCTTGTTTTGTAATTAATCACCAAAACCCACTAAGGGCCTAGATGCTTTCGGTCTCTCCCTTTTTGGTGATTGATGACAACACTACCTTGAGTATGTTTGAGTTTGAGATGAGTAAGGTTTTCTACACACTTGGTTTATATAAGCATATGATAATAAGAACAAAGAATGAAGCATTCTTATACAAACCAAGTTCATTATACATACATAGAGGATATGAAATAAGCGTAAGTATAGAAATTAGAGATCATTTAATAAGAATTAATGGAGACATAGTAAATGAGCAATGACAAAGTGACATGATATAAAACAAGGTAGAGTGCATACATATAGGCACACATATAATACAATGCGTAAAAGTAAACATGGATGCATAAAAGTATCACACGTAAAAGAATGATTCCATATCACATGCTCTCCCTAAGTCTAACTTACTTCCTTCCTCTCGATGGTGTAGAGACAGATGTTTTAGGCACTGAGACATGTGGAGTGAGCTCAAACTACAACACATAAGGTATACCATATGAATCTAACTATTGATAGTTGTTTAAACCTCTATATCTGGTATAGAAGACGAAGTGTGATGTGTATAAGTTGTAGACTCAGGAACTAGATCAACCAACTAATGGTCGACATAGATGCTCTCCAGAGCTATGAGAGTAGCCTAAACTTGATACTCAAATGCTATCACTATCACCTTCTTATAGTCTATAGTAAGCGGAGTGACTACAACTAGAGAAGGCTAACTCACTAAAGACGCTGGCTCTAATGAAGCTAGTGATGATGGTGGCCTTTATGTAAGTGAAGACGATGGAGATGTTGTAGACATGGGTACCTAAAGTTAGGGAGTGGTGTGCACAGTGATCGCACTAAATATAGCAGATAAGCTCCAAGGAACTATAGCTAGTGATGCTGACTAACTAGGTGTATAAAGAGCTAAAATGGTATGCTACTAATCTATCACTGTACCATGTGCCTACCCTAATACTAGTGTAGCAAAAAACTATTTAAGTTGGAGCATAGGTGAGGCATACTAAAAGAGTGACTAAACCTGACTCTAAAGACCGTTATTTTGTAAAGTTGGACTCACTACGATAGTAGTAGCTGCTAGGCAACCTCCAGTGCCTTTTATGCACCTAGATCTGCTAACTTATGCTTCCTAGTGCTCCCTATCGGTACTATTTTTCCCTTATCATGGGTAGAAAGAGGTGCATTGTTTGTCATAGTCATCATTACTAGGGTCTCCACCAACATTCTTGGTCTAAGCCATTGGAATATAAATAAGAGAACTCTACTAACAAGATTAGCTAACATTGAAACTCTCTTTGACTCTATAAACATCTGATCATTGTACCTCTATCCTCAATTCATACTCGTACGCCTAGCCTTGAGTTTACTACTCAAACAAACTACCAACCTTTGCCTCAATAGTTTAACATGCATCATGAAGAAATAGGGAGAAGTATAATTAAACAACATAATGCTATAGAGGTGAGGGACCTATTGGAGCAAGCAAGATGATAAGATTTGGAACAAGGGCTAGCTACCTTGGGCACAAACGACACCTATGAAGAGGTAAGATCTGACCATGGGGCACCATAATGAATAGTGCGAAGAAAATAAAACTCATATTGCAAGAATAGGGTCAAAACAAGATTATATTGGCTGAGACAATTCATCAAACACCTTGAAGTAAAAGAGAGCACTAACCCTAGAGGAAGAGCACTATTATTGCATAGAGGAGTCAGCTGCCATGAAAAGTGTTGGGGACTTGTTCTCAAATGCTAAGAATTAAGAACAAGGCAACATAAAAAGTGTTAAGTGCTAAAGCCCTTCGTCCTTTGAGACATTATGCCCCTTCGGGAATAATGAGTTTCGGACGAAGGTCATAAGAAACATACCTTCGTAAATATAACAAATAATGACGAAGGATTCATATAAAACATGGAATATAATTTAGACATCATCATAAAAATCATTTCTATTTTATTAACATGGGAAAAATAGAAATGATTTCAAATTACAAAAATACCTTCGGTCCTGAGAGAAGATAGAAGGTACAAGTGTGACGCAAAAGCGAATGCCAAGTCAGCGTGAACAGTACGGGAGTACTGTTCATCTATTTATAGACGCGGGACGCAGCCCACGTAAAATTACATCCATGTCCATTACATTTGTTAATGACTTATGGAAATATGTCGAGGCCCACGTAGTCTTTTCATCTTTAAGTCGGTTCCCCTTTCCGCTATCGTGACGAAGCTTCCTTGCACACAGCTTCGGCTGCGCACCTTCGTAGAGCTTGGTAATCAGCTCGCCCTTCGTCTGGTTCAGGCTTCGTCCTGACCGTGCTTTATAATTCTGAGACCGAAGATACCTGTTCACATAATCCACTTGGAAAACATTGTCAAATCATGTTTTTGAGGACCTTCGGAGGACGAAGGCCCCCAACAGTAGCCCCTCGCAATATTAATTTGTTAATAATAAATTCAGATTGCGATATGGACGAAGGCCTTGAGCCGAAGGTCCGAAAAAACACCTTCCCTTTGCTAGAATAGCAACATTCACTGACAAGCGGGGCCTTTCAATTCTCAACGCCCTGGGCGTATAAATAAGATCGCACCGCAAACTCATTTGGTACGCACACTTGCCATCTGCTTCGGCCCACTAAAATTTTTAGCTCTTGTGCATTAAGATTGGTGACCTTTTTGAGTTCGAAGCTTCGGCCCTGAAAACAGTTTTTTAGCATTTCCGAAGATGCCTGAAGGCAAGAAGATCCCTGCGGAGACGAAGCTGAGCCTCGAGGAAGAGAAGAATCTGGGGTTCCTGATTGCGATGGCGGAGACCAATACAGAGAAAATCACCAAGGAGATTCTCGAAGGTTTGTCCGAAGATACTGGTGACAGCGACAGCTATGATGTAGAAAGTGGCGGGGAAGAGGCCGAAGATCGTCCATGGCGGCCAAGTCACACGGTTTTCGGGAAAACCACTATCAAGCAGAGCCATATTGATAATATGAGGGGGCGGTATTTTCGAGATATATCTATTGTGAGGGCTGACGCTGGAGAAAAAACTTCTCCCACCCCCGAAGAAGATGAAGTTGTGATTTTCCGAAGCTTTCTCAAGGCTGGGCTTCGATTCCCCCTGAGCAACTTTGTTGTCGAGGTACTGAAAACATTTCAAGTCTACCTTCATCAACTTACTCCCGAAGCTATCATAAGAATGGGGATATTTGTCTGGGCTGCAAGAAGTCAAGGTTTAGAACCAAATGCTAAAAGTTTTTGCAATATTCATGAACTGTTATATGAGACGAAGCCGTGGGGAAAAGAACAATATCACAATAATTTTGGGTGTTACAGCTTCGGTGCCCGCTCCGGGTCAAGCCGCCCTGTGCCAACCTTTCGGAAGAGATGGCCCGGAGCCTGGATGACAGAGTGGTTCTATGTGAAGAATGACTTAACAGCGCAAGAAAATGTGAAGAGTATTATTATGCACCCCATCTGGCAACGCTTCGGACTTCGAAGGCCGAAGGTTGAAATGGACGAAGCAGCCGAGGAATGCCAAAGAGCCTTCGGCATAGTCTGCTCTTTCATTGGGACAAGGGACTTGGTCCAAGAGCACATTGCCTTCAGGGTATGGCCACTTGCAGAAAAGTGGGAAATGCCGAAGGAAACTATTAAAGAGTCCGACGAAGGCGGACTAGTTAGACTAAAATACACATTCAAATATGCAGATAAATTTGTTGAACCTGATGATGACTGGCTGAAGAGCATTGAAACTTTAAGTGATGAACTACTTGGGGCATATTCGAAGGCCGAAAATACTGCGCTATCAGCAGCCTTCGGAGGCCGAAAAAAGAAAAGGCTCAACCGTGTGTTTGACGCAGTCGGGTTTATGTACCCTGATTATCACTATCCGGTATTGGGTCGCAAAAGGAAAAATTCTTCTCCTGCGATAGAAGCTACCACGAGTGCCCCTAGTGAGCCAGCGCCTCAAAGAAAAAAGATGAAGGTGCTCACCCATCGGACACGCTTTATTGAGCCGGCCACAGTGCCAGAATTCATTGGTGAAGTCTCTTTGGCCTCTGAAGCTACCGAACCAGCTTCAGTGCCGAAGATGGAAGAAAAGATTGAAGCGCCTTCAGCGGAAAAATCAGAGAAACCGAAGGTTGACGAGCCAAAAATGTCTGAAATCTTAAGTCCTTCGGTAAATGTCGAAGCAATAAAAAACCAAAAGGGGCCATCGGTGACCCCAAAAAGGAGAAGAATGGTAAACGTACTAGATGTCTTGGAGACAATCAAGTCTTCAAGCACAACTCCAAAAAAGAGTGTTGAAGTTGCTGAAGCTTCTACTGAAGCTTCGATGCAACAAGCTGAAGCTGAAGCTGGGCCTTCAGAGCCCTACAAGGAGCAACCTTTGGAAGCCGAAGCAATAAAAATATCAGAACCAGTTGTAGTTGAAGAAATTGACACTGCCATCCCCGAAGCTCCTGCCAGCATATGCGATTACATTATACGACACGCTTCGGGGAAGAAACTATCTGCAGAGGAAACTTATGAAGCCAACCATTATGCGAAAGAGCTAAAATATCCGAAGGGGGCAGTAATATTCAATGGGACAAATGAAGATGACTTCCTATACTGCCTACCTGATAATAAAGAACTATCTGTCTGCCGAGAGATGGCCAGGAGTATAGGCTTTCCGAAGCTCGAAGCTGGATTAAGCGCCATGACGAAAGAGGATCTCGCAGACAGTCTTGCATACAATAGCCTAAAGGTTTGGGAATTAAGCGTTTGAAAAAACTTTTTTAATACGTAATTCATTCCTATATTCTTATGTGGATTCTTTTTCGTACAGGGCTTAATTCTAAGCAACGCATTAAGAGCCCAAAAAAGCGCCGAAGATGAAAGCTATGAGATTGCGTTCAACAATTTGCGCTCCGAAGTTATCAAACTGAGAAACGAAGCTCTGGAAAAGGATAAAATTCTGCTTACGCTGGTAGACAAAGTAAAGAAGGACGAAGCTGCTTCAAAAGCCCAGGCCGAAGCCCAAAAGCGTGAAATTAAAGATCTGCAGAAACAGCTGGTTAGAGCTAGAGAGGAGCGCGTGCTTGAGGAAACAAAACGAGAACTCAGTGATCATATGGTCAACAAATTGGAGTTAAGAGTTAAAGAGCTTCGCGCATCTCAGAGGAAATGTTATGTTAAATCTATAGAATGCGTGAATAAAATTAAAACCAGCTTCGCCAGCGTGGGCGCCTTTTCCAGCGAAGAGAATTTCTCTCGAGGCAATCCCGAAGGTCCACTGGAATGGATTAGTCACGAAGCCGAGGCCTTCGAGGAGATCCTGAGCAGTCGTGGCGATATCTGCGCTTTTTCGGGCGCCAGAGGAATTGCTTCTGTCTTAGAGAAAAAAGGTTGCGGGCATGTAAAATTTTTAGCTCAGTCCGAAGCTACCTTATCTTCCGAAGACATCAAGGACCCCTCGGCCGAAGCAAGCGTGGTTGGTGGCAAATTTTTTACTGATATCTGGAACGACGGCGGCCGAGGAATGGCGCAAGAAATCATCCAAAGGAGCGAAAAAGGCATCCATGATGCTAGGAAGGTGGCAGAAGCTGCCGAAAAAAGTACAGAGCCCGAAAGGCAATTAGGTATTAATTAGTCGTTCTTATTGTGTTGTAATTTTTGTTTCAAACTTTTCTCATGGTTTGTAATAGTAATGAAGAAATATTCTTTTGCCTCAGAAGCTGCTGAATCGACTGCCGACCCGCACACAAAAGGTGATGATGAAATTAAACAAATGGCCGAAGCTATCATGGACAAAGTTGTTGATCAGCTTCTAAATGAAGCCGCCGAAGCAGTATTAAGAGAAGACTAGATGCTATTTAGAAAAAACATTTAAATTGTGATCTATGTAACATTTTGTACATTTGAATGTAATATACAAGTTTCTTCTCATTATTCAATTCTTTACGATGCATGAAACTCTACATACATACCATTTTTGAGCCTTCGGCGAAAAAACACCTTCCCTTCTTTTCATGCTTCGTGAAGAAAATATTCTCCGTTAAAACTGTTCTGATAAGTCACATCCATGCTTCGTGAAAGCATTCTCCGAAGCTATACAATTTCGATATTGCTCTGACGAAGCTTGTCCATGCTTCGTAAAAATATTCTCCGAAGCTGTATTCCGAATTTATACAATTTCGATATTGCTTTCTCAAAGCATTCTTCCGAAGGTCGATACTGTGTACCCTTCTCTTGCAAAATGCAATATGATGTATGATGCTTATGCTATGCAAGATGATGTGATGATGTTATGTTATGCAAATGTCCTTTGTTCCGAAGATACACACAAAATTTATTCGTAAGCTCTGCATTCCCTTAGGAACGTCTTTGGAGCTTCTTCGTCTTTTACTTAGACGGTATCAGCGTTGACTTTTCGCTGTAAGCCTCCCTTAGGAGCTTCTTCGTCTTTTACTTAGACGGTATCAGCGTTGACTTTTCGCTGTAAGCTCTGCATTCCTTTAGGAACGACTTTTGAGCAGAAAACTTACACTGCGCTCCCTTTGGAACGGCTTTTTGTGACTTCATGAACTTACTCTGCGTTCCTTAGAACGACTTTCTGTTAATCCGAAGGATTTTTAATATTTCGAAGGTCCTCCTTGTTAACACAAAAACTTCATCAACTTAATCCTGTGGAGAAAATAGATTTTCCTCGTGGGAAACAGCGAAATTATTACATGGAGACGATCAATGTTTTTTGCTACAGAGAATAGAACTGAATGGAAAAGACTGCTATCAAAGGTAGGATATGTGTCAATAAATGTGCTTCGACTCTGGCACAGTGCTGTTGACTGTGCGAGCTTCGGATTGTTCTCTGAAGTCCCTTTGATGTGGAGCATATTGACTCCCTTCTGGCTGTTGACCCTGTTGCAATGGAGGTGGAGGCGGGGGCTGTTGCCAGGAAGCTTGAGGTTGACTTGCCGAAGCTACAGAAGCTGCAGGGTGGTTGTCTATGTACTGTGGGATGTAAGGCGGATGATACGAAGCAGTATGCATGACCTGCTTCGGCTGAACTTGTTGAGATGTAGCTTCGGCTATCTCCTTTTGCTTCTGGATTGTAATATGGCACGTTCTGGTGGTATGGCCCTTGCCTTCTCCACAGAACAAGCAAAACAATTTCCTTGGTTGATCTCCGAATCTTCCGCCGAAGTCCCTGGCGCCTCTGCCTCTCGGAGCTGGTGGCCGGAAGAAAGCTTGTTGTTGCCCCGAAGCCTGTGAGGAGCACTGCGGTCTGCTCTGCTGACTCCCCTTATCATCATTCTGAGTGGAGCTGTGGATGGACCGGACATGCCTCGGGTAGTATCTTCCTCCGAAGCCCCTGGTCATTTCAGAAAATCTGAAGGCCTCCTCCCTTCTTTGGCGAAAGTCATTGTCAGCACGAATGTACTCATCCATCTTTTGGAGCAGTTTCTCCAGGGTCTGAGGCGGCTTTCTAGCAAAGTATTGAGCTGCAGGCCCAGGACGAAGCCCCTTGATCATGGCTTCAATAACAATTTCATTGGGCACCGTTGGTGCCTGCGCCCTCAAACGTAAGAACCTTCGGACATAAGCCTGAAGGTATTCTTCATGATCCTGAATGCACTGGAACAAGGCTTGAGCTGTGACCGGCTTCGTCTGAAATCCTTGAAAGCTGGTCAGTAACATATCCTTCAGCTTTTGCCATGAAGTGATCGTTCCTGGCCGAAGGGAGGAATACCAGGTCTGAGCAACACTCCTGACGGCCATAACGAAAGACTTCGCCATGACTGCAGCATTGCCCCCATACGAAGACACTGTTGCTTCGTAGCTCATCAGGAACTGCTTCGGGTCTGAGTGGCCGTCGAACATGGGAAGCTGAGGTGGCTTATAGGATGGAGGCCAAGGTGTAGCCTGCAGCTCAGCGGACAAAGGAGAAGCATCATCGAAAACAAAATTTCCCTGATGGAAATTGTCATACCAGTCATCTTCGTTGACGAAGCCCTCCTGACGAAGGTCTTTCTGCTGAGGCCTTCTGTTTTGCTCATCATGGGTGAGGTGGCGGACTTCCTCAGAGGCTTCGTCTATCTGCCGTTGCAACTCAGCTAGCCGGGCCATCTTCTCCTTCTTCCTTTGCACTTGTTGATGTAGGATCTCCATATCCCTGATTTCTTGGTCTAGCTCTTCCTCCTGAAGCGTCGGGCTTACGGCCTTTCTCTTCTGGCTTCGGGCCTCCCGAAGAGAGACGGTCTCCTGGTTGTGGTCCAGTGGTTGCAGTGCTGAAGCCCCAATCGCTGAAGCTTTCTTCGGCGCCATAGTGAAGGTCTATACCTTCCGAAGATGTTCAAAAAAACTCGAAGTGGAAGTGAGTTCACCGGAGGTGGGCGCCAATGTTGGGGACTTGTTCTCAAATGCTAAGAATTAAGAACAAGGCAACATAAAAAGTGTTAAGTGCTAAAGCCCTTCGTCCTTCGAGACATTATGCCCCTTCGGGAATAATGAGTTTCGGACGAAGGTCATAAGAAACATACCTTCGTAAATATAACAAATAATGACGAAGGATTCATATAAAACATGGAATATAATTTAGACATCATCATAAAAATCATTTCTATTTTATTAACATGGGAAAAATAGAAATGATTTCAAATTACAAAAATACCTTCGGTCCTGAGAGAAGATAGAAGGTACAAGTGTGACGCAAAAGCGAATGCCAAGTCAGCGTGAACAGTACGGGAGTACTGTTCATCTATTTATAGACGCGGGACGCAGCCCACGTAAAATTACATCCATGTCCATTACATTTGTTAATGACTTATGGAAATATGTCGAGGCCCACGTAGTCTTTTCATCTTTAAGTCGGTTCCCCTTTCCGCTATCGTGACGAAGCTTCCTTGCACACAGCTTCGGCTGCGCACCTTCGTAGAGCTTGGTAATCAGCTCGCCCTTCGTCTGGTTCAGGCTTCGTCCTGACCGTGCTTTATAATTCTGAGACCGAAGATACCTGTTCACATAATCCACTTGGAAAACATTGTCAAATCATGTTTTTGAGGACCTTCGGAGGACGAAGGCCCCCAACAAAAAGAGACACTATCGGTGAAATGGGTGCATTGTGTAGGAAAAAGCACGACAAGTGGGCACAACATAGTGGTAAGAGCTCGACATGCGAGCATAGTCATATGCAGGTATGGTATGGTATGGTATGGTATGGTATGGTATGGTATGGTATGGTATGGTATGGTATGGTATGGTATGGTATGGTATGGTATGGTATGGTATGGTATGGTATGGTGACATGAGTATGGTGGTGGTTAGGCGGTACCCGAACATAACGACTAAAAGTGCATAAAGAGAAGAGAGCAAGCATGAGCCCCATATGTTAGTTTAATTAAGATATATAAATCTACACCATCTTTAGATCATAAAGCCTCTTAAGACCATCAAACTAGTCTAACAAACACCATCGCATGATACAATTAAACTATGTAGAGACTTGTCTTGGTTGGTTGAAGGGAAATTATAGCATCCAAAGTGAGACAGAGTTGTTGGCACTTGGCCAGGCTTTTAAGTGTACTATTGGATCATCCAATGAGTGCTTGTTAGACCATTGTATCACAGTCTGATGACTCACAATGGCTATTGTGTAAGATATAGACGGTACTGACCATTAGGGCACACCTATGTAGCGTATAGTTCGATGCTCTTCGTTGGACTAGTCCAATGCCACAAAACCTCTCGAGAACACTCTATCCTAAAAAATATTGTATGCCATAAAATCATGGGTCAATCATAAATACACATCACGAAGGTTAAATTTTTGCTTCTTGTAACAATCATACGCGTCGACTCCTTCTCGTAGTTGTTTCAACTCATTGATAAATGGTTTCAACATTACATTAATCTATGGTATAGGATGATCTAAACCAGGTATGATGAGCCACAAAAACATGAACTCATACTTTATGCAAAGAGATGATGGCAGATTCTATGGTATAGCAAAAATGGGACAATAAGAGTACAATGCGACGTTCTCATTAAAAGGTATGAAACTACGCCATCCCGATGCAAACATTCCATGCATCGCTGGCAAAGTTAGGATCAAATTTATCTACAACCTTCCAAGCTTGACCATCTGACAGGTGCATCATCACATGATTGTTCTCATGTACACCTTCTTTGTGCCATGTAATGTGCCTAGCTAATTTTTTAGATGACCAAACGTTACACTAGATATGTAAGAGGTATGTAACAAAGTTGCCTATGTGCAACTTCCATTGTTACCTTTTCACCATTTTTTTACATCCTATACCAACCAAGATTATTCATATTTCAAGCACTTCTTCTCATTACTATGTTCCTTCTATAATAGCATACAATTATGTTGGCATACATGAATGTTCTCATAATTCATGCCAAGACATCCAAGTAATTTCTTTGACTGGTACTTGTCTTCAGATATCTTGTGATTCACTAAACGAACATCACTGATCAAGTTAGCTCTTTATAGCAATTGTAGGAGAATGCAAACTCAGTCTTAATTAACAGACATAAGTCAGGTCACAAAAGCAAGAATTATAACTATCATGCATTTGTGCAATTGTTCTTATGAAGCTTTCAAAAGGTCAAGCACATATGAATATTCAGCATAGGTCGATCCTTAGACTCTAGTTCAAATTTTGACCACATAGCATAAATCATATTATCCATCCTATTATTGCTCTTCATGTCATGCTCTTCTACTTATACATGTCGATGTTGTGACTTGTCATGGTGCACCCAAACCTTATAAGATGCCATGAAACCAAACTGATAAAGATCCATCAACATCCTTCTCTTGTCAATTGTCATGATAATGATAATGCTGGCACATGTTTCATGGACACCTTATAATATCAGTGGCTGACAAAGTCGTAACCACCCACTCGATAATCTCCTAAGTCGTAACCACCCACTCCTTTAAATGAGCTCTACTCTTACTCCAACCATCATACATCCATCGATGGTGGTCACCCATATTTGATCCTAAGAACTAAAGGTGGCGGATGAACTTCTCTAGTTAGATATATCATGGTCCTATATCTATGGGAAATGATATGTCCTCAACCATCCAAGAACATCCTATAGAGTGTAAATTTATAACGAGCCTATGGAGGTCGAATGAGATTTCAGCAGCCTAACCATGTTGTTCTACATCTCATGCACAACTCTAGTGCAATGGAGAACAATAGAATTATTACGCTAAAATATGACTTGAACTTATGGTTTATCATAAATATCACGATGTCACTCCTTCCGCGGCTATCTAAAAAGTGATAATTTTGAAACAAGATATCTTACATGTGTGACATATTGAGGCATGTTGATTAAAATAGATGATACATACGTTTCGTGAACCTATTAATATTATCCATAAGTTATGTGCTTTTAAATTAAATTATTTTATTTAATTCACATACTAAAACTTATTACTAGTTAAATATAAAATATAATTACCTTACAAAACCAACTATTAAATATTTTATTTTAACTAGACTTACCAAACTAATATACTAAAAGTATACAATGACTACTAAATTAACCATACGATAATTAATACTTATAAGGTTAATAAATTTAAATCTCATTAGCGACCGATAAAAATTATACTTACTTTCTTGTAGGGGTGGATCCATAGGGTGGTAAGGTAGGTCGTGCCCCCCATTTTCTATAACCTCTTATACCTAATGTGTATCAATGGTTAAATAAAGAAAAAAATAAGCCTCCTACTCAACCTACTCCTAGCATCTATCCATCTGCCCCCCATTCACCCCGACATTGCTGAATCCAGTTTGTTCGAATGCCCCCTTTCTTGGTGTCCCACCTTTTGAGGAGATAGACATTTGACAAAATACACACGACTTTGATTTTTCTTACGCGGTTTTTTTTTAGCCTCCATGAATTTTGGTCCTACGTCTGTGAGAGCACCTAGAGGGGGGTGAATAGGTGATCCTGTAAAAATCAAACACTTGTAGCCACAAAACTTGATTAAGTGTTAGCTCAATAGAATCAAGTGGCTAAGGACCAAGCTCTTGTGAAACACAATGGTCACAAAAAAACAAGCACAAGAGACACGGAGATTTATCCCGTGGTTTGGCCAAGTAACACTTGCCTACTCCACGTTGTGGCGTCCCAATGGACGAGGGTTGTACTCAACCCCTTTCAAATGATCCAATGATCAACTTGAATACCATGGTGTTTTCCTTTCTTTTGCTCTATCCCGTTCGCGAGGAATCTCCACAACTTGGAGCCTCTCGCCCTTACAAATGATGATCACAAAGAAGCACGGAAGTAAGGGAGGGGAGAGCAACACACACAAGACTCAAAGCACGAGCACAAACACGCACACAAGCCACAACTTGAGCTCACAACACAATGCGGGGAGTTCGCTACTCAACAAGAGCTCAAGTCACTTATCTCAAAGAATCAAATGCGCGAGAATGGAGTCTTGGTGCTTAGAGATGATCAAAGAATGCTTGGGTGACTCCTCCATGCGCCTAGGGGTCCCTTTTATAGCCCCAAGGCAGCTAGGAGCCATTGGAGGCAATCTGGGAAGGCAATTCTTGCCTTCTGTCGGGTGGCGCACCGGACAGTCCGGTGCACCACCGGACAGGCACTGTTCATTGTCGGTGCAGATCTCCTTCCAAAAATAGCACAGTCGACCGTTGTAGAATTGTAGTCGTTGGCGCACCAGACACTGTCCGGTGCACCCTGCAGACTGTTGGCGCGCCCAAGTGTCGCGCGTGGATTGCGCGGCCGACCGTTGGCGCAGTCGACCGTTGACTCACCGGACAGTCCGTTGCCTCACCGGACTGTCCGGTGAATTTTAGCCGTACGCCGTTGAACGATTCCCGAGAACGACGACTTCGCCGCAGACGGCTCACCGGACAGTCCGGTGCACCACCGGACAGTCCGGTGCATTATAGCCGTACACCGCCGTCAGTTCCCGAGAGTGGCCTGTTCACCGAAGGCTGGCCTGGAGCACCGGACACTGTCCGGTGTGCCAGAATGCGCTGAGTCTTGGCTGCTTCGAGCCAAGTTCTTTTCTTCTTCTCTTTTCTCTGATTCCAGCACTTAGACAAATATATTAGTACACAAAAACCAATGTACTAAGTCTAGAATCATACCTTTGCTTTGATTATCACTTTTCTCTTGATTTAGCACAAGAGGGCTTATTTAAATGTGTTGGGCACTTAATCACCAAAACATAATGGAAATTGCCCAAAGGCACATTTCCCTTTCAGTCTGCCACTGCTTTCTTGGATGGAGATAGGGACACACTGAGACGCTGCTCGGGATGAAGGTGTCGGCGTTGGTGAGGTGATGTGAGGAGGCAACGTCGCCAAGTGGATGTGTGTAGCGCGAAACAGGGGCATTGCAGGTGGTGGCGCAATGCGGTCAAGGGCAGGGGCAAGGGACCAGGAATCCTAAAGCACATCCCAACACGAAATAATATGGGTCAGGCTAGTACGACCCGAAGGCGGGCCTGGGCTTGGCCTCAAATTCTGGTCCGTCGGCCCCCGGCACGGCCCACGCAGATGGGTTGGGCTTGGGCCGGCATGGCCTAATAAAGCCCATGTTGTTTAATTTCTTTAATTTAGTAAGCTACATTCTTTATATTGTTGTGATATTTGGACTTTATATGATCAAATGATACTAGGATTGTTTAATATCTTTAATTTAGTAAGTTATAAACTTTATGTGGTTGTAATATTTTGATTTTATATAGTCAAATATATAGACCAAGCTTAGGTCGGCACAATCCAATGAAGGCAAGACGTGGTTTAGACACGACCCAAAAGTTTTTGGGCTTTTTTGGCCCGAACCTGTTTGGCACAAACCATGATGGGCTCGGGTCGGACCGGCCCAGCCCGGCCCAATTCACGGCACTAGCGAGGATGGTGCCCGCTATGTGGATGAGAGAGCGCGTGCGAAACGTTTTGAGATAGAACAATAACTAGTTAATTTTTATGCCTCTAATAAACTGCTCACAAAAATTACTAATTTGTGTTGGCTTCACTATAAATCCACTAAATCCATTGGTCGTCAGATGGAGACTGTTGGTCACTTGTTCTCAAATGTTGTAGATTAAGAACAAGGCAACACAATTGTTAATTACTACAGACCTTCGTCTTCCGAAGCATTATCTCCACATGGGTATAATGCTCATCAGACGAAGGTCAAGGAGGACATACCTTCATCATTTAATATATGAATAGGCACACAGAAGGATGAAGACAATAGTTGTATCTCGCTAATTCATTCATATTGGCATTTCATAAACATACATAAATATCAACAGAATTAATATACATTGGTACCTTCGACTTAATTGAAGGTTAAACACGAGAGAATGATTACAAATTCAGCGTGAACAGTACGGTGCTACTGTTTATCTATTTATAGGCACGGGACACAGCCCGGATAAAAGTACATTTATGCCCCTGACATTTATTTATAATAACAACATGAACCATTTAGGACTAAATAGTCTTTTTCGCCTTTCGGTCAGCATCATATTTGGTCTTCGTCACCAGATTAAGTCGAAGCTCTTTGGTTATAGCTTTGACGACCGTTCTTATCACCTTTGGGTTACATCTTCACATCGTATGTCTTTGCCATGATAAAAGACCTTTATGCCAAAGCCAAAGCCTCCTTTAATAATCTATATACTGAAAACATATGGTTAATCACGTTTTTGAGGACCTTCAGAAGAGGAAGCCCCCAACAGTAGCCCCTTGCAGTATTGATTTGTTTCTTTGTAATAAATTTAGACTGTGACGTGTACGGAGGCCTTTAGCCGAAGGTCCGAAAAAACACATTCCCTTCGCTAGAATAGCGAATCATTCTGAATTGCGGGACCCACCGTCTGTGGGGTTCTGAGTATATATATAGAAGCTCGTGTCGTGAGTATTTTTCGTGTTATCTAGCTAATTGCGCTGTGTTTTGCCCATTTTAACTTTCTTTCCTTTCTCGAGCTTGATTAACTTTTTAGCTTCGGCATCTGCGCAACCATCGTATGAATGGCTGAGGAGAAGAATATCACTGACCCTGCATTGGCTGGTTTCTATGAAGCTATGGAGAAGACCAGTACAGAAAAAATTACCAATGAGATGCTGGCTGGGTTGTCTGAGAACTCCAGCAATAGTGAAAGCTTCGATATTAAGAGTGAGGATGAGAATGCCGAAGATCGGCCATGGAGACCTAGCCACATTGTTTTTGGGAAATCTATCATCAAGCAAGGACAAATTGAATCGATGAAGGGGAAATATTTTCATGATGTGTCTATAGTGAGGGCTGGGGGAGAGGACACCGTTCCGCTACCAGAAAGCAATGAAGTGGTAGTCTTCAGGAGCTTCATGAAAGCTAGGCTTCGTTTCCCGCTCCATAAGATGCTATTTGATGTTTTGAAGACTTTTGAAATATACCTTCATCAAATTACCCCCGAAGCTCTTATTAAAGTGGGGGTTTTTATCTGGGCTATGAGGAGCCAAGGACTAGAACCAGATGCAAGATGCTTTCGCAATATTCATGAGTTGTCTTATGAGACGAAGGCGACTGGAAAGGAACAGTATCACAATAATTTTGGTTGTTACAGCTTCATGCCTCGATCTAAGGCGAATTACCCTATGCCCACGTTTCGAAAGAGGTGGCCAGGCTCTTGGACGTAGGAGTGGTTTTACGTGAAAAATGACCTAAGTCAAAGGGAGGATGTGAAAGGGATTATTCAACGCCCTATATGGTCTTGCTTTAGCATTAGGAGGCCAGCCACTGCACTTGGGAATGATGTGCAAGCATGCTAGGCGGCTTTCAACATAGTGTGCACCTACATTGCCACAAGAGACTTAGTTTAAGAGCATATTTCATACAAAGTATGGCCTCTTATGAGCGAGTGGGAAATGCCGAAGGAGGTCGCCGCTGGCTCCAGCCAGGGTGGCCTGGTTTATCTAAAGTACACTTTTTGGTTCAGGGATCAGTTTGACAAGCCAAATGATGATTGGTTGGATGACGTAGAAGTAACAAGTGATGAGATACTTGGAGCGTATTCGAAGGTTGAAGGCAAAGCTATGACAACCGCCTTCGGTGCTCACGGCAAGAAGAGATTGAATAGGGTGTTTGATGTTATTGGGGTCGTATACCCAGACTACTGCTATCCCACGCGGAAGCAAGGGAGGAAAAGGAAAGCCGCTACCTTGGCATCTACTGGTGTGTCAAGGTCGAAGAAAATCAAAGTTTTGACGCGCCGACCTAGACACATTGAGATGGTCGATGTGCCAAAGCTAAGTGAAAGGGTGGAAACAACCCCCTGGCCATAGAGGCTATTCCTGTTGTGCCTACTAGAATTATTGCAGACCTGGCTAGAAAGCCAGAGCCAGTAGCAGAAAAAGTACTAGAGTAGCCGAAGATGAAAGTAACAATATTGCCGAAGCTGCCAACTACCACAGGCACTCCAAGGAAAAGGAGGATGGCAAGTGTTTTGGAAGCTGTTCTAGAATCTGTGAATACGCCACCTTCTTCTTCTGCCGAAGCCTCTGGGAGTAAAACTAAAGAAGTTCCAAAGATGATTACTGCCAGCACCTCTGCCCATGCCGAAGCAGGGCCTTTGGAATCCGTACCAGAAAATAGTAACAGAAGAGAACCTTCTAGAGAAACCTTCGGCGCTAGCTCCCGAAGCACCTTCCTAGGATGACCTGGACTCGTTCGACATGCTTCGAAAAAGCAACTAACAGAAGAGCAGATTGCCAAGGTGCAACACTATGCCAAGGATCTGAAGTACCCCCAAGGGTCCTTGGTATATGGTGGAAATGATGAAGATGACTTCCTTTACTGTCTACCAGACAGTAAAGAAATACATGTCTGCCGGGAAATAACGGACAACATAGGATATCTGAAGCTTGAACTTGGCCTATCTGCAATGTCGAAAGATCAACTTGTAGGCAATCTTGCTTACAACAGTCTGAAGGTGTGTATACTTTGATTTGTCTATTGTTATGATTTTTCTTGCCGTTGTTACGTGCTCACTCTTCGTTTTTCAGGGCTTAATTCTAAGCAAGGCTTTGAAGGCCCAGAAAGATGCGGAAGATGAGAGCTGTCGAATAGCTCTTGGGAATCTTCGCTCAGAAGTTATCTCATTAAGGAACAAAGCTCTTGAAAAGGATAAAATATTACTCTCCTTGGTAGATAGACTGAAATCTAACGAAGATAAGCTTGCTGCCCAAGCCGAAGCTCACAAAGCTGAAGTACAATAATTAAAGAGGAAGGTTGCTGAAGCAACCGAAAAATTCGAAGTTGAAGTGGTGAAGCATGAGATATGCGAGATCGAAAAATTAAGAGCGCAAAAGAACAACGATGAGCTTCGTGCTGCCAAAGAAAAATGTTACGAAGTATCCTTGGAATGTGCTAAGAGTTTAAAGAACAGCTTCACTAAGGTTGGAGCCTATTCCTCTGAGCAAAGATTTATCCGCGGTGACCCCGATGGAGTTATCTAGTGGATCAGTGGGGAAGCCGAAGCTTTCGAAGAAATTCTTAGTGATCGAGGAGATTTTTGTTCCTTTGCTAGTGCTCGAGGGGGCCATGTCCATCTTGGAGAAGGTTGGTTGCGATCATACTAAGGTTGTAGCTCAGTCAAACTTCGCCTTCTTAGTTGATGATATCAAAAATCCTTTAGTCGAAGCTACTACCCTTGGTGGGAAAATTTACTCTGAGATATGGCTGAAGGGCAGACGAGAAGTCACTAATGAAGCCATCAAAAGGAACGAAAAGGATGCACATGATGCTTCAGAAGAGGCGAAAAGGGCTGAAGAAGCTACCAAGCGGGCTAGGCTTATAGGTATATCTATTGTGTTTTAGCTTCGTAATCTGTTTTAGCTTCAGAACTAACAAACATACTTTGGTGCAGTTGAACTATCTCCCCCTCCGAAGCCATATGATCTAGAGGTCGACCCATCCCTGAAGGAAGTGCTTGAAACTATTAGAATTGCCAATGAAGCTGTTGACGAAGCCGTCAATAAGCTGTTAAATGAAGCTGCCGAGAAGGTCCTGAATGAAGAGTGAAACTTTGTATTT
Source organism: Zea luxurians (assembly GCA_029449295.1). Taxonomy (NCBI): domain Eukaryota; kingdom Viridiplantae; phylum Streptophyta; class Magnoliopsida; order Poales; family Poaceae; genus Zea; species Zea luxurians. The sequence goes on along the minus strand of JAOPSE010000552.1, from coordinate 43,245 downwards.
TGCTAGTTTAATGTCCTTGAACACGATCCTTAGTCTTATAAGAAACACTTGTAAACAATTTGTATGTATATTGATGTAATATATTTCTTTGTGATACATGAAACTTGCGTACATACCATTTTTGAGCCACTGGAGAAAAAACACCTTCCCTTCTTTTCATGCTTCACAAAGAAAAAGATTCCCCTTCTGTCGTTTCAATACTGAATATTTTGCCACGGTTGCTGTATAGTAATACTGCTGAAGATTCCCCTCCTGTCTAAAAATATATCCGCCGAAGGAATACTTTGTGCTACAACACATTCTTTCATGATCCAACAGATATTTTCGAAGGAGCAATTTTCCTTCTTCTCCATAGCTTTTCACTGATGCAAAATGATGTATGTTGCGATGCTATGCGATATGATATGATGGTATGATGCAAATTGATGTTTATGTCGAAGATAAAAACCCATACGAATACACACCTAGACTCTGCATCCCCTTAGGAACGACTTTGGAGTCTCTTCACCTTTTACTTAGGTGGTATTTCAGCTCTGCATTCCCTTAGGAACGACTTTGGAGCTAAGCTCTGCATCCCCTTAGGAACAACTTTGGAGCTTCTTCACCTTTGACTTAGGTGGCATTTAAGCTCTGCATCCCCTTAAGAACGACTTTGTAGCTTCTTCACCTTTTACTTAGGTGGCAACTTAGCTCCGCATTCCCTTAGGAACGACTTTGGAGCTTCTTGATCCGTTCTTGTTACACTCGATGGTGTAACCACATGCTTATTACATCAAGTTGAAGGTTAAACCTTTTTGTATTGTCTTTTTGGGAGAAAATATAAAGGCAAAAAGAGTAAAAATACATTGGATCAAGGCACTCTTTGGCCAAAGCGCTATGCCACCTTTAGTAGATATGCCTCGACTCAGGCACAGTGTTGTTGACTGTGCGAGCTTCGGACTCCTCCCGAAGGTCACACTGTTGCTGAGCCTTCTGGCTGTTGGTTATGAACCAAGGCAGGCGCCAGTGGTGGATTATACACTAATGCACCGGACACAGCTACTATTCACTGTCCTGTGCACCGGACACAGCTACTATTCACTGTCCTGTGCATCGGACAGGTCACTATTCACTGTCCTGTGCACCGAACAGAGTTACTATTCATTGTCCTGTGCACCAGATAGCTACTATTCACTGTCCTGTGCACCAGCCAACAGCACACTAAGTGATTTTTCCTCCGTTGTTTCTCTGTTTGACTTCAACTTTTGGGAGGATTTTCCTGAGACTTAAACAAACACATCTAGAGTGTAATCCAATTGATTTAGTCCTAGAAACTTACATCTTTCTTGTTCTTCTCCTAGCTTTTCTGTTTCTCCTCCAGCAGAGCTCAGAATGGTACTTTCTCTACAGAAAGAGTTAGAGAGCAAACCAAAGCAACAAACTTGTAGTAAGAGGTGTATGCAACATGGTTGAACACTCAAACCTTTCATACTTAACCTTTTTCATCGTTTACCCAATTTGGCATGTTTGAGGTCGATGTTGGACTCTAAACCATTAAGTCAACTTGACTTGATCTAGATTGACATATCTGAGCTTCAACTCCCTTGTTCATTTCTCGAGCTTGATCTTGAGCCTTATGACTTACACCACATAACTGTAGATGTTACCTCATTGGTTGTAAGTCATGTCCTTATGTAGTGATCCTTGATGCACCATAAATCTTAACTCGATCAACCTTGACTTTGCAAGTCTTCTTCTTCACCCCTAGCTTTGGGTTCCTAGTCTCCTTGACCTTCTCCCGTGCACTCAGTACCTCGAAGCTCTTCTTGCCTCCATCTTTGGCTTGATCGGTTGTCTCTGAGTTACGCACACCGAGTCTCACTTAAGCAGTGTTCATTATATATAGATAATTCAGTCTTTGGACCATCACACTTGTTCACTTGTGTTGAACCCTATTAGCTTTGCATTAAGCACCTGTTCAACACTTGCACACTTGTTAGTCCTTTAATTGGGTTGTCATCCAAACACCAAAACCCACAAGAGAGCTCTCAATCTCCCCCTTTTTGGTGATTGATGGCAACACAATTAAAGCTTACACAAGAATAAGATTTAAAGCACAAATTTTGAATTCTAAGTTTATAGAATGCTCCCCCTAAATATGTGCTTACATTAAAATCTTAACTTTGGCCTTATATGCCAAATTGCACATACTTAGGCTAATTCGAGGCATTACTACACCTTAGCACATGTGGGATGCATTGTGTCAATAATTAAACCGTGATGCGTATAACACACAAATGCACAGAATCAGAGTTAAACACCAATTAAATGGATATACCACAAGAATATCAACCTACCACTATTCACCATTAAGATACCAATTTAAAGCACCAGAACCAAATGGATATCTATTACAGGACAAACACAATAGATACCAACTGATTCATATCATCGGAAGCACTAATTATGTATTATCACCATATAATACAACAAGAAGCATATGATCAGTATTATTAAAAAACTAACACATTCTTACCAATTGATTAATATCATCGGAAGCACTAATTATGTATTATCACCATATAATACAACAAGAAGCATATGATCAGTATTATCAACAAAACTAACACATTCTTCCTTAAGATCATAGGACCTCAAGGAAACCCCTTTGAGTCCTTCAGCGCACACAAAAATTAATCTTCACCCTCTTCACACTTAAGATAAGTTTTCCTCTCAGGTCGAGGTAAGCTTTAATGCACAAATTCTCCCCCTTTGACATCAAACACCAAAACCATATTCAAGCAAGAACATAGGATGATGTCAAGGGACAGCAGGGTAAAATGCAACACACTAACATTACTCCCCCCCCTACACATTAAACATATGCAACACAAGCATTGGAGAAAAATTAAGGTGCAAATACGCAAAAAGGTCAATACCTCCTTTTGTACCTTTACCATTGTTATGGTGTACTTTCCATCTAAGTAGGCGGAGTTGCTTTTGTCATCAATTTAAGATTTCCATCTTGAAAGTTTTATCTCTAGGGAGCTCCTTCACACTTGTGCCTGATCCTTTATCCTGACCTTTTCTTGTTGCTAAGACAGCAAACTAAGTTATAGTATTGTGGCATAAGATGAAGCTTCTATTCCAGTGATTACCAAAAGATACCAATTGAAGCACACTACCAAGGCTACCGATTGAAAGATCATCACTGTCATAGCTCCATGATATTTAAAGATAAGCATCTAGGATCACCAACTATTATAGAGCACGAGCAATCTTTAAATATGCAATTACTCACAACTTTAGATACCAATTACTCGATTTGTGGAGGTACCCAGGTCCTAATTGCTCCATTTCTTGCTCATCTTCCCTACCTTGCACATCTAGCATCCTCAGAACTAGAGGGGATCACAACATACCTTGATCTAGGCGTAATATATCAATTGCATCACAAAAAGATACCAATTGAATAGATGACATAATACAACTTATGACTAGTGGAAACAATGCATGCCTCAAGATATATAACATTTTAAAAACAACCTAGGCACGCTTCACACATGATAATCATTGCAACACATATACCAATTGAAAAACGACAAGATCATGCATATAAAGCACAATGTCTAAGCACACCATGATTAAGAAGTATTTTCTTAGGCACACCAAAGGAAACAACATTTTAAAGCATAGAGCACCTAAGCCAAGATACTACTAATTGAAAGGCAAGAACATAGCTATGATCACAATCAACGGAACTTCAAGATATTTAATGAAATTGCATAGTTCCATTCTCCATACCTTTGCCTTTTACCTGAATGCCATGAGATCCATTCTTTTAGGTAGTGTGGAGTGAGAGCACCTATTGTCACCAATTTAGGGCTCCTTTTGCTCATGCACCTCATAGCTCGAGAGGGTGCATTAGAGACACAACATGGATTTCTTGTTTTGGTATACACAGAGTACCAAGACAAAGTAATCATGTGAACATGGACTAAATAAAACTATCATGCTTGCACATAGGTTAATCATTAAAAACCACATAGCATGACTTACAGAAAGATACAGGTTTATCCACATACACTAATAGAGTTAATCATGGTGGATATATCAATTGAAAAGCTACCCATTGAATGATTCAAGAGATATAACCTATAAAGTACACAGTCACGATTGAGCAAGCATGATTATGATCTTGGAAATCATGGATCATTAATTGAAAGATATTCAACACAAGCAATCTCAAAAACATAACTACTCCAAGGATAGGTATAGCACGACAATCCAACTTAAAAGCAATACTGATTAGAAATAATGCACTGAAGATACACGGGTACCGTCCTTTGGAGAGCAAGTTGCAGATTCTCATCAAAGTCCTTTGCTTGATTCACCAATAATGATTAAGGACCTCTACAACTTATTTAACTCAAGATGAACATGGGATTAGTATTGCACAATAATTCAACCTTGGGTCAATAAATAGACAATAAAATTGACAACTTAAGCATAGAGTTTGAATTAACCATCTTAAGCTCTCCCAGGGTCTCCAGTCCATCTCGAGGCACCTCCATGGTCTAGTTGGCATAGTTTGGTACCCATCTCGGGATGGGTCCATAACGTTCATCTAAAAGAGCCTTTGATACCCAAATAGCAATTGTGCTAGTTCTAGGTGATCTCATTACTGATCTAGCACAAGTGTATGATTTGGGTCTCCTAAGCGAATAAGATTGAGATAAATTTACTTGCTTAGGAACCTTACCCTTCTTACATACCTTAGGTAGATGACCATGCTCACCACACATGTAGCAGAAGTGTCGCTCAACCTGACATGACACTTGTTGTTTGTCTTTTTTCTTAGTGAGGGTCATCTTGGAAGGTGCACGTCTTTGATTCTTCATGAGTGGACATGAAGTGATCATATGGTCCTTATCGTTGCATCCAAAACATCTCCTCATTCCTTCATCCTTGTCTTTGTGTGGACAAGACGCAATGAAGTGGCCTAATTCCTTGCACTTGAAGCACCTCCTTTTTCCTCTTCCCTTTTTGCTCTTGGATGACATAGAGAGATGATCAGTGCAAACAACATGACTAATTGAATCTTTACCTTTTTCTTGTTTCATGTTGATTGCTTCACTTATTGCCTTAGGAACTTCTTTCTCGTAGAGTTTGACCCTTGCTACGGTTTCTCCTTCCTCAAGTTTCTTCACCACGCGTTCGTAGATATCTTGAGGAAGTCGAGCATAACGTCTTCTCCTCAATTGTCTTTGTTTCTTGTTCCCAAGCAATTTTCTTTTTGACCCTACAACTTGTTGCTCAATCAAAGATTGGCCTTTCTTGGGGCAGTAGAGGTCAACACATGATGATATTTTAACTAATTGATCACTTATGCAAGAATGTAGTTCACATGAGTTTAAACTAGTAATTACTACCTCATGAGCAATATCGAGCATGATATGGTCATCAACTAATTCATTATGAGAATAACATAGCATATCATATTTTTCACTTAGAGCAAGTTTTTCTAAATTTATCATTTCTACTTGACTCTTAAGCATAGAATTCTCAGTTTTAAGTTGAGCAACAACAGATAATATATCATGATTATTTCTTTGCTCAAATAAAACATATTCATACCGTTGGACCAAATTATCATGAGAGCACTTTAGCTCCTCATGTTCTTTGGTCATCTTCTCTAGGCTGTCATTAGTTTTGATGAGAGTCTCCTCTAGCCTGAGAAGCGTCTCGCCTTGTTCCTTGTTCCTCCTCAACAGCTTAACCAAGAGCACTTTGTCTTCTTTGTTGAGATGGGTGTAGAACTGGCGAATCTCCTCTTTTTCCACATCGCCGGTCTCATTTTCTCTATCATTATTATCACTGGAAGCAATACAGGAAAATGTACCTTGTGGTGATGAAGACTCATCCTCGCTATCATCCTCATATTCCTCCTCATCATCGCTTTTGTCTCCACTATCATAGTGAATAGTAGTTGTGTCCGGTGCATAGGACAGTGAATAGTAACCTGTCCGGTGCACCAACGGCTAGCTATTCCAGAGAAGGAAACTATCAAACAGATCTGTTACTGTTCACTGTCTGGTGCGCCACCGGACAGTCCGGTGCACCCACAACCAGGGAAGGCTAGGAGCTTCCAAATGAAGCTCCAACGGCTCCTAGGCCCTTTGGGGCCATAAAAGGGACCCCTAGGCGCCTCAAACAAGTACACAAGTGTAGCCAACAAGTGCATACATCATTTGGATCAATTCTCTCTCTCTCCCTCTCTTGTGTATCTCTCTAGTTTGTGTAGAGGCGAAGTTATAAGCCTTTAGAGAAAGGGGAAGTGCTGCTGAGAGCTAGAGCAATATCTTGAGCGCATTATTACTCTGCCGGAGTGCTATCGAGAAGATTGTAAGCATCCACGACATCGTTGTAACTGATATCAACATAGTGGAAGGCTCTATCTATCGCACTGACAGATCTGAGCAAACGGAGGAAGGAGTTGAAATAGACTCCAAGCCAAGGTGTGGCTAACTCCAACAAGGACTAGACAAGCATTTCAGGCTTGGCCGAACCTCGGGATAAATCCCTGTGTCTGTGTGCTCTGCTTTGTGCTGTGTGCCGTTTATCTGTCTTATTTGTTGTTTATACTTGCACTTCAATATTTATATGTGGTATAAGCTGTCTTCGAAGTGCAGGGTATTTTAAGACAGGAACTTCAATCCCGCTGCAACCTACTCGAAGGGTCTTTCATTCCACTGTGATCCAGCCTTTGAGTAGAGTAAGAATTTCCAGTTATAAAGTGATAATTATTATTCGCCTATTCACCCCCCTCTAGGCAACATCCAGATCCTATTCCCAGGCATAGGGAACTTTCACAAGTTATAGCACCTTCGGCCATGAAGCTGGTGCTCCCAATCACAGGCGGTTCAAGCTCAGAGCCAATTAACAACAAGCAGAAGAAGGAAGCACAGAGGAGAGTACAGCATGTTGGGGTACAGGGACCCTTCATCAAATCCAAGTGGTCTCACATCCCAATCACCTTCTCCTAGGGACGCTCAATGCCTTCGAAGCCATACTTCATCCAGCATATTTATGTATGAAGATACCTTCAGAACAAGGGCCCATTGCTATCCATGGAAGTCAAGAAGCTGCTAGAAGGGCTGAAGGAAGTTGAACAGACTCAAAGGCGATCCATAACATAGATGAAGCCGAAGCTTGTCAACAGTATAAGCATAACAGAGAGAAGGCTGCTATTATGTGAAGATATAGCAGATCAAAGGGTGCTGCTGGGATCTCAGTTATCTGATGAGCAAGAAAAGACTCTACTAAGATTTTTGTCCAACAATAAAGATGTCTTCGCTTGGACAGCCAATGATCTTTGTGGTGTCAATAGAGATGTTATTGAACATTCACTTAATGTAGATCCATCTTTTAGGCCAAAGAAGCAAAGGCTTCGGAAAATGTCTGACGATAAAGCTGAAGGTGCTTGGAATGAGGTAAAGAGAATTCTCAGTGCTGGTGTTATCAGAGAAGTAACATATCCAGAATGGCTAGCCAACACTGTTATGGTGAAGAAAGCTAATGGAAAATGGAGAATGTGTATTGATTTCACAGATCTCAACAAGGCATGTCCAAAGAACGAGTTCCCATTACCAAGAATAGACTCCCTTGTGGATGCAGCAGCTTTTTCGGAGCTCATAAGTCTATTGGACTGCTACTCAGGCTATCATCAGATATGGATGAAGAAAGAAGATGAGCCAAAGACCAGCTTCATAACTCCTAGTGGCACCTATTGCTACCTTCGGATGCCTAAGGGGCTTAAAAATGCTGGAGGAAGTTTCAGCAGAATGACAGCCAAGGTCCTTCACTCTCAAATAGGCAGGAACATGCTAACTTATGTTGATGACATCATAGTAAAAAGCATGAAGCAAGAAAATCATATTGCTAACTTGCAAGAGACGCTTGCCAATTTCAGGCAAGCTGGCCTTAAGTTAAATCCAGAAAAGTGTGTTTTTGGAGTGAAGAAGGGCAAGTTCCTTGGCTGTCTAGTATCAACGAAGGGAATTGAAGCCAACCCAAACAAAATCGAAGCTATCCTTCGGATGGAGCCGCTAAATTCAAAAAAGGGGGCTCAACGATTGGCAGGAAGGCTGGCATCATTGAATAGATTCATATCAAGATCAGCAGAGAGGAACCTGCCATTCTTTGAAATTCTAAAGTCAGCCGAAGTTTTTCAGTGGGGTCCAGCTCAACAAAAGGCTTTTGAAGAGTTAAAGCAGTACCTGATAGATCTAACAACTCTAACTCCACCTTTGCCAGAGGCTCCGTTACTCCTGTATGTAGTAGCTTCTCACTCTGTTGTCAGTGCAGCGCTTGTACAGGAGAAGCAAGATGGTCAAGTCAAAAGGCAAGCCCCGGTATACTTTGTCTCCGAAGTTCTAAGTTTATAAAAGAAAAACTATACAGAATTGGAGAAGGTGTTGTATGCTGTGTTAATGGCCTCTAGGAAGCTTCGGCATTATTTCTAAGCATATCACATAATTGTTCCTTCATCGCAGCCTTTCAAGGATATAATGAGAAACAGACAAGCTATTGGAAGGATTGGAAAATGGGATGTGGAGCTCAATGAATTCACTATTGACTACATACATAGATCCTCAATTCAGTCTCAGGTGTTAGCAGACTTCATTGCTGATTAGACGCCAGGGGCTCAGGAAGAAGAAATAAGTAAAGACGCCGAAGCCTAGACAGTATTCTGTGACGGTTCTTAGGGAACCTTCGGCGCAGGAGCGGCTGCTGTTCTAGTAGCGGCCTCTAAAGTCAGAACATGCTACACAGCAAGGCTTGACTTCAGTTGTATGAATAATATTGCTAAATATGAAGCTCTTCTGTTGGGGCTTCAGAAGTTAAAGGCAATGGTAATAAGAAGGGCAATCCTTAAAACTGACTCTCAAGTCATTTCAGGTCATGTAGACAAAAGTAGCAAGGCAAGAGATCCGAAGCTTGAAAAATATCTGGATATAGCTCGAAGGCTAGAGGCTTCTTTCGAAGGATTTTCTATCAAGAATATTCCAAGAGGAGAAAATGAGCATGCAGACCTATTAGCCAAGTCAGCGGCACAAGAGGCTCCCTCTACCTTCGGATGTATTTTTTGAGACAATAAAAGCACCTTCGGTTGACTTATGGAGAGAGCAGTACTCACAATATCTCATGTACATAGTGAAGATTGGAGGACTGAAATTATATCTTTCCTCCAAGGTAATTGTCTTTCGGATGATGAAGCTTATAATAAGAGGATGGAAGCAAGAACAAGACCATATGTGATAATAGAAGGGGAATTATATAAGCATGGAGTCTGTTCTCCACTCCTCAAGTGTTTATCTAGAACCGAAGGTATAGAGTTAATGAAGGAGATACATGCAGGTTTATGTGGCTCTCATATTAGGTCTAGGCCTTTGCTGGGAAAGGTTTTTAGACAAGGATTTTATTGGCTGAAGGTAGCTTCGGATGCAGCAGAATTGGTTCAGAAGTGCGAAAATTGTCAAAAATGTGCAAGAGACCAGAAGCAACTTCATCTCTCACCCAGCTAATACAGCCTACTTGGCCATTGTAAAGATGGGGCCTGAATTTGTTAGGTCCACTTTCACCAACACAAGGTAACTTGAAATATGTTGTGGTGGCAGAAGAATATTTCTCGAAATGGATTGAAGCAAAGCCCCTGGCTACAATAATTTCGGCCACAGTCCAAAAAATTTTCTGGCAGAATATTGTTTGCCGCTTCGGCGTGCCGAAGGCAATAACTGTGGACAATGGAACACAGTTTGATGCTGAAACATTCAAAGATTTCTGTGATCGAATTGGAACGAAGATTCATTTTGCATCAGTAAGGCACCCAGAACCAAATGGGCTGGTGTTGGGGACTTGTTCTCAACTGCTATGAATTAAGAACAAGGCAACATAGAATGTTAAATGTTAATGTTCTTCGTCCAATGAAATATTATTCCCATGAGGATAATGAGCCTTGGACGAAGGTTGATGTCAATACAATTACGAAGGTTAAATCTTCGTAATTGAATTTCAACAAATTGTATAAGATAGCATAAAAATATAGAATATCAAAGGTAAATGAATCATAAACGAACCATATTATATCCATTCAATATATTTAAGTGTTGAATACAATTATACCTCTGCCTTGACAAAGATTGATTCTCAAATGATGCGACTGCAAATACAGGAAAAATCTCTCTCTCTCTCTCTCTGTCCCCAGTAAGGGAGTACTGTTCACTATTTGTAGGCACGGGACATAGCCTGTGAGGAATTACAATTATGTCCCTCATAAAGGATTACAACAGCGACCCAAACATTTATGGACTGAAAGGTCATTCTACTTTTAAGTCGGTTTGTAATTCCGAAGCTTCATGAAGAGGAACCTTTGGTCATCTCCGTTTGAACTTGGAAAGCACAATTGAACACATCGACAAAATACTGCTAGACATGGCCACAGAAGAAGCTACTGCTGCCGCCGAAGAGGCCATGGCCGCAGTGTCTGGGAAAGAAAAGGAAATTGCTAACGAAGCTTCAGAGGACGAAGCCTTCATGTTCCAAAATTTGGTTGGAGAAGAATTGTCAAAAACCGAAATAGAAGAGCTTAAAGAGTATGCCAAATCCTGCGGATATAAACCAGGAGCACTCCTCTTCGGGGGTATTGACGATGAAAAATTAGACTGCATCCGGGATCAAACTGGAGCTAAGGTCATCGGTACTCTATCAAAGAGTATCGGTTTTCCGAAGCTGGAAATGGACATTAGCCGCTACCGACGACAACATATTGTTGGTAGTTTATTTTATTCCAATTTCAAGGTGAACTACTATTCCCTTGACTTTTATTGTTTTCAATAATGTAGACCTGTCTTAACGAAGGTTGTTTACGTGCAGAGTATGCTGCTGAGCAAGGCTTTGAAAATGCAGCAAGATCTGGAAGACAAAAAGCACGAGGTTATAATTGAAAATTTAGAGAGCAAAATAAAAGAGCAATTAGCTACTATTGAAAAGAAGAACTTTGAGCTTCAGGCAACTGAAGGCTTATTGGCAGAAGCCGAAGCTAAAATAACGGAATTGAATACGAAGCTTCTCTGCCAATCTGAACAGTTTGAACAAGAAAAACAAGAACTAAATGCGAAACTTGAAGCCGAAGTCCAAGAAAATTCAGTTTTGAAAAAATTATTGGCAAGCCTTCAAGATAAATGTTTGGAATTTAGCAACAAATGTATTCAACGATTGAGAAAAATCTTCCACTCAGTTGGAGCTAGCAGTGAGAAATTCACCCCGTCAGCTGAAGATTTACCAAAGACCTTCGAACATATTGAAGGTGAAATTGATGAGCTTGACGAAGTTATAGCCGGGCACGGTGACTTCTGTGCCTGGGTAGCTTCTTGGGGCACTGATGCTGCTTTCCTAAAAGCTGGCTGTGATCATGGAAAAATTGTCAATAGGCCCAATTTCACTCTATCACCAACAATTTTAGATGATATTCCTGACCTCGCCTGAAGCATTTCTAACAGATTTGTAAAGATGATATGGACAAAAGGCGGGCGAGAAAAGGCTGGAGATGAAGCTCGAAGTCATCTTGAACCAGTAAGAAATCATACCTTGTGCTTACCTCTTCCTTCAAGCTCGATTTTGACTTACAACAACTTAATTCATGTAGGATGACGAAGCCGAAGTCGATGATTAAAAAGAGTGACGCCGAAGCTAAAATCCCTCGAAGATTAAGTAGGAGTAGACTGTAGATAGACTCAGGAAACTTTTGAGATAACTTGTGTAAATGTAACTAAACTTGTCTTTAATGAGTTCTGTTCATACCTTGTATTATGCTCTTACCCTTCTATTAATGTATGTGAAGTGCTTTGTTGTGGACGAAATTATCTTTTTTTTGAGCCGAAGGCGAAAAAACACCTTCCCTTCTTTTCGTACACAGCGAAGCATAGAAAACAACATTTCCCTTTCTTCCGAAGCTCTCCTTTTTGTACGCGAAGAAGCTCTTCTCTTATGCCGAAGCAACCACTTATGCCATGATGATGATTATCCTACATATGGCTGGATGAATGTTTATGAATGCAAATGCTATGATGTAATGTGATGTGCGAATGAATGTCCAAACACATATCCGAAGCCATACCCTCAGCCATTATTTCCTTAGAAACAATCACACATCAGCTCTGCATTCCCTTAGGAACGACTTTGGAGCTTCTTCGCCTTTTACTTTCGGCGTAATCAGCGTTGACTTTTCGCTGTAAGCTCTGCATTCCCTTAAGAACGACTTTGGAGCTTCTTCGCCTTTTACTTTCGGCAGAATCAGCATTGACTTTTCGCTGTAAGCTCTGCATTCCCTTAGGAACGACTTTGGAGCTTCTTCGCTTTTTACTTTTCGGCACTCAATGGTGCGTTCTCAGCTTTTACATTTACATTCCTTGGGGGATTTTGCTCTTATAGAACTAAAAAAGGAAATTACATATGATGGCCCCATTAAAAACCTTTCTCCCCCTTTAGAAAGGAAAAGGGTGCCATGAAAAAGAAAAAACATAAAAAGTTACATCAAGTTACACATAATATCGCCGAAGCTCATCCGTATTCCAAGATCTAGGAATGTCGTTGCCGTCCATATCCTTCAATCTGTATGAACCGGGTCTTGACGAAGATGCTACTAAGAAAGGTCCCTCCCATTTCAACTGCAACTTGCCCACTGTATCTGGGTTAGCGACTCTCCGAAGCACCAAATGTCCTGGCTCAATATTCTTCAGCCGAACCTTTCTATCACGCCACTTGATTGTTTCGGCTTGATATTTATTGATGTTCTCCACGGCTTGAAGTCTGATCCCTTCTATAGCATCTTTTTCAACAGAATGATCAGCTTCAGGATCTGACTCTGCCGAAGCTACTACTCTTATTGATCCAGTTTTAGCTTCCTCCGGAGTTATTGCTTCGTCACCAAACAATAATTTGAATGGGGTAAAGCCTGTTGACCTTGATGTTGTCGTGTTGTGGCTCCATACTACTTTGATTAATTGATCTGGCCACTTTCCCCTGGGTTGGTTGAAAATTAACTTCATTATTCCTGTCATTATGATGCCATTGGCTCTTTCAACGAGTCCATTTGACTCCGGATGCCTGACTGATGCAAAATGGATCTTCGTGCCGATTTGATCACAGAATTCTCTGAAAGCTTCGGAGTCGAACTGTGTTCCATTATCTACAGTGATGGCCTTTGGTACTCCGAAACGACAAACAATATTCTGCCAGAAAAACTTTTGAATGGTGGCCGAAGTTATTGTGGCTAAAGGCTTTGCCTCAATCCATTTAGAAAAATATTCCACAGCCACTACAACATATCTTAAGTTTCCTTGGGCCGGTGGTAACGTACCTAACAAGTCAAGACCCCACCTTTGCAATGGCCAGATGGGTTGTATCAGCTGAGATAGAGACGAAGGTTGTTTTTGATCTCTTGCACATTTCTGACAACCTTCGCACTTTTGAACTAATTCCGCTGCATCCGAAGCTGCCTTCGGCCAATAAAACCCTTGATGAAAAACTTTTCCAAGTAACGGCCTAGATCCAATGTGAGATCCACACAAGCCTGCATGTATTTCTTTCATCAACTCTATGCCTTCGGCTCTGGATAAACACTTGAGTAGTGGAGCACAAACTCCATGCTTGTACAACTCCCCTTCTATCATGACATATGGACGAGCTCTTGCCTCTATCCTCCTGTTATAAGTTTCGTCATCTGAAAGGAAATTACCCTGAAGGTAAGAGATGATCTCAGTTCTCCAGTCTTCACTATAAACAGGAGATATATTGAGGACTGCTCTTTCAAGAAGTTCCACTGAAGGTGCTTTTATTGTTTCGAAGAACACATCCGAAGGTAAGGGCAGCCCCTGTGCTGCTGACTTAGCTAGCAAATCAGCATACTCATTTTGTCCTCGAGGGATATTTTTGACAGAAAATCCTTCGAAGGAAGCTTCGATTCTTCGGACCGTGTCTAGATATTTTTCAAGCTTCGGATCTTTAGCCTTGCAACTTTTGTCGATATGACCCGAAACAACCTGGGAATCAGTTTTAAGGATGGCCCTTCTGATTCCCATTGCTTTTAATTTCCGAAGGCCCAAAAGCAGGGCTTCGTACTCAGTAATATTGTTTGTACAGCTAAAATCGAGTCTTGCCGCATAACAAGTTTTAACTTTGGATGGTGAGACCAACACAGCGGCTGCTCCTGCTCCGAAGGTACCCCAAGACCCATCGCAAAACACTGTCCACACTTCGGCATCTTTATTTGTTTCTTCATCCTGAGCCCCTGGCGTCCAATCGGCAATGAAATCTGCCAACGCTTGAGACTGGATCGAGGATCTATGCACATAATCAATGCAAAATTCATTGAGCTCTGCAGCCCATTTCCAATCCGTCCAGTAGCTTCTCTATTTCTCATAATATCCTTCAACGACTGCGAAGAAGGAACAACAATATTGTATGCTTGAAAATAATGCCGAAGCTTCCTGGATGCCATCAAAACAGCATATAATACCTTCTCCAATTCTGTATAGTTTTTCTTTGATACACTAAGAACTTCAGATACAAAATACACTGGAACCTGCTTCTTGACCTGGCCATCAAGCTTCTCCTGGACAAGTGCTGCACTTACCGCTGAGTGCGAAGCTGCCACGTATAACAACAAAGGAGCCCCTGGCGTTGGTGGAGTTAATGTTGTTAAATCTATCAAATATTGCTTCAGTTCTTCAAAGGCTTTTTGTTGGCTTGGTCCCCATTGAAAGACTTCGGCTGATTTCAGCACTTCGAAGAATGGTAAATTTTTTTCTGCTGATCTGGATATGAATCTATTGAGAGATGCCAGCCTCCCTGTCAATCTTTGGGCCCCCTTTTTTGTAGTTGGTGGCTCCATTCGAAGTATAGCTTCAATTTTACTTGGATTAGCTTCAATTCCCTTTGTTGAAACCAAGCATCCAAGAAATTTCCCCTTCTTTACTCCGAAGACACATTTTTCTGGATTCAACTTTAGGCCAGCTTGTCTGAAACTGGCGAAGGTCTCCTGCAAATCAGCAATATGATTTTCCTGTTTCGTGCTTTTTACAATGATGTCATCAACATAAGTTAGCACATTTCTGCCTATCTGGGACTGGAGAACCTTCGCAGTCATTCTGCTGAAACTTCCTCCAGCGTTCTTGAGCCCCTCAGGCATCCGAAGGTAACAATATGTTCCACTAGGGGTTATGAAACTGGTCTTCGGCTCATCCTCCTTCTTCATCCAAATTTGATGATAGCCTGAATAACAATTGAGAAGACTCATAAGCTCTGACGAAGCTGCTGCATCAACTAAGGAGTCTATCCTTGGCAATGGGAATTCGTCCTTCGGACAGGCCTTGTTGAGATCCGTAAAATCGATACACATCCGCCATTTGCCATTGGCCTTTTTTACCATAACAGTGTTAGCTAGCCATTCTGGGTACTTTACTTCTCTGATAACTCCTGCACTGAGGAGCCTTTTGACTTCATTCCGAGCACCTTCGGCCTTGTCATCAGACATTTTCCGAAGCCTCTGCTTTCTGGGTCTGAAGGATGGGTCAACATTGAGCGAGTGTTCAATAACATCCCTGTTAACTCCGCAAAGATCATTGGCTGACCATGCAAAAACATCTTTGTTGTTGAACAAAAACCTTATCAAGGTTTTCTCCTGTTCTTCGGATAATTGGGAGCCCAACAACACCTTCTGCTCTGCTATGTCCTCACATAAGAGCATGGGCTTCGGCTGATCTGTTGAAGCTGCTTTCTCCCTTCTGAATTTGTACTGTTCACAAGCTTCAGCTCCATCTATGTTATGGATTGCTTTTGAGTCAGTCCAGTTTCCCTCGGCCCTTCTGGCAGCTTCTTGACTTCCATGAATAGCAATGGGTCCTTGATCCGAAGGTATCTTCATGCAAAGATAGGCAGGATGAAGAATTGCTTCGAAAGCATTGAGGGTGCCACGACCAATGATTGCATTGTAAGGGTATTCCATGTCAACAATGTCAAACACAACTTGCTCAGTTCTGGTGTTGTTGATGAATCCGAAGGTCACTGGCATGGTGATCTTGCCCAGTGCAACAATCTGTCTTCCTCCAAAGCCACAGAGAGGGTGTGTAGCATCATGAATCTTATCTTCTGGCTCTTGCATTTGTCTGAAGGCCTTAGCAAATATGATATCAGCTGCACTGCCTGTATCAACCAAGACATTGTGGACGAGAAACCCTTTGATAACGCAAGAAATAACCATAGCATCGTTATGAGGAAAATCCTTGAGCTGAAGGTCCTCCTGGGAGAAGGTGATTGGAATGTGGGACCACCTTGACTTGATGAAGGGTCCCTACACTCCAACATGTTGTACCCTTCTCTGCGCCTCTTTCTTCTGTTTTTTGTTGGCTGGTTCTGAGCACGAACCACCTGTTATCGGGAGCACCAGCTTCGGGGCCGAAGCAGCTCCAGCTTGATCGTTGAACGAAGCCATCAGCTCAAAAAAGTGGAAGTGAGTTCACCGGAGGTGGGCGCCAATGTTGGGGACTTGTTCTCAACTGCTATGAATTAAGAACAAGGCAACATAGAATGTTAAATGTTAATGTTCTTCGTCCAATGAAACATTATTCCCTTGAGGATAATGAGCCTTGGACGAAGGTTGATGTCAATACAATTACGAAGGTTAAATCTTCGTAATTGAATTTCAACAAATTGTATAAGATAGCATAAAAATATAGAATATCAAAGGTAAATGAATCATAAACGAACCATATTATATCCATTCAATATATTTAAGTGTTGAATACAATTATACCTCTGCCTTGACAAAGATTGATTCTCAAATGACGCGACTGCAAATACCGGAAAAATCTCTCTCTCTCTCTCTCTGTCCCCAGTAAGGGAGTACTGTTCACTATTTATAGGCACGGGACATAGCCTGTGAGGAATTACAATTATGTCCCTCATAAAGGATTACAACAGCGACCCAAACATTTATGGACTGAAAGGTCATTCTACTTTTAAGTCGGTTTGTAATTCCAAAGCTTCATGAAGAGGAACCTTCGGTCATCTCCTGCGGACAGCTTCAGCCGAAGCTGCTTCTTCCAACAAGACCTTCGGCGCGACGAAGCATGGCCCCAACAGCTGGTAGAAAGAGCAAATGGCATTATAATGATAGTAATAATGAAGCTAATCTTCAACTAGCCCAGAGGAAAGTGGCCAGATGAATTGACTAAAGTGGTGTGGAGCCACAACACAACTATTTCAAGGTCAACAGGATTTACACCCTTCAAGCTCCTATTCGGTGACGAAGCAATAACACCAGAGGAAGCAAAGGTAGGGTCAATAAGAACAACAGCTTCGGCAAAAGACGAAGCTAATTATCAAGTAATGAAAGATACTATAGAAGGGACCAGACTTCAAGCCATAGAACACATCAATAAATATCAGGCTGAAACGATAAGGTGGCGGGATAGAAAAGTTCGATTGAAGAACATTAAACTAGGGCATCTCGTACTTCGGAGAGTGGCCAATCCTGATACAGTGGGAAAATTACAATTGAAGTGGGAAGGTCCTTTCCTAATAGTATCTTCGTCAAGACCCGGTTCTTATAGATTGAAGGATATGGACGGCAACGACATACCCAGATCTTGGAATGCGGGTGAACTTCGACGATACTACGTGTAATTTGATGTAATCTTTTTTCATTTTTTCTATGGCACCCTTTTCCTTTCAAGAGGGGAGAAAAGTTTTTAATGGGGCCATGGCTTGTAATTTTTCATTCTTATTTAGCCCTACGAGGGCCAAATCCCCCAAAGATGTAATATGTAAAATCTAAGACTGCACCATCGAGTACAAAGAAGAAAACAAGGAGAAGCTCAAAAGTCGTTCCTAAGGGAATGCAGAGCCAAAAGAATGACGAAGCTACAAAAAGTCGTTCCTAAGGGAGCACGGCGTAAGTTTTCTGCTCAAAAGTCGTTCCTAAGGGAATACAGAGCCAAAAGAATGACGAAGCTACAAAAAGTCATTCCTAAGGGAGCGCAACGTAAGTTTTCTGCTCAAAAGTTGTTCCAAAGGGAATGCAGAGCCAAATACCACCGAAATATAAGGCGAAGAAGTTCAAAAGTCGTTCCCAAGGGGATGCAGAACTTATGCCACCGAAATAGAAGGTGAATAAGCTCAAAAGTCGTTCCTAAGGGGATGCAGAGCTTAAAGACTCAAAAGTCGTTCCTAAGGGGATGCAGGGTCTGGGTTTGGCTTCGTGTGTGTGTCCAGGACATTCATTTACACATTACATTACATCATTCATTGCATTCATACACATTCATTTAGACATTTGTAGGATCATCATCGTCATAACATAAAGCACAAACAGAAATACTTCAGTTCTGACAAAAATGCTTCGATGAGAACGAAGAAGCAAGGATATGCTTCATTGTGTACGAAAAGAAGGGAAGGTGTTTTTTCGCCTTCGGCTCAAAGGGAGAAAGTTTCATCCACAGCAAAGCAATTTATACATGGATGGAAAGGTAAAAATATATTACAAGGTATGGGTAAGTATACAAAAAATGGTTCAACTCTCAATTACAACTTCTTTTACAAATATAACGCAAAGTGTTTCTAAGCCCTATACAGGAAAATCTAAGGAGTAGCTTTGGCAGTCTTTCGTATATGCTTCGGGCCATTAATCTTTGGCATCATCATCCTACACATAACAAAAGTTGTATAAGGTACAAAGTAATTACAAGAAAAGGTAAACAACAGGCATAAGTTTCATACCGGCTTCAGCAAGCTTCGTGCCTCGTCACCAGCCAATTCCCAACCACCCTTCGCCCAAATTTGTGTTATAAATCTGCTCCCTATGCTTCGGGCTTCGCCGGGAATATCAATCAAATCTGTTGAAGATAGGCTGAATGTTGGTCTATTCACAACCTTTGCGTGTGTATAGCCGGCCTTCAGAAATGCTGCAGCTGTACCACGAGAAGCTAGCAGGGCACAAAAGTCACCATGCCCCGCTATTACTTCATCAAGCGCTTTGACTTCGCCTTCGATATGTTCAAAGGTGCTTGATATATTTTCGGCCGAAGGGGTAAACTTTTCAGCGCTGGCTCCAACTGAGTTAAAAACCTTTTTCAGTCGCTCTACGCAGCGGCTGCCAAAACCTAAACACAAGTCCCAAAGCTCTTTCAAAGATTTCCGCAGTTTCGTGTTTTCAACAGTTTCAGCTTTGTACTTTGTCTGCAAGTTCTTCTTCTCTTGTTCGAAGCTTTCTAATTTTTGGAGAAGCTCCCCGTTTAATCAAGTATTTTCGGCTTGGGCTTCTGCAAGGGAACCCTCCATTGCCTGGAGTAGGAAATCTTTTTTCTCAAGAGAGGCTTCGTACTCTTTGATTTTGTTTTCTAAACCCTCGATTATGATTTCATTCTTTTTATCCTCGAGGTCTTGTTGCATTTGCAGCGCCTTGCTTAGCAGCATGCTCTGTAAAAATAAACCTTCGTCAGCAAATTTGCTCCATTAAAAATAAAAAAGTAAAATTTTGCTTCATCATAAAAAAAAATTTTACCTTGAAGTTGGAATAAAACAAACTGTCGACGATATGATGTCGTCGGTAGCTGCTAATATTAGCTTTGAGCTTCAGAAAACTGACACTCTTCGGTAGAGTGACGATCACCTTTGCCCCGGTACGGTCATGAACACATCCCAAGGCTTCTTCATCAATTCCACCAAAGAGCATGGCTCTTGGCTGGTAGCCACAGGAAATGCCATATTCCTGCAGCTCCTTCTTCTCGGCCTCAGATAGTTCTTGTCCGACCAGGTTCCAAAGGTCGAAACTTTTCTCCTCCGAAGCAGCATCGGCAATCTTTTTCCCTTTATCAGGCTCTAGGGCCATGACCTCTTCTGCGACTGTAGTTGTTTCCTCTGTAGGCATACCCAATACCAATCTATCAATTTCAGATAATGTGCCCTCCAAGTTGGCAACTTCGGTGGCAGCTGCAGCTTCGGTAGTTATATTTGCTTCGGCAGCGGCCTCGGCACTTGCAGTAGGTGCTACTTTAGATGCCGAGGCCGATGGCAGCGTCCGTTCAATGCCTTCCATTACGGTACCAATCCTTCGCTTTTTTGCCCATCAACCTTTTTGTAGCCAAAGGTTCCTCTTTCTTCTGTAAAAGCTTCGTTAGTTCCGGTCCCAGTGGACTTAGCAGCTTGATAGGAAGAGATTCAGTCATTACCTTTAAAATTTCAACCACTTCGGCAGCAGGAGGTGTCGAGGGAGTCTCCTCATCCACCTCAGTCACCTTCGGCTCTAGAGTTGCAGCTTTTCTTTCCCTTAAAGCCGCCACTTTCAGTTCGAGGCTGGATTTGTTCTTCTTTAAAATTTTCTCATCTTCCTTTACCATTATGGTAGCTTGTCTATTCAGAATACTAACAACCCTTTTCCTTTTTGTCCCTTCGGCACCCTTGTTGAGTTGCTCATAATCAGGGTATTCAAATTTTAGAGCATCCATTACCCGGTTTAACCTTCGTTTTGGCTGGGTGCCGAAGGCTACTGTCATTAGCTGGTCTTCTTTTTTGGTATAATTTCCCAAAATTTCATTACAAATAGTTTCAATCATTTCCAGCCACTCCTGGCATGGCTGCTTGAATTGTTTTTCAAATTTGAAGCGATAGGGTAATTGAACAAGTTCATATTTCTTCTTTGTTCCCTTCATCTTCGGCATCATCCAACCACTTGATGTTGGATATGTTCGGTTGGCTAGGTATTCTTGCACCAAGTCCCTGGTGCTAATTTGTTCAGCTACCACCCTAAATTCAACTTCGGCCAGCTGGCATGCTGACCCTAGCTGCATGTTGCATAGGGGCCTGGTCATTCTGAAGTTGAGGGATAACAGAAACATGGCTATCGTCATCAGTTTCCCCCTCTTCTTCTCATCGGCCTTGATATAAAACCATTCGTCTTTCTAGCCGATTGGCTATTTGGTGCGATAACTGAGGACCGGAGCCTTCGTATCCTTGCGATACGCAAAATTGTAGCAGCCAAAATTTTCGTGTAGGCCGTCTGCCCTAGCCTTCGTCTGGTAATGCAATTCATGCACTCGGCAAAATGCTTCGGCATCTAGACTCATCCCTTGGCTTCGGAGGGCCCAAATGAAGACGCTGAGTCTGACAATGGCATTAGGGGTCAACTGATGAAGATATATCTCGAAATTTTTCAAAACTTCCCCTATCATCTCATTCAGAGGAAGTCATAGTCCTGCTCTGAAAAAAACTCTAGAAAGCTATTACTTCATCATCCTTCGGCACTAGGGTGGTTTCTTCTCCGACAAATCGGACAAGTTTCTTTTCAGCCTCCTCGAATAGCCTAGCTTCACCATCATGGGCATGTCAGCTTCGGATACAGTAGATTTCGCAAAATCTAGATGGCTAGGTTTTGTTGGGATCAGAATACTATAATCTTCTTCATCCTCTTCAACATCTTCTTCTTCGGCAAAGGTTTGTTCAGCTTCGGTGGCAGAAGTACCTTCGCCCGCCACAACTAGACCTGATTGTTTCATAACTTCAGAAATCGGTGCTGTCTCTATAACCTCAGCCTCTTGTCCCTCACGAGTCACCCTTGCAGTTGAGCGCACTCTGGCCATTTTTGCTAGATTTTCCACTGTTTGACAAAGCTAACGTATTTTTTGCAGTTTGACGAAGTCAGTCTGTTTGACGAAGCCAATCCTTTTGACGAAGCTAATTTCATATGACAAAGCGCTCGCTTGAGAGAGCAATGAAAAAGCTTCGGCTGTGGTTAAATTTTTTAACAGCACAACAGTGTGATGGCAATGAATGCTGTGGTAACTCCTCACCAACTTGTCTGTTTATATAGTGCTGCAGGTCAGAAGGTGAACCGCCAGACCGCCTCTACACGCTGAGCGGTGGACCACCTGGCGCTCGGAAGGCGAACCCTCAAATCGCCTGTATTCGCTGAACGGTTGACCACCTGACGACTGGAGTATTTTAATCGTTTCTTGGCAACGAGCTCAGGGAAGGTGTTTTTTGGACCTTCGGCATTCCGAAGCCTTCGTGTCTTTCGTGGATCGAGCTTGTTACGAAAAAACGATCTAGCGGCGTGAAGGGGCTACTGTTGGGGGCCTTCTTCCCCGCCGAAGGTCCTCTGAGCAAAAACACCTTCGGCAAGACGATATGTCGAAGCTATCATCAATGAAGCTTCGGCACAATGATGTGCTTGAGACGAAGGACAGCACCGACTTAAAGAGGAAAAGACCATCTAGTCCCTAATATTTTGTATCATGAGTATGATTAGGTGTCAAGGACACAAATGTAATTTTGTCCGGGCCATGTCCCGTGCTTATAAATAGGTGAACAGTACCCCCGTACTGTTCACACTGGCTTGTAATCACTAGCACATCACTCTCGGATTTTCACCTTCTGTCAGGTCGAAGGTATAAATGTGATTCAATTTCATTGATATCTGTTTGTGATTATAAAAATGTGAATAAGATTTAACATGATTATCCATGTTTTCTTCTATGTTTCATATGCCTATGATTTCATTATAATGTTGAAATGATGAAGGTATGCCCTTCATAACCTTCATCCGAAGATCATTATCCTAAAGGAGATAATGCTTCGTAGGACGAAGGTCTTTAATTATTAACATTTGTGTTGCCTTGTTCTTAATTCATAGCATTTGAGAACAAGTGACCAACACCTGGTCATCTCAGAGTATCTGTAGGCTTCTTCCATTCTCTGCTGAAAGTCATTGTCGACTCTGATGTACTCGTCCATTTTCTAGAGAAGCTTCTCCAAGGTTTGTGGTAGCTTCCTTACAAAATATTGTGCTGTTGGTCCTGGTATGAGCCCCTTGATCATGGCTTCAATGACAATCTCATTGTGCACTGTAGGCGCCTGAGTTCTCAGTCGCAAGAACCTTCAGACGTATGCCTGCAAGTACTCCTCATGGTCCTGCGTACACTGGAACAGAGCTTGGGCAGTGACTGGCTTCGTCTGAAAGCCTTAGAAACTGGTAACTAGCATATCCTTTAGCTTCTGCCACGAAGTAATTGTTCCTAGCCGAAGAGAAGAATACCATGTTTGGGCCACACTTATGACTGCCATGATGAAGGACTTCGCCATGACAGCAGTGCTGCCCCATATGAGGATATGGTTGCTTCGTAACTCATCAGGAACTGCTTTGGATCTGAGTGCCCATCATACATAGTGAGCTAAGGTGGCTTGTAAGATGGTGGCCACGGGGTAGCCTGCAACTCTGCTGCTAAAGGAGAAGCATCATCAAAAGCAAAGTTACCATGACAAAAGTCATCGTACCAGTCATCATCATTGATTGGGCTTTCCTGACGAAGCTCCCTGTGTTGGGGCCTTCGGTCTTGGTCATCCTAAGTGAGGTGACGTATTTCTTCGGTAGCTTCATTGATCTTCCTCTGAAGGTTGGCTAGCCGAATCATCTTTTCTCTCTTTCTTTGCACTTGCTGGTGAATAGCCTCCAAGTCCCAGATCTCTTGGTCCAACTCCTCCTCCTGAGGTGTTGGGCTGGTAGCCTTTTTCTTCTGACTCCTAGCTTCTCACAGGGAGAGTGTCTCCTGATTTGTGTCCAGTGGCTGCAGGGCAGCCCCTGGCGCTGTTGTCTTCTTCGGCAGCATGACGAAGGTGGATGCTTGTCGAAGGTGGTCGTTTGAGTTCGCCGGAGGTAGGCGCCAATGTTGGTCACTTGTTCTCAAATATTGTAGATCAAGAACAAGGCAACACAATTGTTAATTACTACAGGCCTTCGTCTTCTGAAGCATTATCTCCACATGGGTATAATGCTCATAAGACGAAGATCAAGGAGGACATACCTTCATCATTTAATATATGAATAGGGACACAAAAGGATGAAGACAATAGTTGTATCTGGTTAATTCATTCATATTGGCATTTCATAAACATACATAAATATTAACAGAATTAATATTACATTGGTACCTTCGGCTTGCTTGAAGGTTGAGATGCGAGAGAATGATTACAAATTCAGCGTGAACAGTACGGTGCTACTGTTCATCTATTTATAGGCACGGGACACAGCCCGGGTAAAAGTACATTTATGCCCCTGACATTTATTTATAATCACAACATGAATCATTAAGGACTAAATAGTATTTTTCGCCTTTTGGTCAGCATCATATTTGATCTTCGTCACCAGATTAAGCCGAAGCTCTTCGGTTATAGTTCCGGCGACCGTTCTATCACCTTCGGGTTACATCTTCACATCGTATGTCTTTGCCATGAGAAAAGACCTTTATGTCGAAGCTGAAGCCTCCTGTAATAATCCATATACTGAAAACATATGGTTAGTCACGTTTTTTAGGACCTTCGGAAGAGCAAGACCCCCAACAGAGACTAATGGAATTTAAGCTCTGTTTCCGTACGGCTCCGCAGCTCCTTTGGAAATAACTCTGGCTCTTCCTTCTCTTTAAGAGCTTCTCTATACAAGCTAGTGATTTTTTTAATAAATTATTTAGCAAAACGACTCCTCTTAACACGTGAGAAAGACAACATGGAGAGTGAGGGGAGGAGTCGCTAGAAACCAATTTTTTTTAGCGCCTGCTTCTCTCTATTTTAGCTCATGTTTCTCTCTATATAGAAATAGTTCTGACTCTTCAGTGCTTTTTTTTAGAAGTTCTCTTTAAAGGTTTAGGGTTTAGAATTGCTCTTTGTTTAAGAGGGCTACTCTAATGAGAGCCGAAATCGGTTTGGTAGTCTTTCCCAAATAGACAACGAGAATTAGACAGCAGCCAAC
This sequence comes from Zea luxurians, assembly GCA_029449295.1. Taxonomy (NCBI): domain Eukaryota; kingdom Viridiplantae; phylum Streptophyta; class Magnoliopsida; order Poales; family Poaceae; genus Zea; species Zea luxurians. The sequence goes on along the minus strand of JAOPSE010000552.1, from coordinate 18,410 downwards.
GGAAATTATCCGCCGACAGTATGGCAGAAGCCAGCCGAAATTAGTAATTCCTGTCGCTGGTCTGATCAGGTAGACGAAAACTAGCCTACTTCTATGGACTTTTCTATAGACTCACGAAAATTATGTTGATCTACAATTTTTTTTCCATGTTGTGATCGTCAAATAATTAGAAGCTTATCACGTGGTCGTACTTCCTGTATGTATATGTCAGAGGACATAGATATATAGATAGATCTTTTCGTCCATCTACCATTCCAAACGCTGACTACAACACGTGTGTCCACGTTTTCTTCAACCTTGACCCGCCGGTTTGCATTCCGCGATGGCAAGGCATGCATGCATGGAGCACGAGGGATGGGAACTAGTAGCTCTAGCAGCCGTCGATCATGGCCGGTTTGCTCGATCGGGGACGACGACTGATGGGTCGATGCCGACCTCCTCTAGCTAATTGTTCTCTATTACACGGCGCTGGCCGTCGTCGTGGTCTGGACACTGTGGACGATGGACAAGAAGCTAGCAGCGCGGGGATCGATCGACCGTTCGTTCGCTGCGGTTCCAGCGCGGATGTGGCAATTATAGATGGCCAAACGGGCGAGCCCAGCCCGATCCGGCACGGTCTGTTTTAGGCACCGCTCACCCGGCCCGGCTAGCGAACCGTGTCGGGCTAGACGGGCTCACGTGCCACGATAGCGGCCTAGATACGGCCCGTCAGCCTGCTAGCTGTGTTGGGCCGGTCCGGTGGCACGTTGGCCCATATGAGTATATTACAAAAATCAGTAAAAAAGGTGTAAATATGCGGTTGTAGTTTTATTGTGTTATAGGTTGATTTTTTATGCTTAATATATGTAAATTATTATTTTTAAAATAAAAATATAATCGAGTCGTGTCCGTGGAAGCGCTACGGGTTGAGATAGTGGCTCAGGCATGGCACTATAGTCGTGTCGTGCCAGGCACTGACACTATACTAGCCGGACCGGTTCGTGCTTAGGCCGTGCTTTTTCGTGTCGTGACTAGGCTGGTCCATCGTGTTAGTGCTAAATGGACATCTATAGTGGCAACAAATAGGCCATGCCAGCGCGGGAATTGCAGGAAACAACTCGCACGCGCGCGACTCTGTACATGCATGTAGCTGATGCGTGCGTGTGCGTACACGGCAGGGGATCGGAGAGGAGCGCCACACCCACACAGCCAAGAACCAAAACGTCAAACGCGCGTGCCTGCTTCGACCCATATATTATCCGTATCTAGTATATGTGCTTCGTTTTCACAGTGTGACTACGACGTGATTGACACTGGTGAGCGGCTAGCAGCTGTCGACATTGTGAACTCGTAAGAACTGGAACTGAGCATGTAATGTTGACAGGTTCCGGTCGCCGAGATCATTTGGGCGGCAAAGTAAGTAAGAGCGTCCTTGATTTTTCTACCCCGTACGTCAGGTTTTCTAGAAACGGCGAAAAGCTTTAACCGAGACGCGTGCTATAGCTAGCTAGCTAGCCACAAAACAATTGCAACCACGCCGTGCAACGCGGGTATATATATACTATACGATGCAAGATCTAGAGAAACAACGACGACGTCGCGTGGATGCATGATCGCAGTTCACATGCGCGCCGGCGGTGCAGAGTCTGCATGCAGCGGCGTGCAGAGTCTGCAGCCGGACAGCCAGAGAGAGCCAAAGGTACGTTTAATTCAACGAACGCCGACGCCGGAAACAAACGTGCCGAGAAAAATGATTGGTCTGTGTGGTCGTCGTCGTCGACCAAGAGGGCATATGCAGTAAGGACGACGACGAACTACGACGAAGCCGCAGCCGCAGCAGCGGACTCGTACGTACCAAGACGACGGCGGCTGATCATGAGCCGTTAGTTGCCGGGCAAGCGCGCGCGCAACTAACGCCATAGTCGATCGAGTCGCTTTGAAGGCCTGTAGTAACCTGTAACCGGTTCCCAACAACCCCCGCATATGCAGATGCGGTCAAACCCCAAGAGATGCACGTTGCGAGGCGAGTCTTCAGAGCGAGATGCACGTTGCGCGGCGAGTCTTCAGAGCACTGACGGTTTATTTCCGGCCTTTTGATGAAAACACGGGATAACGACTTGATTTTGGATAAGTTGTTCTTGCCGTGCCAAAAAAAACCGAACTTACAAGCAAATCAAAGATCAAGCAACATCGTCGGATGGACAAGCAAACCACCGGCGAGCTGAGCCAGAGCCGGAGTGGGCGGGGGTCCTTGTTATTTATGCATGGTGGTACTGTTGGAAGGGGTGGAAGAGCCGATGCTTGAGGTGCCTAGGGAGGCGGAACAGGAGGTCCTAGGGGCCTACGCGAGTTGTCCCAGGGGCCAACTCGTGAGATGCGCTAGGGGTCGACGAATGAGATGTCACAAAGGCTGAGGCGAGAGTGCCCATAAATCGATGGATGAGGTGCCCCAAGGATCGATGCTCGAGATGCCCTAGAGGTGAGGTAGGAGGTACCTCGAGGGGCTGAGGTGAGAGGTGTCCCGTGGGCCAATGCCCAAGGTGCCCTGAGGGTCAAGGAAGAAATGTCTTGGGGGCCAATTCACGAGATTCCCCAAGGATTCTATCATTGAGAGGGATGTCCTATGATGTGTGAGGTGCCCTAAGAATCGTGGCAGGAGGTGCCCTGAGGGTCGATGCACAAGATGTCCTGGGGTCAGGGCAGAAGGTGCCCCGATGTTATGTCATTGAGAGAGATGTCCTTATCATCGTCGCCTTCTTACATTTAAGTCATCCTCAGCTCAAGCTCATCCTCATTCCTTATAAATGATCGCAAATATGAACTGTTAAATAAGGGTTTGATCCCAAAATCTATAGCAACTCAAGTTATATGCGATATCATTAATCTTTTCTAAGATTTCGAAAGGTCCATCAACCCTAGATAATAACTTAGACTTTCTCATATTAGGAAAACTATCTTTTCCTAAATGAAACTAAACTAAATCACCCGATTCAAAAAATAACATGTTTATTGCCCTCGCTACCAGCCAACATGTATTTTGTGTCCATGCTTTCAATGTTTGCCTTGGTTGTCTCATATTTTTTTATCATAAACTCAACATGTTGGTTAGCATCAAAATTCAATTTCTTTGTAGCACGAGAGGTAGCAAGTCAATAGGAGGATCAGGCACATAACCACACACAATCTTAAAAGGGCATTTTTGTAGTAGAATGTAGCGACCCATTATAAGCAAATTCAACATGAGACAAATATTCCTTCCACATTTTATATTGTTTTTAAAATAGCCCAAAGCATGCTTGACAAAGTTTGATTCACAACTTTAAATTGTCCATGACTTTGTGGGTGGCACATAGTTGAAAATAACAACTTCGTTTCCATGCTAGTCCACAACGTTTACAAAAATGGATAAGAAATTTTGCGTTACGATTAGAAACTAAGATAATTTGAAGCTAACAGTCTCACAAAAGAACAAATCAACCACAATGGTCCTAAGAAGACTGCATCATGGCTCACCGGGCGGAGAAAAAGAGAAAGGCACCAATTACAGGATCCTCAACCTAGCCTCAGCGGTTCAGGATTGTTTCTAACAATCAGAGCAGGGAACCTCAACAACAACCAGGATGATGGGTGATAAGGCCACCTCAGCAGCCACAGGCACCCAACCGCTCTCCACTCCCAGCTCCAAGGAACAACTAGCCTCAGCAGCAGCCGCAATGGTATCGCCAAGGCAGTGGAAACAAATGCTACTGTTGAGCACTCAATAGAGCACTGGACGGTCTGGCCCTGAGGCCGGATGGTCCGTGCCTATGGGCCGGACGGTCCGCGCGCGCAGAATAGATTAGGGTTCCGAGTTTCTTGCTGTGTTTGATGACGAGAATCACGGGATTAGCTCGGAATTTTGTTGGTAATGGGTCCAGCCCCCCTCCTCTATAAAAACAGAGGAATACGACCGATTTAATCAATCAATCGAACCCTCAATCAATACAATTTACATTTATTCTTAGGAGTAGATCTAGTCTAGTTCTAGGTTAGTCTTCCAATCCACAAATTCTTCGCTTCTCTTCGACTCTACGTCGATTAGAGGAGTATAGGTCGGTCTACCCGAGCCTAGACACCACCTAGGATCTCTACTTCCCGACGGGGTCCCTCCTGATGAGGACATCAACACCAACACGAGTACATCTACACCAGCAGCACCTTCTCCAGCCCAGGCACTATCTTTCCCAGTCCAGGCGCCACCCCTTCCACCTGGGCCAGTGACTCGGGCCCGTGCAAGAGAATTGAACTACATCATGCTGTTAAAGAACGAAGGCCCAGAAGATTAGAAGATGGCCCAACAGGAAGGCCCGGATGGGGCGCCTAGGGAAGTCGTGAACAGTAACCGCGGTACTGTAGCGTCGGCCCTACTATTCACGCCTCTCCTCTATTTAGTCAGAGTCCTGTTTCATTTAGAACTTGAGTTTTGTTTTACATCTAGCTTTAGCTACCCCAGAACACGCACAAATATGTGTTGTCCTCTGTGATTCAGAACTCTACCTCGAGTGATATTAAAATTGCTCGCATCTTTTTCTTGTTCGTTCTTTGATTGCGCACAGGAAACGATCTTCGTGATCAGGCCGATCTCGCATCAGCAAGGTCGGTAACCATTGGGAGTTGGTTCAGCGATTGCATTGGCGCTTCGGGTTCGCTCGTCGTAATCGGATCGTGAGGGTCTACTTCCACCAAATCGGAATTATCTCCACTCACCGAAAGATCGGGCACTCCAGCTCTATCAAGTGGTATCAGATTTCCAGGTTGATCGGTGAGTTTATCGAGTGTCTTTTTTCTCCTACAGTCCACAAAACCACATAAAAATTTAGGTTAGACCTTATCCCAACACCCTTTTGAGCCTCGCACTTTCTTTCAATAATCTGCATTGTTGAATTTGTATGCTTTCACGTCATTTGTTGCTGGTTGCATTGTGTTATTCCACCATTCAAACCCTAGCGCGCCGCCGCCATATTCCGTTTGATCACACCACAAACCGAGTCAACGCCGCTTCCTTATTTTTCTCCTTCGGTTACGTCAAAAAAACAGAAAAAAAACAAACCGAGTCAACGCCGCTTCCTTGTTTTTCTCCTTCGGTTACGTCAAAAAAACATAAACAAAAAAAAGAAAACGAAGGAGAAAGGATACAAAGCGGTTGTCTCATCTCGGTCGTTTTAAACATACCTTCCTTAAACCGGGCATAACTTTTCGCTCGGTTGTTCAAAAAATCTGAAATTTTTACAGGAGCTTGTTGACACCATTCTGAGGCCGGCCAAACTTGCCTACGACCTGTTTGGTTTCGATAAAATTGTCAAAAAAATCAGGAAAATAAAGAAAAAATTCGTCAAAGTTCTTGCACGCTTTTCAGAGAACTTCCTGATTTTCTGTAGACCACATCTGAACTCTGTTTTAGGTGAAACTTTGTGTAGCTCCTATTTTGTTGCTCCTTGTGCTGAGAAAAATATCAAAAAAATCATACAAAAAAAGAAAAACAAAATCACCTGTGATTCCTACTAGTGCCTTTTTGGCCTCACTAGTACAATATTTACGTTACTGCCATTCTGCTAGTTCCATCTGTCCTTTGCACTTGTGGCCAGCAATATAGTTTCGTGTTTTGCACTATAATTCAAGTTTGCATTATTGTTTGATCGTGCTAATCCTTGACTTGAGTGCAGCCTACCCAAAACTCCACATATTTCTACGACGAGAAGGTTTATGTTTCTCTAGGCAATCGTTCATCCAATCTTTCACCGGTTCCACCTGTTAGTTGCAGTTCACCACTATGGCTTGGTAAGAACGGATAAGAACTTGATAACAGCATTCCATTAAGCGAGTTGTCACCATCATTTCCCTGTTGTCGTCGGTTTTTCTCCGTTTGGTGTTTTGGTGTTTGCGCTAACTATGGCAGGAGCACACGACACGGTGGATGCCCAGTTGCTGGAAGTAAGGGGACAAGTTGATGGACTTGCTGCTAACATTAAGACGATGCATGAACGGCTTGATTCAACGGTCACTTCGACGACCGAGCGTTTCAACCAGCTTGACCTTGCTCAAACGGCGACTTGCACCACACTCGACACCATCCTGGCACGCCTTCATACGTTGACCACAAAGATGGAGCAGGACTACGGCGGTGACACTGAGCAGGATGATGGAGATCGCCGTGGTCGTGCACGCCGTGTGGTTCGTCATCCCCCTAATGACTTATTTTCTAAGATTAAATTTAAAATTCCATCTTTTAATGGCAAATATGATCCTGCTGCATATCTTGATTGGGAGTTAGAGGTTGAACAAAAATTTTCATGTCATGATATTGCTGCACATTCTCAGGTTAAAGCTGCTATTAGTGAATTTACTGATTTTGCTTTAATTTGGTGGCGTGAGTGTAAAATAAAACATCCCACTGCCATTCCAACCACTTGGGATCAGTTGAAAGCTGTGATGCGACATCGATTTGTGCCTTCGTATTATGCTTGTGATTTTCTTAATAAAATGCAGCATTTTCAGCAAGGTTCTCAATCTGTTGAGGACTATTCCCAAGAGTTACAAAAATGTATGATTTATTATGGGATATTGGAGGACAACGACGCTGCTATGGCACGTTTTCGTGGTGGTTTAAACCATGAAATCCAGGATATACTTGATTATAAGGAATATTATGATATGACTACTTTATTTGAATATGCTTGCAAAGCTGAACGTGAAGTGCAGGGACGTCGCTCGAAGCCATATTCTAACCCTTTTGCAGGACGAAACTCGACATCCACCTCAGCACCAGTTCCCCCTGCGCCATCCACGTCCACCACTACTCCACGCGAGAAGACGACCAAACCAGCCAGCACTGCCCCACCCACAGGTCGTACACGGGATATTCAGTGTCATCGTTGTAGAGGATTTGGCCATGTGATTCGGGACTGCCCAAACAAGCGCACTTTGCTCATTCATGACGATGGTGAGTACTCTTTCGCTAGTGATTCTGAAGAAATTGAACATGCACTACTTGCCACTGACCATGCAGCTCAGGCGGAGGTACATGTCAACCCGGGCGACGCTGATAGGTATGAAAGTCTTATTGTGCAGTGTGTTCTTAGTACACAGGTCGCTTTGCCTGAGAAGAATCAGCGACACACTCTGTTCCATACAAAGGGTGTTGTGCAGGAGTGGTCAATTCGCATCATTATCGACAGCGGCAGTTGCAACAATTTGGCGAGTACCATGCTGGTCGAAAAGTTGTCGTTACCCACTCATAAGCATCCAAACCCATATCACATTCAATGGCTTAATGATGGTGGTAAAATAAAAATCACACGTTCCGTGCGTGTTCCTTTCTCCATGGGTGCTTATTCTGATTTTGTTGATTGTGATGTTATTCCCTTGGAAGCATGCTCTTTGTTACTTGGTCGACCTTGGCAATATGATACTGATAGCTTGCATCATGGTCGTTCGAATCATTATTCTTTCATTTTTAAGGGTAAGAAAATAATTATACATCCAATGGCACCTGAACAAATTGTTAAAGATGATCTTGCCCGAGCTGCTATAACTTCTAAACAACTTGATCCATCGCCCTCTATTCCTTCTAAAATCAAGTTGAAGGCTCCTGTTTTACTTGCTACACGTGCTGATTTTGATGATCTACACGATGATCATTTGCCATGTTATGCACTTGTATGCTCCAGTGTCCTCATTTCACTTGATGATGCACCATCTTTGGCTATTCCCCCTGTGGTTGCTAACCTTTTGTAGGAGTACGCTGATGTCTTTCCCAAAGACTTACCACCGGGTCTCCCACCGCTTTGTGGCATTGAGCACCAGATCAACCTCATCCCCGGTGCACAGCTTCCGAACCGCGCACCGTACCGTACAAATTCGGATGAGACGAAGGAGATTCAGCGCTAGGTACAGGCGTTGCTTGACAAGGGATACATTCGTGAGTCTCTTAGCCCTTGCTCTGTTCCTGTGTTACTTGTTCCCAAGAAAGATGGGTCATGGCGTATGTGTGTAGACTGTCGTGCTATTAATAACATCACTATTCGTTATCGATATCCTATACCATGCCTTGATGATATCTAGATGAGCTTAGTGGTGCCATTATTTTCACTAAGATTGATTTGCGTAGTGGTTACCACCAGATTAGAATGAAACTGGGTGATGAATGGAAAACGGCTTTTAAAACGAAATTTGGTTTATATGAATGGTTGGTTATGCCGTTTGGATTGACTAATGCTCCCAGCACTTTTATGCGAGTGATGAATGAAGTTTTGAGGCCCTTCATAGGATTGTTTGTGGTTGTTTATTTTGATGATATCCTTATTTACAGCAAATCTAAGAAAGAGCATTTGGAACATTTAAGTGCTGTTTTTTATGCATTGCGTGCTGCCCAGTTATTGCTAACATGGAAAAATGCATCTTTTGCACACGATGTGTCTCGTTTCTTGGTTATGTTGTTACTCCACAGGGCATTGAGGTGGATAGCAGCAAGATTGCTGGCATTCGGGAGTGGCCTACACCGACGACGGTCACACAAATTCGGAGCTTTTTTGGACTTGCCGGTTTCTACCGCAGATTTGTTCGTGATTTTAGCTCCATTGCAGCGCCTCTACATGAGCTTACAAAGAAAGATGTGCCGTTTGCTTGGAGTGATTCGTAGGAGGTAGCGTTCAGCACTTTGAAAGATAAGTTAACCCAAGCTCCCCTACTGCAATTGCCTGATTTTAATAAAGTGTTTGAGCTTGAATGCGATGCTAGCGGTATTGGGCTAGGTGCTGTTTTGTTACAAGAAGGAAAACCAGTTGCTTATTTTAGTGAAAAATTAAGCGGTGCTAGTCTGAAATATTCTACTTATGATAAGGAGTTTTACGCTTTAGTGCGCACTTTGCATACATGGCAGCACTATCTTTGGCATCGTGAGTTCATAATTCATTCTAATCATGAGGCTTTAAAACATATTCGTACCCAAACAAATCTGAAACGTCATCATGCTAAATGGGTAGAATTCATTGAGTCCTTTCCTTACATTATTAAACACAAGAACGGGAAGGACAATGTTATTGCTGATGTTTTGTCTCGTCGCTATACCATGCTGTCACAGTTAGATTTTAAAATCTTTGGTTTGCACACTGTGAAAGATAAATATGATGACGATGCTGATTTTAAAGATGCTTTCGACCATTGTATTAATGGGAAACCATGGGGCAAATTTCACATACAGGATGGGTTCCTGTTTCGCGCTAACAAGTTGTGTGTTCCAGCTAGCTCGGTTCATCTTTTGTTGTTATAGGAAGCGCATGGAGGCGGTCTCATGGGGCACTTTGGCGTCTACAAGACACATGAGGTGTTGGCTGTCCACTTCTTTTGGCCTCGGATGTGCGCTGATGTTGAGCGCCTTGTTGCACGCTGCACTACTTGTCAGAAAGCTAAGTCACGGTTGAACAACCATGGTTTGTATATGCCTTTGCCTGTTCCTACTTCCCCTTGGATTGATATTTCGATGGATTTTGTTTTGGGATTGCCTAGAACTAAGAAGGGGAGGGATAGCATTTTTGTGGTTGTTGATCGATTCTCCAAAATGGCTCATTTCATACCTTGTCATAAGACTGATGATGCTAGCAATGTTGCTGAATTGTTTTTTAGAGAGATTATTCGTTTGCACGGTATTCCCAATACAATAGTCTCGGATCGTGATGCTAAGTTTCTTAGTCATTTTTGGAGATCTCTGTGTAATAAATTGGGAACTAAATTGATGTTTAGCACCACTTGTCACCCTCAGACTGATGGTCAAACTAAGGTAGTTAATTGAACTTTGTCTACCATGCTTAGGGCTGTTTTAGACAAAAATTTGAAACATTGGGAGGATTGCTTGCCTCATGTTGAGTTTGCTTATAATCATGCAACACATTCTTCTACAAAGATGTGCCCTTTTCAAATTGGTTATGGTTACATTCCTAGGGCGCCTATTGCTTTGTTTTTGCTTGATGCTGCGGACGCCCCACACATAGATGTTGTTGCACATGTTGAACAAATGATTAACCTCCATGAACAAACTCAACAAAACATTGCTGTTGCTAATGCTAAATATCAGATTACTGGTAGTAAAGGCCGGAAACTAGTTACTTTTGAACCTGGTGATATGGTTTGGTTGCATTTGAGAAAGGATCGTTTTCCTACTTTGCGTCGTTCTAAATTGATGCCTCGTGTTGCTGGTCCTTTAAGATACTAACCAAGATTAATGCTAATGCTTATATCCTTGACCTGCCTACGGAGTTTGGTGTTTCCACTAGTTTTAATGTTGTAGATTTGAAACCGTATGCGGGGAGAAGATGAGGAGTTGCCGTCGAGGACGACTTCAGTTCAAGAAGGGGAGGATGATGAGGACATCAACACCAACACGAGTACATCTACACCAACAGCACACCTTCTCCAGCCCAGGCACCATCTTCCCCGTCCAGGTGCCACCCTTCCACCTGGGCCAGTGACTCGGGCCCGTGCAAGAGAATTGAACTACATCATGCTGTTAAAGAATGAAGGCCCAGAAGATTAGAAGATGACCCAACAGGAAGGCCCGGATGGGGTGCCTAGGGAAGTCGTGAACAGTAACCACGGTACTGTTAGCGCCGGCCCTACTATTCACGCCTCTCCTCTATTTAGTCCAGAGTCCTGTTTCATTTAGAACTTGAGTTTTGTTTTTACTTCTAGCTTTAGCTACCCTAGAACACGCACAAATATGTGATGTCCTCTGTGATTCTGAACTCCACCTCGAGTGATAGTAAGATTGCTCGCATCTTTTTCTTGTTCGTTTCTTCGATTGCGCACAGGAAACGATCTTCGTGATCAGGCCGATCTCGCATTAGCAAGGTCGGTAACCATTGGAGTTGGTTCAGTGATTGCATTGGCGCTTGGGTTCGCTCGTCGTAGTCGGACCGTGAGGGTCTACTTCCACCAAATCGGAATTATCTCCACTCACCGAAAGATCGGGCACTCTAGCTCTATCACCTCCCGGGAGCGAGATCTAGGCGCCGCTGGCACCTTCCGCCGCCCCTGCACACGCGCAGACCGTCCGTCCGTCAGGCAGGGAACCCTAGCCCTGTGCTAGGTCGCGGATCATCTGGCCCTTGCTCGTGGACCGTCCGCGCCTGACCAGAGAGCACCGCCACTGGTTCTTGTTGAGTGTTTGGTGCCCGAAAAAGGTGCCAACATACTTTTTGGCGACTCCGCTGGGGAAAACACATATAGACCCATCAAATTGGCCCTCAATGGCTGGTTCAAGGGATAGTTCTGAAGTCTCCCCGGCAATATCATAGAGCCGACTTGGGAAACTTTGTCGGCTGACGAACAGCTCCAATTCGAGGAGCACAAGGAACAGCTGATCCAAGAGGCAAAGGCGAGATTCTTGGCCAACTTCAAGGTGGACAGGAATAACAAAGTCGTTCGGCAACAGGCGACGGATCTGGATTCGCTCCGACCCACACCAGATATCCCCAATGTAAGTAATTCAAATGAGCTACAATCTCTTAAGAATTATGTAGATGAACAGCGAGAACAGATGCAAAATATCATAGGGGGTATGCAAAATGATTATAGGAGGCTAGTACGTGCGTTTGATAAATCTACTATTACAAATTTTCCTTCGCACGAGGTTGAATTAGGGGGAAGCACGCGTAATACATCGGCTATATGTTGTCACGATCAGTCACAACCCCTTTATGGGATGCCGATGGACATATACCCTGAGCAACCATAAATCGGCGGTAAATCAGCGATCTGCACATAGCCGGACCGTCCGCACGTGAGCGCGGACCGTCCGGGCCAGCAACGGTCGACCCATTTTTAATGAATTACCCAGACATATGCTTGAGCCACAACGTACTGCATAGAATCTAAACTACCAGTCAGACCGTCGCATGCAGTGACAGACGGTCCGCGTACAATCACGGATGATCCGAGCACATACCCGGACAGTCCGCGCATACCGTCGGACGGTCCGCAGATCCAACCGGACGGTCTGGCATAGAGTTTTTTGAAGAGGATTGTTACATAAATCCTCGCCCATCCCAGCAACACTTCCCATCACACTATGCAATGCATCAGTCCATTAATACAGAATCCCAAGCCCAGGGAAGCTTCCGGCCCCGCCAAGAAGGCTGGAAAGGAACGGTCAATCCTATGAGCCATATAGGGCAAATAGTGATGCACCACATAGCTCAAACCAATGGGAGGGAAGACAATATGCTAATATCCAGCCAATCCCACCTATGTTTGACTAGAGAGCCGGTGGTCTCGCACCGGCTGCCATTGATATGTGAGGGAAGAAATAGCCGGGGCATTCCGAGATAAGCTCGGAGTAAGTATGGTCCCTAGGGGGCAATCATATCAAAAACCTTATGACAGCCGATTTGATCACCACCCATACCCCTAGGGAACCAGGATACCCGAATTCGCAAAATTTTCGGGTGACCAAGGAAAAAACACGCGCGAACACATAGGCTAGTTTTTATCACAATTAGGAGAATTGGCCGACACAGAACATTTCGCGTGTGTTTATTTTCATTGTCTTTAACAGGAACCGCGTTCGCATGGTACGCTACATTACTCCTAATTCTATTTTGTCATGGGGGATTTAGAACAAAAATTCCATGATCACTTTTCCTCCTGTGACTATGATTAGATTTAGTGGACTTAGTGGCCTTGCAACAAGCGAAAGGCGAATCGGTTAATGATTACATCCGGAGATTCTGGGATACAAGAAACCGATGCTTTCAGATTCACTTAGCAGAAAAACAGCTAGCAGGATTAGCCTTTAATGGATTGCGATATTATTTAAAGGAAAGATTAGAAGACATCCAATTTTTCCGCTAGCACAACTACACCAGAGAGCTTTGGCCTATGAAAGCCGAAGCAAAGAGACTGCCAAAACCATTCGTCACAATGTCCATATAGTAGAGTGCAACCAAAGTAGCTCGGACGACGAATCTACAGAAGTATATGCTGTTGAAATGGTTTAGCCAAATCTTTGGCTTGTTCCTCCTTGCAGCCGGTTCAAAGAAACGGCAAGAGGAAGTTAAGTTTACATTTAATGTTGGTAAATGTGATAAATTATTTGATGAGTTACTCAAAAATGGCAACATTAAAATAAATCACACTGTTCCATCCACTGACGAGCTAAAACGTCGTGCATACTGCAAGTGGCATAACTCATTTTCTCACCACTAATGATTGTAATGTCGTCGACAGATTCAATCGACCATTAACGAAGGACGATTGAAATTTCAGGAAATGCAGGTGGACACGGAGCCCTTTCCGATGAACATGATCGACTTTGAGGGCAAGAGGGTCCTGGTTCGGCCAAAAACAGCCGATAAAGGCAAAGACAGAGATAATCATCAGCAACGCAAGAGAGGCGATGGGAATCATAAAACTTCTTGCAGGAAAGGAAACGAGAAGACTCCCGATGGAGGGGAGACTCTTAAGGTGACCATCACGACCTCCGGCGTTGGGGGGCAAGCACAAACCAAGGATCAGGAGCTCGTGCTGCGCATCTCGGACGGTCCGACGCACAGGCGCAAACAGTCCGGGACCACGCCGGACGGTCCGGAGAATTCTAGCGGACGGTCCGGTCATACTGAAGACCCGCAACGACAGCGTACCTTCAAACCACGACGACTAGAGATAGGTACGTGGAAAACGAATACATTTAAAGCAGCTGGTCAGTTGGTCAAATCCGGTCCGACTTTCGATCAATTGTTATCCAAATATGTGAAAAAGAAGGCCGGCCCCAGTGACCGGCCAGCAAAGCGACCTCGCTCGCCCATTCGTGAGCAGCATCAGGTAAGACCGATTGGACCACTTCACCAATCGGAAGAAATGAAAGGTCATACTGTCCAATTAAGACCTAACATACCTGCATGGACACCTCCGCCCCTATATCCACATATGCCATATCCATACACATACATACCTCCACCATATGTCCCAAATCAAATGTGGGGCATGCCACCATATCCATTTGGATGCCACAGTACCCCGCTTGGGGGCACCCCAAACATCTGTATTCAACAGGTTGGCACCACAAGTACAAGACCGATTGAGCGCCACCCAATTCGGTAACTAGCACATGCCCAACAAGATTGCCGGACTACTCGGCCTCAAAGGCCGACCAATCCAGGAGGGGGGCATATGCCTGCAGCAACTGAAAGAATGACAAAAAGGACATCATCAAAATAGGTACAGCGGATGTCGTCATACAGAAAGAAAATGAAGGGCCAATGATTTTTAGTGAATCAGCCAACACAAAACAAAACAGAAGACATGGCTGCTATCAAAATAGACGATCCAAAATACTCCATGCCTCGATGGTGCCCAGCGGGATTGACACGGTCCCAAAAGCGAAAATTACAGCGCCTAAGAGCAAAAGAAAATCAGGAAAAGGAGGCGGAAAAGATATTCAATGACACACATCCACAGTACCCATCACCGCAAAAGAAATGGAGACCAAAGGCTGTTGAGGAAAAGCAATCGGCCACAAAAATAGAAAATAAAACAACACTTGTACAACACCCTGCAGGTATGGCAAATAGCCCGGTTAATAAGGCCGGACCAGCTGCACCAGGTGCAGACCGTCTGACCCCTGAGTCTGGACCGTCCGCACCACACCAGGACGCCTCCGACGACGTGCCAACACCAATGGAGGAGGACGACCTACTGGGAGAAGACATGGTCGACTACGAAGCTTCTCTAGAGCACCAGGTATAGATGTAAATGTTATTACATTTTCCGCCGATTGTACTATTGTCGGCGACGATGAACCTATTGTTGCCCAGTTTGACTTTGGTCCTAAAGAGGCGCCTTTACTAAACTAAAAGAATCGGTAAATCATTTAAAGCCGCTCTTCGTACGCGGTCACATTGATGGGATACCGATTGCTAAAATGTTGGTAGATGGAGGGGTGGCTGTAAATCTAATGCCTTATTCATTGTACAGAAAATTAGGTAAACAAGATGACGAACTTGTCAAGACCAACATGACCCTCAGCGGTGTTGGAACTGATAGTTCGATCAAAGTTAGGGGAGTCACGTCCGTTGAATTAACCATCGGGACTAAGACCCTTGCTGCTGCATTCTTCATCGCTGATATAGAAGGAAATTACAGTCTAATCCTAGGCAGAGATTGGATTCATGCCAACCAATGTATACCGTCTACATTACATCAAATGTTAATACAATGGATAGGCGATGATGTAGAACAAGTACATGCTGATGTATCGGCCTATATCGCTGTGGTCTATGCCCCTGTACTCTTGACTTATGAGACTGCTACATGTCTCACAGGAGTATTTATCTGATTATCAGTTCATAAGTATAGATAAGAAGGGTTTCATTCCTGTAATGCTAGAGCCGATGGAGAATCGGTTAAATCATAAATAAAGTTTAAATGATGAGTACACACAAAATACATGAGTCCTCGGTCACAGACAGTTTAGCTTCTGAAGCCGGATGGTTCGAGTCCGCCATCACACAAAGATCATCTGATTCCTCTGTGGGAGACATGATAGGAATTCAGAGATCTCGATAAATTAGGACAGGGGTTTATATCGGCCGATCCTTTGGAGGAAATTGACATAGGAGATGGTAAAACTCCAAGGCTGACTTTTGTGAACAAGACCCTGGAGACCGATCCTAGAAATGAAATGAACGGTCTATTAAAAGAATATTTGGATTACTTGCTTAGAATTACACTAAGATGCCAGGATTAAGCCGTGAGATCGTAGAGCATCGGCTGCCCATTAAGTCTGGTTTCAGACCTTTCAAGCAGAGAGCTAGAACATTTCGTCCAGACCTTCTCCCACAAATCAAGGACGAAATTCATCGGCTACTAGAAGCTAATTTTATTAGACCTTGCAGATATGCAGAGTGGGTATCCATATTGTGCCGGTGGAGAAGGAGTCAGGTAAGCTCAAAATATGCATTGATTTTCACAATTTAAATAGAGCAACTCCTAAAGATGAATATCATGCCCATAACCGATACATTAATCAATAATGCGTCAGAAAATAGAATTATTAGCTTTCTTGATGGTAATGTCGGATATAATCAGATTTTTATTACCAAAAAAGATGCATCTAAACGACCTTTATATGTCCAGGCTTCATTGGTTTATTTGAGTGGGTTGTCATGACATTTGGTTTGAAAAATGCTAGTGCTACTTATCAGAGGGCTATAAATTTGATCTTTCACGAGCTGTTGGGAAACACTGTGGAAGTCTACATTGATGATATTGTAGTAAAATCGGCTGAGTTTAGTTCTCATATAGCAGATTTGCGCCAAGCCATTGATAAAATGCGTCGGTATGGTTTGAAAATGAACCCGCGTAAATGTGCTTTCGGAGTATCGGCTGGTAAGTTCTTAGGATTTATCATCCATGAAACATGGTATAGAGATAGACCCTAACCGAATCAAGTCTATTCAGAATGTAGGACCTCCGACCTGTAAGGTCGAAGTGTAGAAGTTTCTCGGCAAGGTAAATTATTTATGAAAGTTTATTTCTAACCTAGCCGGAAAGATTGATGCCTTCACCCTATCCTTCGGCTTAAAAATGATGCCAAATTCACTTGAGGGGCAGAACAGCAGGAAGCATTTGATCTAATCAGAAAATACTTGTCTTCGGCTCCGTGTTAAAGCACACAAGTAGGAGTACCATTTTGATTAACATTGTAGCTGAAGATAAGGTTAGTGGGGCTGTTCTGACACAAGAGACTGGAGGAAAGGAGCACGTGGTGACATACTTAAGTCGGAGGTTGGTGGATGCTGAAACGAGGTACACTTTTATTGAGAAGTTATGCTTATGCTTGTTTTATGCATGCACCAAGTGTAGATGTTTTTTACTGTCTAGTCATTGCACTATTGTTGGTCATGCGATGTAATCAAATACATGTTATATAACCCAATTATGAGTGGTAGGATTGGTAAGTGGGCTTATGCACTCATAGAATATGACTTGGCCTATGAACCATTAAAATCTATGAGAGGCCAGGTCGTAGCAGATTTTATTATAGAACATCAGATTGATGACTCATAAACTAGATATGTCATACCTCACTATTGCTCCTTGGACTTCATATTTGATGGATCGGTTTGCAATGAAGGGCAAGGAATTGGCATCGTACTTGTTTCACCAAGTAATGTCTCCTTCGACTTCTCTAGCCGATTGAAAACGTATTGCACTAACAATCAAGCCGAATATGAGGCCCTTTTGTTCGGCTTGGAGCTTTTAAATTGTATGGGAGTAAAACATGTGAAAGCATTTGGTGATTCTCAGCTGGTTATCCAACAGGTGTTAAAAGAATATCAATTTTGATGGTACTTTAAATAGTTACCTTGAAAAGTGTTGGGACATAATTCATTCTTTTGACTAATTCAGTATTTGGCACATCTCTAGAGTTGAGAATCACAGGGCTAACAATTTGGCACAAGATGCATCAGGTTATCGAATAAAGCAAGGAAGATTTCACAACACTGAAAAAATGATAACCGGTGCAGGGCCAATTCCCTAGGTCGCGTCCGAGGTGAGACTCTGGACTGTCGAGGATGCTAGGAAAGTTCTTTTAATTGATTCGGTTAATAGTGAAGCTAATGCAAGTGATTGGAGGACACCCATAATTAATTTACGAATCCTAATATTAGGACAGATAAGAACATTCGGCGTACAACTTTCAAGGATGTTTTAATGAGTGATGAACTTTACCGCCGGGCAGTCAACGACGTCCTGCTTAAGTGCTTGGGGTCAGATGATGCTATATTAGCCATGGCCAAAGTACATGAAGGGATTTTGGTACCCATCAATCGGCTCCAAAGATGAAGTGGTTGTTGCGAAGGCCTGGCTTCTATTGGCCTAACATGATAGCTGATTGTTTCAAGTACTACAAAGGATGCCAAGTGTGTCAAAAAATCGGCGATACAGTTGGTCCCTGCAGTCGAATTACATCCTATCATCAAGCCTTGGCCTTTCAGAGGATGGGGATTAGACTTTATAGGAGAAATTCATCCTTCATCATCAAAGGGGCATCGGTTCGTGTTAGTTGCCACTAACTACTTTACCAAATGGACTGAAGCCGTTGCTCTGAAGAACATGACACACAAGGAGGTAATTGAGTTCATAACTGAGCATATTATTCATAGGTTCGGCATTCCCCAGACCTTGACTACAGATCAAGGGACTTCTTTTATGTCAAAGGAGGTACGTGAATTTGCTGAATTATATAGAATTAAGTTGCTCAATTCATCTCCATATTATGCTCAGGCCAATGGACAGGCTGAGTCTAGTAATAGGACATTGATTAACCTGATAAAGAAGAAGATATCGAATAATCCTAAGCATTGGCATAAGATTTTGTCCGAAGCTTTATGGGCTCA